>CM026568.1:12172942-12758662 GCA_015143295.1 Tetracentron sinense
TGTGAATTACCCAATTGTCATATTAAATTTAAAATCAAGTACGCACACGATTCCAAGAGCATCAGCATGCAGACATGATTTACCGAGTTTTTTCAAGAATGAGAAATTAGAGGTGGGACATATCCTACGATATGTTTACCTCGCTTTTGCAAGAACAAGACTAGCATGCTTAAGAAAGGGTTTCTTCCTCGCAAGAGCATTTAGGATACGAAGGGTTCCCTTCCCACAAGTAGGTTATTTTCCAAGCAAGCAAGGCACAATGCCTGGCGAGGCATGGCATTAGGAAGAGAGGGTCTCCTTCCCACTAAGTAGAATGAACAGTTTATTTCCAAACAAGCATGACATGGTCAGACCGACAAGACAAGACAGACCAGACAGGGATTTCAAGCACGGCAACAAGTATATTAAGTCAAGTCAAGTGCAACTATTTCAAGAGGTTTTATCGGATTTTTATGTGATGCAAGCATGAATATAATTGCTTACTCCTTGTTATTATATGAATTATTTCAGCATCATAATATGAATTGTTTCCAGCGTCATAATATGAATTGTGCTCTGCTATAAAATATTGCTTAGTTATGTATGGTCGTTGGTTAGTATTGATAACACGCTGAGTATTCATGCTCAGCGGACTTTCTATGTCGAGTAGGTGATAGTGGAGCGGCGATGCTCCTTTGACTCTGTTAATCCGAGCCATGGTGGAGGAGGAGTTCGTCGAGGAAACTTGTGGAAGAACCTACCGGTAGAGGGTATTTAACTTAGAAGTGGTGGTAGATTCATGATCGTGACTAGCAAGGGGTTGAGTTAAGAGAGATGTATTCAGTTTTGGCTGGTTCTGTCCGCACTTTCTTTGTGATTGTATTTTTCTTGTATAAAATTGGTAATCATAATTATTATAATAAATAGAGTTAGTTAAGGTACCGCTGTGCTATAGGTTAGAGTATGTTTCCGCTATTATTATCCTCTATTGTATATGCTCCAGGTCTTTTGCAGGTTATTTTTGGTCATGCAAGTATGATTAGTCATCCAAAGTTCACTCTAACTCCTAGGGTGGGTTTTGGGTCGCGACAGAAGTGGTATCAGAGCTTAAGCTTTAGGTGTCTAGGGTCACTTAGAATCTAATACCACGGTTTAACGGGAGCATATGTTGGGAAACAAATTAGGAAGGAAGTAAGTCGGAAGCGAGTCATGATCCAAGTGTAAGACTAAACTTTAGTCTTAGTCAAAATGGTTGTTTCAACCAAGTACGGGTCTTAGGAATGCTAGAACACCAAGGTATAATATTATAAATACATCGATGGTTGTGATGCGAGGTATATTAGTATTATACAACTATAAAAATTGAATTATTGTGAAATGGAACTGTGATAAATTTTGGTTTCAAGTGAGACTCATGTGGTGCTATTGTTCTCAGGACTTTAGTCATGAGAGGGGGCACACAGGGTCATGGACCAGATATGTAGAGCCCCGGACCTTTTCACATTTAATGCATGGCACTTTCGTTGCCATTCTTCCTTTAAAGAGGTATAATTAATAAATAAGGAAGAAATTAGAAATTCTGAAATGTTAGAAATGTTCCTTTTCGTAGTACGAACCCAACGCAAGTTGAATCGTCAAAATCGGACGAACGAGTCAAAAAATATGGCCAAAACAGTCTGGACCTACAGGAAATCGTAGCTCGGTTAGGCACTAAGGACGTAGCTCGGAATGCACTAAGGACGTAGCTCGGTTAGGCACTAAGGACGTAGCTCGGAATGCACTAAGGACGTAGCTCGGTTAGGCACTAAGGACGTAGCTCGGAATGCACTAAGGACGTAGCTCGGTTATGCACTAAGGACGTAGCTCTGACAACGTGCTCTGATGAGGCACAGGCAACGCATAGACAACGTATACGTTGTGCTTACGTTGTACAGCAACAACGGGTACGTTGTGCAACACAACGGGTACGTTGTACATAATACAACGGACAACGAGCTCAGCACTATGCACAACACAACGGACAACGTGTTCGGCACTATCCACAACGGACAACGTGTTCAGCACTATCCACAACGGACAACGTGTTCAGCACTGTTCACGGCACAACGTGTTTGGCACTGTTCACAGCACTACGTGTTCGGCACTGTTCACAGCACAACGTGTTCGGTCCTCGCGTTTTGCAGAATTTTCAGTAAGGGCATTAGGGTCTTTTGGTCGGTTCACTCTTACCTTAAGAGTTTAACCCGAGCCTTTAGGGCATCATTCGACACTTAGAGAGTTTGAGAGAATAGGAGAAAGGGGAGAAGGCGATTCCAATCTAGGGTTTCCATTTTGGAGAGAAATCAAAGGGTTTTGAAACCCTAGATCAACCCCAAGCCCGTTTTCTTCAAGATTTCGGTTCAAGCATTCGTGGAGCTCGCGATCCAAGCTAGGGCAGCAACTCACGATCGTTTTGGAAGGGGGTTTCTTCCTCACTTGATCAAGGTCGGTACTTCTTACTACCCTCCTAGTTATAGTTCCTCTTCTTCCCTTTATTTCTCTTTATTTTTCTTTATTTACACCTGTGCTATGAGATGGATGGTTATGAATGGTGAATGGAGGAGGATGTTGGCGAATGGATGCCGTGTGGATGATGTGATGAATGAATGGGAAAGGGCATTGTACTAATAATGAACATACAAGTGTGATGTGAGCATAACCCACCTTGAAAAGCATGATTTAGGTTTAAATGAATGATGAATAATGAACACCCCATGTTTGATGAAATGCCAAGGAGAATAAAGTGAGTTGTAAATTAGGAAATGCATGCCTAATAAATTATGAATATTGCTAGGGCCTATGATAGTGTGTTTCTTGCTTTCCCTAAATGATATGAATATTACATTGCTCAATCATTGATGTTATATGTGTTGTGAAATTACCCAATGTCATATTTAATTTAAATGCAAGTATGTACATGGTTTCCACGAGCACGGCATGCATGACATGATTTATCGAGGTTTTCAAGAACATGGTTAGAGTGGGACATATCCTACGATATGTTTTACCTCGCTTTTCACAAAAGAACAAGAACCAACATTCCATGAGGGGTTTCCCCTCACTCACAAGTGCATATCATGAAGAAGGGCCTCCCTTCCCTCGCAAGTACATACATATCATGAAGAAGGGTCTCCCTTCCCTCGCAAGTGCATTGCATAAAGAAGGGTCTCCCTTCCCTCTCAAGGCATCTCTCAGGCGCATCTCACAAGGATATCTCACAAGAGAATCTCACAAGTTACATGATCACAAGCAAGCACGCATGACATGCATGACATGACACGACATACAAGAATCAAGCAAGATAGACAAGACAAGCTTTCAAGTACGAAAAGATATTTCAAGCCAAGTCAAGTGCACGATGTTTTCAAGAGGTTTTATCGGCTTTTTACGAAATACAAGCATGATTATAAATTGCTTTACTTCCTTGTATGATATGAATTGTTTCCGTCTGACATATATGAATTGCTCCTGATTATGTATTGCCATTTTTATGCTATAATTGTTGGTTAGTATTTAGTACCCACTGAGTATTCCATGCTCAGCCGTACTTCTTATGTCGGCAGGTTCTGAGGGAGCTGCTGCTCCATTTGATGTTTGTGCTCCTGGTCCATGGATGGAAGAGGAGTACGTCAAGGAACCTTTGGACGAACCTCCAGTAGTGGGTTACCATTAGGAGGTCGTAGATTCTGAGTGGATAGCTGTGGGTGAGATGAGAGATAAACATTCATGTATTTTGGTAGTTCTGTCCGCACTTTCTTTTGATTACTTTTTGTATAAACTTGGATTTGCGTATGTATATACATAGAGGTTTGGTAGACTTCCGTTGTGCTTTATGGTTATGTTTCCGCTATAATGTCCTCTATTGTATATGCTCTGTAGGTTTTGCAGGTTGGTTGTCAAGCAAGTCATGATTAGTCGTCCAAAGTTCACTCTAACTCCTAGGGTGGGTTTTGGGTCACGACAGAAGTGGTATCAGAGCTTAGGCTTTAGGTCTCTAGGGTCACTTAGAATCTTATACCACGGCTTGACAAGAGCATATGTCAGGAAAAAAGTTAGGAAGAAAGTAAGTCGGAAGAGAGTCTTGATCCAAGTGTAAGACTAGACTTTAGTCTTAGTCTAAAATGGTTGCTTTAACCAAGTACGGGTCCTAGGTACGCTAGAACGCTAAAGTATAAGTATAATGTGATGAATACTCTGATGACTTGATGCGATGTATATTAGTATTATACAACTAATACAAATTGAATTATTGTGAAACGACATTGAAATAAACTGTGGTTTCAAGTGAGACTCATGTGGTGCTATTGTTCTCAGGACTTTAGTCATGAGGCGGGGCACACGGGGTCGTGGACCACACACCAGAGCTTCATCTTCTTCCAGAGATGAGGATGAGCAGCCGGACCTCTCCCAGGTCTTAGGCTCTATTGCTGAGACACTCGCCATACTGGCGGCTTGGCAGGCTATACCATCATCGGCGGCACCTACTCCACCGCCCGCAGCTCCAGTACATCGTACAGCTGGAGTTGAGGCATTCAGGAGATTGAGGCCTCCACCCTTCCATGGGGTGGACCCTCTTGCTGCGGAGGCATGGATCCTCCAGATGGAGAAGATCTTTGCGGTCCTCTCGCCTACAGAGGAGGATAGAGTAGCATGGGCAGTTTTCGTGCTAGAATGTGAAGCCCACCATTGGTGGTTGTCCGCATTGAGGACACGGGACTTGACCATGCAAGGTAAACCTTGGACTTGGGAGGAGTTCAAGGATACTTTCTACAAGAAGTATTTTCCGATTGGTGCACGGGAAAAGAAAGAGAGAGAGTTCATCAACCTTGAGCAAGGTTCGATGTCTGTAGCCGCTTATGAGGCCAAGTTCTCGGAGCTATCACGCTTCGCGACACACATGATTGCCACCGAGGCAATGAAGGCAAGAAGGTTTGAGCAAGGGCTCAAAAAAATGTTATCATGGAGAAGGTTTCGGTCTTCAGACATGCTACCTACCCTGAGGTAGTAGACAAGGCCTTATTGGTCGAGGCCAATTCAGAGACAGTGTCCAAGAAGAGGGAGTTGACGAGAGGCCAAGCTAGTAGTTCAGCACCTCCAGAGAGGCGGGCTCGTACCGGCCCTTATCAGTATGTGTGGCCAGCACCACCGATGAGGCCATCTTATGCGCCTCCAGCTCCACGGCAGTATGTGCCTCAGGCACCGCGACCTCAGGCTCTTCCGGCCCCACGGCCTATTGCACCTCAGACGATGAGGTATGCTCCACCTCCGAATTTTACACACGAGGTCTGCACTTCGTGCGGCCGAAGGCACCCGACAGGAGATTGCCGAAGAGCATCGGGTGGATGTTTTCATTGTGGTCGCCAGGGCCATATGATCAGGGATTGCCCCAGTTGGCATTTAGCAGGCCAGTCTCAGGGGATTAGGCCACCAGCACACCCAGCAGGATCATACCAGGCGTCATCTCAGATTACTCGGTCTACACCTCAGCCTCGCCAGGCGAACCAAGGGCGAGTTTTTGCCTTCACAGAGGGTGATGCACTTGCATCCGACGATGTGGTGCAAGGTACGCGTTTGGAGTTATTTTCTTTATTCGTAATTGTTATGTTATGTTTTATTCCTTGTGTACGTACTTGGTATGCTATATATATATATACCTATGTGTATACACTGTTGATGCTTGAATTGACGTAACTAGCTAAAATTTCAGGAACCCTACTAGTCAATGAGTGTTTGGCTCGAGTGTTGATTGATACCGGGTCTACTCATTCGTTTGTCTCGCCGAATTTTTCAGAAGGCCTTTCTGTAGAGCCAAGTCAGCTAAAACCGGAGTTAGCCATTTTGACTCCCCTCGGCAAAATAGTAGTGGCAGATAAAGTGTATAGAAATAGTGTGGTCCAAGTTGGAAGCCACGAGTTGGCGGTTGATCTCATCGTCCTTGGATTCCAAGACTTTGATGTTATATTGGGAATGGATTGGTTAGTAGCACATCATGGGCATGTAGCTTGCTTTGAGAAAATGGTACTCTTCAAGCCAGTAGAAGGAAAACCATTCCACTTTCGCGGGTTAAAAAGTAGAGATATCGTTCGTTTTGCGGCGTTGAGCTTAGCTAACCCCGAGGTAAAGGACTCATCGACTATTCCGGTTATGAGTGAATTCTTGGATGTATTTCCAGAGGAGTTGCCAGGATTGCCTCCAGATAGGGAGATTGAGTTTATGATCGAGCTTGCACCAGGCACAGCTCCTGTTTTCAGAGCTCCATATAGGATGGCCCCTATTGAACTCAAGGAGTTGAAGACTCAGTTGGAGGAATTGCAAGGCCTTGGCTTCATTCGACCAAGTGTCTCACCGTGGGGTGCCCCGGTGTTGTTTGTTAAGAAGAAAGATGGCTCAATGCGGATGTGTGTCGATTACAGGCAGTTGAACAAAGTCACTATAAAGAATAGGTATCCCTTGCCTAGGATTGATGACTTGTTCGATCAGTTGAAGGGAGCGAGATTTTTCTCAAAGATAGACCTTCGATCGGGTTATCACCAGTTGAAGATTAAGGTGGAAGATGTTCCCAAAACTGCTTTCAGGACTCGGTATGGACACTACGAGTTCTTGGTGATGCCTTTTGGTCTCACGAACGCGCCGGCAGCTTTTATGGATTTAATGAACCGGGTGTTCCGGCCATATCTTGATAGGTGCGTGATTGTATTTGTTGATGACATTTTGGTCTATTCCCAGACACGGGAAGATCACACACGCGACCTATGCCTTGCTTTGGAAATGCTAAGAGAGCACAAGCTATACGCCAAACTTAACAAGTGTGAGTTTTGGTTGGAAGAGGTGGCATTCCTAGGCCACGTTGTTTCTGCAGAAGGCATTTCGGTGGATCCAAAGAAGATAGAGGCAGTCATGAGTTGGGCGAGGCCCAAGAGTGTTACCGAGATACGCAGCTTTCTTGGGTTGGCAGGCTTCTACAGGAGATTTGTAGAGGGTTTCTCTAGCCTTGCAGCACCGCTCACTCACCTGACAAGGAAGAACGCAAAGTTTGTATAGAGTGATAAGTGCAAGATCAGTTTCACGGAACTGAAGAAGAGGCTTACTACAGCCCCTGTCCTTACTGTGCCATCCGGACCTTATGGGTATGAGGTGTATAGTGATGCCTCGCACGTTGGAGCTTGCGGCGGTCGTGTTTGCACTTAAGATTTAGCGTCATTACCTTTATGGGGTGGAGTTCTATGTGTTCACTGATCACAAGAGTCTCAAGTATCTCTTTTCCCAAAAGGAGCTGAATCTAAGGCAACGACGTTGGATGGAATTTTTGAAAGACTATGATTGTACCATTCAATACCACCCGGGTAAAGCAAATGTAGTGGCTGATGCTTTGAGTAGAAGACCTCCGGGGTTATTAGCACACATGTTGGTGCAAGAATGGAAGCTACTTGAAGATTTGGCAAATCTGGACATTAGCATGAATGACTCTGTCCGTAGTCCTATCTTGGAAAATGTCACGGTTCGGCCATACATTATAGATTTGATCTAAGAATACCAAGCCACGGATGCCGAATTGTTGGCTTATCGGGACAAGGAAGTTGCTAAGGGTAGTGAGGACTTCTCTCTCACTAGTTGGGGTGCTATAACATTCAAGGGAAGGCTGTGCGTCCCAGCCAATGTAGATCTTCGAAGAGAGATTTTGGATGAAGCACACCGTTCGAAGTACACAGTGCATCCAGGGGGTACAAAGATGTACCAGAACCTCAAGAGTCACTTTTGGTGGCGGAATATGAAGAGGGAGGTTGCGGAATATGTAGCACGGTGCTTGGTGTGTCAACAGGTAAAAGCAGAACACATGCGGCCCGCAGGTCTATTACAATCCCTTCCGATTCCCGAGTGGAAATGGGAGAACATATCCATGGATTTCATAGTTGGCTTGCCAAAGACGGCAAGGGGCTCAGATGCAATATGGGTAGTAGTGGATCGTTTGACGAAGTCCACTCACTTCTTACCTTACCGAACTACTTTCAACTCTAGTCAGTTAGCCGCTTTGTACATCAAGGAAGTGGTGAGGTTGCACGGAGTGCCCGTCAGTATTGTGTCGGATCGGGATCCAAGATTCACATCACGATTCTGGAAAAGCTTCCAGGAGGCTATGGGTTCCCGACTTGATTTCAGCACTGCTTTTCATCCACAGACGGATGGACAAACCGAGAGAGTGAACCAAGTCATTGAAGACATGCTTCGAGCTTGTATGTTGGACTTCAGAGGTAGTTGGGAAGAGCACTTGCCTTTGGTTGAATTCGCCTATAATAACAGCTATCAGGCAAGTATCCAAATGACACCATTTGAGGCCTTGTATGGGCGAAGTTGTAGGTCTCCTCTCTATTGGGATGAGGTAGGAGAAAGGAAAGTACTTGGTCCGGAGTTGATTGAGCAAACTGCAGGCACAGTTAAGATCATCCGGGATCGATTGAAAGCCGCTCACGATCGCCAGAAAAGTTATGCGGACACGAGCCGTAGGGACTTGGAATTTCAAGTAGGGGATCAAGTTTTTGTGAAAGTATCTCCTAGCAAAGGGATCATGAGATTTGGAAAGCGAGGCAAGCTCAGTCCTCGGTATGTTGGGCCTTTTGAGATTATTACACGAGTTGGTGAGGTTGCTTACAGGGTAGCTCTCCCACCTCACATGGCCGCAGTTCACAACGTCTTCCATGTGTTTTTGCTTCAGAAGTACATTTCGGATCCTTCGCATGTCATAGACTTGGAAGCGTTGGAGATTCGAGAGGACCTCACCTTGATTGAAGACCCGGTTCAGATTTTGGATCGAAGAGATCGGGTGCTTCGCAACAAGACAATCCCTTTGGTTCTTGTGCAATGGCAACACCATGCTCGGGAAGAAGCTACATGGGAGTGTGAAGCCGAAGTCAAAGCAAAGTACCCAGAATTAATTGAATGAGTTTTTGGTATAAGTTTGTATCTGAATTGTAATTTTCTTTTGGTGTGTAATGCAAGTAGCGTCTAAATTTCGAGGACGAAATTTTTGTAAGGGGGGGGAGGATGTAGAGCCCTGGACCTTTTCACATTTAATGCATGGCACTTTCGTTGTCATTCTTCCTTTAAAGAGGTATAATTAATAAATAAGGAAGAAATTAGAAATTCTGAAACGTCAGAAATGTTTCTTTTCGAAGTATGAACCCAACGTAAGTTGAATCGTCAAAATCGGATGAACGAGTCAAAAGATATGGCCAAAACAGTCTGGACCTGCAGGAAATCGTAGCTCGGTTAGGCACTAAGGACGTAGCTCGGAATGCACTTAGGACGTAGCTCGGTTAGGCACTAAGGACGTAGCTCGGAATTGTCGCGACCCAAAACCCACCCTAGGAGTTAGAGTGAACTTTGGACGACTAATCATGGCTTACATGACTTGCTTGACAAACCAACCTGCAAAAACCCACAGGGAATACACAATAGAGGACATTATAGTGGAAACATAACCATAAAGCACAGCGGAAGTCTACCAAACCTCTATGTATATACATACACAAATTCAAGTTTATACAAAAAGTAACCAAAAGAATGTGCGGACATGCCCGCCAAAATACATGGATATAATCACTCATGCTCACCCACAGCTAATCCACTCAGAATCTAACACCACCTACTGATAACCCTCTACGGGGGGTTCCTCCAAAGGTTCCTCGATGTACTCCTCTTCCACCCATGGACCAGGAGCACAAACATCAAATGGAGCAGCAGCTCCCTCAGAACCTACCGACATAAGAAGTACGGCTGAGCATGGAATACTCAGCGGGTACTAAATACTAACCAACAATTATAGCATAAAAATGGCAATACATAAATCAGGAGTAATTCACATATGTTAGACGGAAACAATTCATATCATACAAGGAAGTAAAGCAATTTATAATCATGCTTGTATTTCGTAGAAAGCCGATAAAACCTCTTGAAAACATCATGCACTTGACTTGGCTTGAAATCTCTTTTCGTACTTGAAAGCTTGTCTTGTCTATCTTGCTTGATTCTTGTATGTCGTGTCATGTCATGCATGTCATGCGTGCTTGCTTGTGGTCATGTCACTTGTGAGATATCCTTGTGAGATGTACTTGAGAGATGCCTTGAGAGGGAAGGGAGACCCTTCTTTATGCAATGCACTTGTGAGGGAAGGGAGACCCTTCTTCATGATATGTATGTACTTGCAAGGGAAGGGAGGCCCTTCTTCATGATATGCACTTGTGAGTGAGGGGAGACCCCTCGTGGAATGTTGGTTCTTGTCTTCTTATGGAAAGCGAGGTAAAACATATCGTAGGATATGTCCCACCCCTAACCATGTTCTTGAAAACCTCGATAAATCATGTCATGCATGCCGTGCTCGTGGGAACCGCGTACATACTTGCATTTAAATTTAAACATGACATTTGGGAAATTTCACAACACATATAACCTCAATGATTGAGCAATGTAACATTCATATCATTTAGGGAAAGCAAGAAAACACACTATCATAGGCCCTAGCAATATTCAGAATTTATTAGGCATGCATTTCTTAATTTACAACTCATTTTATTCACCTTGGCATTTCATCAAACATGGTGCGTTCATTATTCATTATTCCTTTAAACCTAACTCATGCTTTTCTAGGTGAGTTTACTCACATCACACTGGTATGTTCATTATTAGTACAATGCCCTTTCCCATTTGTAAATCCCTAAATAGGTGTTGGCAAATTCCGTGATCATTAGATAGGTCAGTTGAGTCGAGTCCTCGAGTCATGTTCAACTTGTCAGAAAAGAAGAGAAGAGCTAAAGCTTAAAGAAGATAGAAGAAAGAGAAGAAAAAGGTTCTACTCCGGATCTAGACAGGTAATGGACTTAGAGACCCCTACCTAGGTTTGATTTGACTTAGATAACCCTAAAAATACCTAGGAGGATAGATTTAAGCCTACCAAAGTTATTTGATCTTAGTTGAATCAAATAAAAATAAAATGAATTAATTTTGGCAAAAATTCTGTCTCAACCGATCGCTCGGTATTGCGACCGATCGATCGGTGGCCTACCGAGCGATCGGTGGCTATCGACTGGACTAAATATTTGTATGGGGAAATTTTCCAGAGAGATGTTTTAAGACCGAGCGATCGGTCATTAGAACCGATCGATCGGTTGTGAACCGAGCGATCGGTTGTGAGCACCGATCGATCGGTCCCCGTAAAAAGAATTTTTCTTTTTCTGGATTCTTTTTTTAACCCTATATAAACAACTTTTGAGAGACCTAATTCGTGTCTTTGATAATTTTTGAAAGAGTAGAGGTCTGAGAAACTCTTCTAGGGTTTTTCTAATTGTTTTTATTAGATCTTTGTGATCCCTCCTCTTTCTTAGATCCTAGAGAATGCAAGTATAGATTAAAATCTTTGATCTTGCATTGTGTGATCTCAGATCTGTATGAGATCCCTCTAGGGTTTGAAATTTACTAAATTGATTCACAACCCTACACCTTGTGTGTGTGTCCGGTGTTTGATCCGGAGCCTTCGTGGAAGGAGATCGATCGTGTGTGATCGTGGATTTGAAGTTGCTTGAAAAGATTTGGTCGGTGTGGAACCGAAGCTGCTAAGGCGGAGATCGAACCTGCTGGTTCGTGGAAATCAAGAGTAAGAGTCTATACCTAGGAACATAGTTTCTGTTTTGGTAAGGTCTTATCTTGTACTTGATATCTTTTCATAGTGAAGTTTATTGCTGGACAAGGTCCCGTGGTTTTTTCCCGTTAGGGTTTTCCACGTAAAAATCTTCTGTGTTTGATTTGTGTGGATTGTCTGATTGAGTTAATCATTGATTTTTAAACATATTAATTGAAAAATTAAAATTGATTAGAAATTATTAGATAGACCTATTCACCCCCCCTCTAGGTCTTAGAGATCATTGATCTGGATAAATATCAATTGGTATCAGAGCTAGTTCACTGATAAGGCTAATCCCTTAAGTGTGATCCTGTATTATCCGTGATCATGAGTACTCTAAGAGAAGGAGGATCCATCTCTCGTCCCCCACTTTTTGATGGAAATAATTATGCATACTGGAAAGCTAGAATGAGAGCCTTTCTCAAATCAATTGACGAGAGAATTTGGATGTCTATACAGAATGGGTGGACTACGCCCGTAAAAACTGTAGGTGATTTGACTGTCGTCAAATATTCTGATGAATGGACCAGAGAAGAGCTTGATTCAAGTGGATGGAACACTAAAGGTCTCAATGCTATCTTTACTGCAGTCACTGCTGAGGAATTCAGACGAATTTCTTCATGTGAAACAGCAAAGGAGGCTTGGGACATTCTTGAAATTACCCATGAGGGTACTACCACTGTTAAAATCTCAAAACTCCAAATGTTAACCACCAAATTTGAACATTTAAACATGGACGACAATGACACTTTTGATGAATTCTATGCAAAACTTAGTGACATTGTCAACGCTAGTTTCAATTTAGGTGAGAAAATATCTGAGTCCAAAATAGTTAGAAAAGTCCTTAGATCTCTCCCAGAGAGATTTCAACCCAAAGTCACTGCAATCGAAGAGAGTAAAAATGTTGACTCTCTGAAGATTGAGGAATTGGTTGGATCACTCCAAACCTATGAACTCAATCTACGTCCATCCAAGAAGAATAAATCTTTAGCCTTGAAAACCATCAAGGAAACTTTGGATGAGGATGACAGTGATGGAGAAATGAATGAGGAAGAAATGGCTCTTTTCGTTAAAAAATTTCGAAAATTTTTTAGAACGAAAAAGAGGTTTAATCCCAAACAGGGAGGAAAATCTTTTGATAAGTCAAAGTCTAAGCCCTGGGAAAACAAGAAAAATTCCAAAAGTGGCGACAAGAAATCCCAAGGTGTTCAATGTTATGAATGCCATGGCTTCGGTCATATTTCACCTAACTGTCCTAACAAGAAGAAGAGTAAGGGCAAGGTGATGAATGCCTGTTGGGATGACAGTGATTCCGAGAATGAAGAATCGGACAGTTCCTCTTCAAGTGAAGATACTGGAAATCATACAGCTTTCACTGTTTCCCTATCTGGGATTCTTGAGACTACCTCTGCGGTTGATGAAAAGGATAGAAGTGATGAAAGTATTCATACTGAGTCAAGTGATGACTTACAGAAGAGTCAAACTGACTCTGAAAGTGATGAAGATTTGAAAACAACTTATGATAAGTTGTATGCTGAAAGTTTAAAACTGACTAAAACAAAAATCTCTTTGAGCAAAAAACTCAAATTCATTCAAAATGAAAGAGATATCTGTAAACTAGTAGCAGAAGAGAAGAGTGCACTAGTTAGTCAGTTGGAAAATGAAAAAGAAGCATTTGTTATAAAAGTTCAATGTCTTTTGGAAGAGAATGTCTCATTGACTAATGTGGTCAGAAAATTAGAAGATGAAAGAGACACTTCCATGAAAGAAATTGAAGAGTTAAAAACTCTGCAAATGGAGCTGGAAACTTTTAAAGTCTCTCTTGTTGATAAGGTGAAATTTCTTGAAAAAGAACACCAAATTACCCTTAAAGACAAGACTGACTTGATTCAGAAGGTCTATACTCTTGAAAAAGAAGTGAGAATGTTTGGTAACACCAGCTGCCTAGATGAATTAGTCAGAAAGTATGGATCAAATTCTAGTAGATCTGGGATAGGACATGTTGACACACCAACTGGTCCTTTAGCTGTTGGAACAATGGCTAGTGCAGTGTTTGAGCCAATACATTCTGAACCCAAAGAAAATTTACCTTCTACATCAAGTACTAAGGCTTATACAAATATTGTAAAGCCTAGAAATACAGCTCCTAGAGTGAATGCTTTAAGGAATCAAATTCCAGTTAGAAGAAATCTTCCTCCTCTACCAAGATTCATACCCACATGTCACTTTTGTGGTGTGAGAGGTCACATTCGACCTAATTGTAATGCATTTAGGAGAGCTCCCCGAAATGGTTCATGGAACCAAAATCTGAATCAAGGGACTCTTCAATGGCAGATTCAGGTTCTAGCTGAAAAGTCTAGAATGTTGAGCGATGATGTTAACAGAATTGCTCAAATCTCTAGGACAAGGACTGGTCAATTTATTCCAAATGATTATTCAAGAGGAAATAATTTGACTTATCAAAAAACTAGAACTGAACAAAACAGAAAAAGGTCAAGGAGGACAAAAAGGAAAAAGGTCTCTACTACACAGATTAATGATCAAAGATCTAAACAAAGTTTAAAGACTGTGTATGTGAGAAAGGAAGACCTTAAGTGCTTTGTCATTCATACTGCCTTGAAAGCCCAAAACACAGAAATGTGGTACTTCGATAGTGGGTGTTCTCGGCATATGACAGGTAACAAGTCCTTATTTATTCAATTTGAGGACTGTCCTGATGGGACTGTTACTTTTGGTGATGGAAGCAAGTCTTTAGTCAAAGGAAAGGGTATCATCAATTCACCAGGCATACCTAAATTGAAAGATGCCTTGTTTGTTGAAGGACTGAAAGCTAATTTAATTAGCATAAGTCAACTATGTGATGATAATCATGCTGTGCACTTTACCCAAAATAAATGCTTAGTCATTAATGGTAAAGGTAAGTGTGTTCTAGAAGGATTGAGAACCACTGACAATTGCTACGGCTTAACTCCCAGTACTATTCCCTCAAATGTCTGTTATAAGACTAGAATTGAGGAGGTTGATTTGTGGCACCGAAGACTAGGTCACATGAACTTCAAAGACCTATGTAAAATCTCTAAGCAAGAGCTTGTGAGAGGTGTTCCCAAACTAGGAAAGCCTTCTACTGCTGTGTGTGGGCCATGTCAAATTGGTAAACAAATTAGGACCCCACATAAGAAGACTTCAAGTATTGCTACTTCATATCCACTGGAATTAATTCATATGGACCTTATGGGTCCTACAAGAACTGAAAGTCTAGGTGGAAAGCGATACATCCTAGTCATGGTTGATGATTTCTCTAGAATGTCTTGGGTGGCATTTATAAGAGAGAAATCCGATGCTTTTGACAATTTCAAAAGTATTTGCCTGAAAATTCAAAATGAGAAAAGATGCCCAATCACTCGAATTCGAAGTGATCATGGAAAGGAGTTTGAAAACTCTAAGTACAACGACTTTTGTGATGAGTCTGGTATCAAACATGAATTTTCTGCACCTATTACACCTCAGCAGAATGGTGTAGTAGAGAGGAAGAACAGGGTTCTCCAAGAGATGGCTAGAGTTATGCTTCATAGCAACAATCTAGCTTCTCATTTCTGGGCTGAGGCAGTTCACACTGCTTGCTATATAGTTAATAGAGTTTTTGTAAGACCTGGAACAAGGAAAACCCCATATGAGTTGTGGAATAACAAGAAACCTAGTGTCAAGTACTTTCGAGAATTCGGAAGTAAATGCTATATCCTTAAGGATAGAGAGCAACTGGGAAAATTTGAATCCCGGAGTGATGAAGGGATATTTCTTGGGTATTCCACCAACAGTAGAGCTTATCGAGTGTATAACTTGAGAACCTCTACAATTATGGAGTCCATAAATGTAATTGTGGATGACTCTGGTGTTGAAAATGTGCAATGTGAGGATGATGAAAGTGCTGAAAATGAAGATGTTGAAATTATTTCAACTTCACCTATTGATAAGCAAACATCTCCATTAAAACCTACACATCCTAGGGTCATGAGTCCTCACACCTCCACTGATATTATTGGTGATGTTGAAAGTGGAGTGAGAACGAGGAAACAAATTGAAAATGAAGTTAGCTACATTTGCTATACTTCATCTTTTGAACCCAAGAATGTAGCTGAAGCTCTTGCAGATGATAATTGGATAAATGCAATGCAAGAAGAGTTACTTCAGTTTACTAGGAATGATGTTTGGTATTTAGTACCTAGGCCTAATAATACAAATGTGATAGGTACCAAATGGATTTTCAAGAACAAATCTGATGAAAAAGGTACTATCATAAGAAATAAGGCTAGGTTAGTTGCACAAGGATATACCCAAATTGAAGGTATTGACTTTGATGAAACTTTTGCTCCTGTAGCCAGACTAGAATCAATAAGAATTCTTCTAGCTGTGGCTTGTAATATGAAATTCAAACTTTTTCAAATGGATGTTAAGAGTGCCTTTCTGAATGGCATTCTACATGAAGAAGTCTATGTGGAACAACCAAAAGGGTTTGAAGATCCACATCACCTTGATCAAGTTTATCGATTAAAAAGGGCCCTCTATGGTTTAAAACAAGCTCCAAGAGCTTGGTATGAGAGGCTGACTACTTATCTCTTGGAAAACGGATTTTCGAGAGGGGGAGTAGACAGAACCCTTTTCATAAAGAAAGTGAAAGGTGATATTGTCATCGCCCAGATATATGTTGATGACATAGTATTTGGTTCCACATTAGACTTACATGCTCATTCATTTGCTGAACAAATGAAAAATGAATTTGAAATGAGCATGGTTGGTGAGCTAAGTTTCTTCCTTGGTCTTCAGATCAAGCAATTGGATTCTGGGATCTCAGTATCTCAAATCAAATATGCAAAAAATTTAGTGAAGAAATTTGGAATGAGTTTTGCTAAGCATGCTAGGACTCCTATGAGTACTACTATAAAACTTAGTAAAGATACTTCAGGGAAGGATGTCGATCAGACTAATTATAGAAGCATGATTGGTAGTTTGCTCTACCTAACTGCTACTAGACCCGACATAGCCTTTAGTGTTGGAGCATGTGCCCGTTATCAAGCAAATCCCAAAGAGTCTCACTTAGTTGCTGTCAAGCGTATCATTCGCTATGTGAGTGGAACTTTGTCCTTAGGCCTCTGGTATTCTTTCGATACAAATGTCATTGTTGTGGGGTATTCTGATGCTGATTGGGCTGGAAATACTGATGATAGGAAGAGCACCTCCGGCGGGTGTTTCTATATTGGAAACTGCTTAGTTGCTTGGCTTAGCAAAAAGCAGAATTTCATTTCCTTGTCTACAGCCGAGGCTGAGTATATTGCAGCTGGTAGTTGTTGCACCCAACTTCTGTGGATGAAACAGATGTTGAAGGATTATGGAATTGATCAAAGCACTATGATTGTGTATTGTGATAACACAAGTGCAATCAATATCTCCAAAAATCCTGTGCAACACTCTCGCACAAAGCATATAGACATTAGGCATCACTTCATCCGTGATCTTGTTGAGCAAAAAGTTGTGTCTATTGAGTATGTCCAAACAGAGAATCAATATGCGGACATTCTCACAAAACCTTTAGATTCCCTTAGGTTTGAACTCCTTAGGAAATCCATCGGTTTGTGTGGAGTTGAGTAATGGTGTACTTGTTTTATAGCCTATGTGTTTTTCATGTTCTATTTAAGTCATAGAGCTATTTTTTTATTTTCTTTAAGTAATAAAAATCCAAAAACATTCAAAATGCATAACAGGTTAGTATTCCAAAAGCTCATCCATCATCCATAACACAATCCATAACATCTATAATACCATTCTCCCCCTTTTTGGCTCGAAATGCCAAAGGTGGATTAGAAAAGAAAATAACTTTGGTAGGCTTAAATCTATCCTCCTAGGTATTTTTAGGGTTATCTAAGTCAAATCAAACCTAGGTAGGGGTCTCTAAGTCCATTACCTGTCTAGATCCGGAGTAGAACCTTTTTCTTCTCTTTCTTCTATCTTCTTTAAGCTTTAGCTCTTCTCTTCTTTTCTGACAAGTTGAACATGACTCGACGACTCGACTCAACTGACCTATCTAATGATCACGGAATTTGCCAACACCTATTTAGGGATTTACAATCTCCCCCTTTGGCAATTCCGGGACAAAACAAAACTAATTCATATACTAGGTTCAAATTTTCCCAATTGATTCAAAAATGGAAAATTGACCTTTACATGACTCAAAAATAATTACATGACTTTTGATATGTTAACTTGTCATGATTTACCAAACTTAGAACCTGTTTGCCTGCACATGCTAAATCAAAAACCTGTGAAGCATGGGAAATAACATATAGGATGAAAATATGCATAACCATTCAAAACCATTCACAATGCATAACAGGTTAGTATTCCAAAAGCTCATCCATCATCCATAACACAATCCATAACATCTATAATACCATTCTCCCCCTTTTTGGCTCGAAATGCCAAAGGTGGATTAGAAAAGAAAAGCAGAAACCATTGAAAGGAGATGAGATAGAAAGTAATGAGCATAAACCATTCAAATGTATACATCCATAACAAGTCAATAATAACCAAGAAGGTTTGTACTAAGTACAACCAAGACAAAATACATCAAAATGGTAAACAAAGTCTGTCACTCGACTAAAAAACAACTTCTATCACGAACCATCACTCTTGCTCATCATCAGAAGTGAGCTGTGACTCATAGTAAGCTCGAAAATCTCGAACATCTCTCTGTACCCCAAGCACGGCTGCATCGAGAGATCCAAGTCTACCACGAACCTCTGTAGTAAACTCCTGGTATGAAGAAATATGAGTCCGGAGATCCATCTGCATCTCGCTCATCATCCTCCCAAGATCGTCCATAGTGGTCGGAGGAGGACGAGATGACCCAGCACCAACTTCTGCTCCCTCCTCTGTATCTCGAACTGAGGCATGTGAAAAACTCTGAGCTAGGGTCTTTTTGGTGATTGGACCCTTAGGAACTCGAGTAGGAACACCAGGAGGAGCGATAACTCCTTGAGAACCAAGAAGTTTAGTGACGAGTGAACCAAATGGTAGGGCTCCAACTGCTGTATTAGTTTGATGGGCTTGGATCATCAAGTCAATGATGTGAGCGGCAAGATCAATATCACGCCCACGTAGAAGACTAAACAAAAATCTAGCTCTATCTTCCCTAAGGTCCGCAGTATGAACCTTTGGATGAATATTTGCACTCATAACTAGGTTTACTAGTCTAGCATCCTTAGTGAGTTTCGCCACTTCAATAAGAGACCCAACCCAAAACGAAGGAGTACCACTTAGAAAGGTAACAACATGTTCCATGGAGTCTTTATCCTCATCAGTTTTATAAATATAAGGATAATATGCATTTGGAACTCGAGGACACCCAAGGAATTTAGAAACCAAATCAGCATTTATGACAACAGATTGTTCTAATGCTCGATATTTGAATGACCATTTTTTCTGGTTGATTTCAGAAAAATTAGAGTAAAATTCTCTAACTAACTGGACAGAAGCAGGACCGGATAAGGTAAGTATACCTTCCCATTGACGATCTGAAATGAGAGTAGGAAGATAATAATCACCAAAATCAGAAATATGTATGTCCCTTTCAACCATAACACCTTTCTTGCTAAAATACTCACTATAGAGTTGAGCAGCAGTAGGACTGATAAACTGGGATAACTTACTGGACTGGGAAGATGAAGCTTTACCTTTATTTTTCCGAGTTTTATCAGCCAGAGATTTTTGACGATTCTCAATTGTAGAATCAATCATTCTACGAATTGGCCTGTCCCCTATGGAAATACCATGCCCTATTGGAGTGAAAGTAAAGGGCTCTAGGTTTTCCTCATCTTGAGGAGGATCCTCTTGGTTGTTGAGGACCAACCTCCGACGTTTGGGGATGCCAGACATGAGGTAGGCAAGAAGGATTAACGACAAAACGAAAGCCATTGAAGAAAATGCAAGAAATGATGCCCTAGATGAGAAAATCAATCTAAAGCAAAGAAAATGCACAACTCTTACCTTTTAGATTCTTGGGAAATCTTTAGAGTAGAATGGAATGTTCGTAGGAAAGATTTGGAGGAGAGGAAACCGAGAGATCGCTCTGTAGATCGGAGAACAAGTGAACAAAAAAATAGAAATGAGGGTTTTATAACCCTGTTCACGAAAGACCGATCGATCGGTCTTTAGCACCGAGCGATCGGTGCTCTGAAAATTTTTCAAAAATTTTCACAGTTAAAACCTTTTCTCCCCCTCAACCAATGGAACATTTAAAATACATTTTCACCTCAAAATGACCAACTAATAAAAAAAATTTGCAATATGTGATTTCATCAAAATCATAGATAATAATCACCCAAGAATTGATATATCAAGTATAGGCATAAACAAGGATTATGAAAACATTAATTGATTTTCACCGGTGATTAAATATGGTATTTGCATCAAATTCACAATCAGAGTCAAGATACAATTAGAAGTAATGTGAGTATGAAATCAAAATTCATTACTTGACTCGTTGAATTGGTTTCCTTCCTTAATCTAGATTTTGACATTATATTTCAAATGGGACTCTAAAATTTTCAAAAGCTAGTTTTAAAACCAATAATCATCCATATTTATCTGATGAGCAATTTTTACCCCATATTTGACTAATAAATTTATTTCATTTCTTTTTCAGTCAAATTGTACTCATTATGTAAATTCTTTTTGGAGTACACATATATAGACTCTAGCACACTGGTGACTTTCACTCAAGTGAGAAGGTAGCTCTTTCTAATGACAGTAGGGGCTTTCACACTAGCAATCCATATAGATACCTACTGTTTGTCTAGGTAGCCATTACTCACTGTTTGCATTCACTAGTAGCTATCACACAAACTCACAGGTAGTCCTCTCCATGTCAATATTTTTATATCTAGGGGGCTCACCTTATGGAATTTTTATGACATTGGTTATACTAGATTTGATTAATCTAGGGAACCATATGATATAATATCAGAACCTTTATATAGGAACTAAAACCATTTAAAGAATCAGTCAGAGTGCTTGTGCAAATTAGAACATCATTGTATGCTCAACTCTAACTGAGGTTAATTAGCATGACCAAATTCAATCACAAGATCGAACCAACAATTGAACTTTCCTATTTTATTCAATCCTATGATATATTTATCCTTGGATTATATGGTTAAATATGATTTCAAGGAAATAACATTAAGCTAAAAGATAGGATAAATAAGGTCATACAAACACATTATTTTTTGCAATATTTTTCAATTTTTTGAATGTTTTTGATCTTAGTTGATCTTAGTTATTTGATCTTAGTTGAATCAAATAAAAATAAAATGAATTAATTTTGGCAAAAATTCTGTCTCAACCGATCGCTCGGTATTGCGACCGATCGATCGGTGGCCTACCGAGCGATCGGTGGCTATCGACTGGACTAAATATTTGTATGGGGAAATTTTCCAGAGAGATGTTTTAAGACCGAGCGATCGGTCATTAGAACCGATCGATCGGTTGTGAACCGAGCGATCGGTTGTGAGCACCGATCGATCGGTCCCCGTAAAAAGAATTTTTCTTTTTCTGGATTCTTTTTTTTAACCCTATATAAACAACTTTTGAGAGACCTAATTCGTGTCTTTGATAATTTTTGAAAGAGTAGAGGTCTGAGAAACTCTTCTAGGGTTTTTCTAATTATTTTTATTAGATCTTTGTTGATCCCTCCTCTTTCTTAGATCCTAGAGAATGCAAGTATAGATTAAAATCTTTGATCTTGCATTGTGTGATCTCAGATCTGTATGAGATCCCTCTAGGGTTTGAAATTTACTAAATTGATTCACAACCCTACACCTTGTGTGTTTGTCCGGTGTTTGATCCGGAGCCTTCGTGGAAGGAGATCGATCGTGTGTGATCGTGGATTTGAAGTTGCTTGAAAAGATTTGGTCGGTGTGGAACCGAAGCTGCTAAGGCGGAGATCGAACCTGCTGGTTCGTGGAAATCAAGAGTAAGAGTCTATACCTAGGAACGTCGTTTCTGTTTTGGTAAGGTCTTATCTTGTACTTGATATCTTTTCATAGTGAAGTTTATTGCTGGACAAGGTCCCGTGGTTTTTTCCCGTTAGGGTTTTCCACGTAAAAATCTTCTGTGTTTGATTTGTGTGGATTGTCTGATTGAATTAATTGTTGATTTCTAAACATATTAATTGAAAAATTAAAATTGGTTAGAAATAATTAGATAGACCTATTCACCCCCCCTCTAGGTCTTAGAGATCATTGATCTGGATAAATTTCAATAACAATTATAACAACGGTTATTTAAAAATTGTCGTCCATACAACAATTATAACGGCGGTTTTTTAAGAACCACCGCCCCAACCCTTTATATCAATCCCGATCATTGTTCTCCAATTCTCCTCCACCTGTGCAATTTCTCTCATTTGCTCTCTACTCTCCCCTCTCCTGCTCTCCCCATCTCCGGCAACCACGACTTCCGGCCACCTCCGATGACCATGACCTCCAGTGAGATCTTCGGCCATCTCCGACAACCACGACCTCCGGTGTGTCCCCTCTAGTCTCTGCTCATTCCAAGCGGCTCCACCACCGCCACGGTCTTTCCCCACCACCCCTCTCACGGTAGCTTACCCCTCAACATTGTTCCCCAACAGCTCCACCACCCTTAGTGGCTTGATCAGGCGTAATTGTACACAATTACACACCTCAAAACTACACTTGTTAAGCATTTTAATCCCTTTTATGCAACTATAATGCTTTACTTGGTATTGTTTCTCGATTTCAGGTTCATGAGAAGAAAATGAAGTAAATTTAAGGATTTACTGGAAGTGAAGAAGCTGGAAGAGCCTCAAACAAGCCAAAGAAGACAAAGGGAGCAAACAGTAGGCAGACCGATGATCGGGACCAACAGGTCGATCGATCGGCCATCTCCAACACAGTCCGATCGATCGGACCCATCAGACCGATCGATTGGCCAACTCCAACAAGTCCGATCAATCGGTACTTAAGCTCCGATCGATCGGAGCGCGTATGTGGACACTCTCGGGATGCATGTACGACCAAGAGAATTGAACCCTAATGAGTTCTTTTTGAAGTCTATAAATAGAAGACTCTAAGGCCTTGCCTAGGGTTCGGAATTCTATAGGGGAACTCATCGGGGAGAAGCACAGAGATCATAGAGTCTTCACCTATCGTGGCGGCTACTCCTTCTATGAAGAATTAATCTTCCATCTAGGGTTTTGATGAAACCCTAGCCAAGTAACCTTTGTTTTTGTATTTATGTCTAGGGTTTTATTGTTTGTAATAGATGATTGCATACATTGAGGGTTAACTTTGTTAATCGGTCTTCAAGTTCATATTTGATCTATAATAAAGTCTTTCCTTGTCTTAGGAATTACCTTCTTTTAGATTGAAATCGATTCATGCATCTTTTCTGTGATTTTATGTGTGAATGGTATACAATAGAACGTTATGTACAAGTATGTGAATACTAGGATGATCTATACCTACGATAAGACGGATCGTTGCCACATGTGGATGATCCGTACTAACCAAAGATAGGTCATACCTAGCATTCTTATACTTGATCTTTTTAAAGCATTAAATTAAGACTTGTAGTCACAATTATTCAAAATCAATTATAAATAATAATCTCGGGACTGAATACAATAAATAGAAGTTAGGAGGCTAAGGGTGGATTCAACACCCTAGACTTCTTTCTCTAGATTTCTCATCACTTTTATTTGCTTAAACATTTAGAATAATTTTAAGACTATTCAAGAACTCAAATCTATTTCTCACCTTTATATCTCAAAAATCCATCTTTGAAATTAAGCAATCTAACCAGCGCAATTTCGTGGTTCGACACCCTCTATAATTGCTACTATTCTTAGGAATTAATGTAGTAACGAGGTACAAATCTTAATCGATCACGGATCCACCCTCAGTGGCCATCCCTCTCTAGTAACGCTCATCCCTCTCCGAAAGCACCTCCACCTGGTTCTCTCTCTCTGACACCCTATCTCTGCCAACCTAGTAAGCTCTCTCTCTCTCTCTTTGTCGCTCTCTCTCTCTAGACCTCACCTATCTTTCTCTGTAATTTCCTGCCAGCCATCTCCACGGCCAAAACAAGCACAACATTTGGAGCAGTGGGCCCCATCTTCATCTCCCCACATGCCTAGCCACGACCTCAGGTAAGCTTTCTTCCTCCTTTTTTTTGTGAATAATATCTTAGAATCTATTTAAATTAATTTGTGTCTAACTTTAAGTAGGTTAATTTTAGTTTGATTAAATTTTGAATTATAGATGCTTAATCAATTTAATTTTGATTTTTATTGCATTATTAGGATAGTTTTTAGGTTATTTTGAATTCTATTTTTGAATAAATTTCTATGTGTCATGGTAATGATGAAGGAGTTCAGTGTATTGAGATTGGTATGAGATTCAAAGCCTCTGTTTTATGTTGTTTATATGTTCTATTTTTGCAAGTATTGGTTTTAGGGTTTGATGGCATTAATTAATTAGAGAGGGAATAGATGGGAAGATAAAGGATTTGTCACTTCTTTACTTGGTTGTTGTTCATGGTTTAGCTTGGTTCATATTGAGTTTTTCGGCTTTTCACTGTAAATTCAAGGCTTGGGTGAAATTTCCCTTATTATTGAGGGTATGGTGGTGTGTGTCATTTGTCATATGTTTGTGTACTTTGTATGTTGATGGTAAAGAGTTGTTTATAGATGGGATAGAGCACTTGAATTCTCATATTCTGGTGAATTTCGCTGCCACCCCTGCACTTGCTTTCCTTTGTTTTGTTGCTATTTGGGGTGTTACGGGTATAAAAATGTGTCGAAACTCTGATCTTCAAGAGCCATTGCTGGTCGAAGAAGAACCAGATTGTGTTAAGGTAACCCCATATAGCAAAGCAAGTCTCTTTAGCTTGTAACACTTTCCTGGATGAACCCTATTTTTTCGGTCGGTGCAAAGAGACCACTCGAGCTCGAGGATGTGCCACTTCTGGCACCGAATGATCGGTCCAAGATCAATTATAAAGCTTTGAACTCAAACTGGGAGAAATTGAGGACCGAGAATCCTTCAAAGCAACCATCATTGGCTTGGGCAATATTCAAATCTTTCTGGAAGGAGGCAACCTCTAATGCCATCTTCACTAGCTTGAACACAATCATCTCATATGTGGATCCTTATATGATTACCTACTTCATGGAGTACTTAGTCAAGATTGAGACTTTCCACCATGAGGGTTATGTGGTTTAACCATGGTTAGCTTTTCATTAGTTTAACCATGGTTAGTTTTCATTCCTACCTGAGATGATATAGTTAGGTTAAATTTTAACTTGTATCGAATCTGATTTTAGGTTTTTATTAGTATAAAATGTGGTTTTAGGTTAGATTTCAATATTTACAAATCTGATTTTTGGATATCTTGTAGGTTAGTTTTCAATTTGTACACATCTGAATTTAGATTAAGAGTTCTTCTCTAACTTTGTCTGTTGGAATATTATCTTGATTATAGAAATTATCTCCAAATTATTTCTTTAATTTCTATTAATTATCTTTACACATAATGACTATTACAAAGAATAGTGATATTTGAATCACTTGTTGGGAATGTTTCTAAATCCCTAAAATTTCTAGTCACATCTTTTAGAAACATACTCATAATTGCTTGATCTAACAAATCATGCTATATTGACCTCAAGACTTTAAATAGATGAGTTCATTTAAGAAAGCAAAACTGAAGTCTGAAACCAAGCTCTTGGGCTTTTATGCAACTATGCAGCAATGCAAGAGACTCGGTAAACACGCCTAATTAGCACAAAAAACACAAGGGCCCATATCTAAATGAATACATATGTAGAACCCCTTGTTTATTTTAGTGGAGGAGAAGAATCATACCAGTATAGCTTTTGATTGAGATAATTGTCCTTGAAAATCATTTGGCTCACCCTATATTCAAGTGCTCTACTGGGCTCAAGAGACTGAATTCTTGATGGATTTTTTTTAAAAAAATATACATATTATTCATGAATAAGTCATAATTTTTTTATCTTTGAATAATACGGATGTATTGTACGGATATTGAATATTCATAGTATTTCAAGTACATAATCGAAGAAGCGGATATATTCTTCGTTCTCATTTCCAAACTTGATACCAATAGCCTCAAACGGTTGGTACTTGTTTTGAGGTTCACTTGGGTGAAGCTTCATGAGCTGAGAGTGGTGTGGTGTGGTGTGTGTGTGGGGGGTGTGGCTTTCCTTTCCTTTGCCTATAGTAACAGCTTGTGGTGTTTCTGTGTTAACCAAAAAAAAATATAAATCTATCTGCAACTAACATTGGTTTCTAGAGTTGTCACATGTCATTCAATTTTCATTGCTTCAATTGAATCGCAATGGAATCTTAACCTCCCTCTTTCTTTTCTCCGGTAAAGAGAGAAGTGAAGATTCTCCCCAACCTCGCTTGGATGCCCCAGTGATGGCCCACCACCAATCTTAACCTCCATCTTTTCTGCCCTAATCCCCAAACCATCCCCAATCAGTGTTTTTGTCTTATTTTCAGCTTTGATTCTCTCCTTCCTGAAACTTTCGACCTATTCTGATCCAAACCCTCTTTTGTTGGTTTTTTCTCTCTCCATATATGGCTGCAAACATTTCACAAAGAGAAGACTCTGCAGTGAATCTCGTTGAGGAAGTGCAAAGAAAACTCAATATCTATAACTTGGATAAACCCATTTTGATCAAGACCCAAATGTTGAAAAATGGAGTTGAAGTTAATCAACATAGCATAGTTGGAAAGTTTCTTACAGATCGTCCCCTAAACATGTCGGCGGCAAAAAAAACCATGACCAGGGCTTGGAACTCAAAGAATTCGATCACTGCTATAGATCTTGAGAATAAGTTCATAATCTTCAAGTTCTCAAAGGCTGAATAAGTGGATAGAGTTCTGAGACATCAATCATGGTCATTCAATGGACACTCCTTGATGTTAAAATGGATGCCTGACCTCAATGTGGCTAATCTGGAAGTCAACACCATCCCTCTATGGGTTTAGGCGCATGGGCTCCTCCCAGAATACCTCATCGAAGATGTGGGACAAGCTATAGCTGACAGGCTCAGCCCTCTGTTGGAAGTTGACCTCCCTCGTGAAGAATAGATTCGAGGTAAATTTTTGAGATTCAAATTTCTTCTTAATATAAACCATCCTTTAAAGCCATATGTTATCCTCCATATGCCGTCTGATCCCCCAGACTCCCCTACTATATTTTTCATGACTTTCAAAAGGCTACCCACCATCTACTACCATTGTGATAGCCTAGGGCATGATGAAAAGCATTGTCATCCCTCAGCTACCATAGAGCTGGATGAATACTTAGCTCCTGAGACCTCCACGGGAAGAATTTTCGGGCCATGGCTTAGGGCAGAAGCTTTTCATTTTACCAGTTGGCCACTTGTTTTTTTGCGTGGAAGGATAAAGGTCGAATGAAATTAATCCGGGTGTAAGCAAGCTGTCGGAGTTGGGGAGTGAAAGTTTTCCTCTCGGCAATGCAGACCCACCGGCAATAGAGGAGGGAGATCCTCCCCTGCACAGAGCGGATCATCCGTACATCCCGCGTTTTTGTACTCTTACAAAAGTGGTTGAGAAGGAAGCGTCAAAAGGAGTGGGAGAAAAGAAACATGCCTACGACAACAAAATTTTGTCATCATCTAACGGTTACTCAATAACTCTGCACCAGGTGTCAATCAGAATAAACGACTCCCTCTCATTACCATCTCAAGGCGACGGGGCGCATCACCCCAAAAAACTAAACCGAAAAAATCCAAACAGTGTGCTGAGCCCACCACCTCTTCCGAAAAAAATTCTGATCACCGTTGATGCATCTAACTCATCATTTAAAGCCACCCCTGCTCAAACCTTGCTGAACCCGAAACCTCCAACCCACATCTTTCATCAAAACCAACACCCAAATGAAACCTGAACCACTCTTGAACCAGAGCACTCAACCCAAGTCAGTTAAATTATATCCCGTGAATCCAAATCCAATCACTCAAACCTAGCATATAAACTGACCCAAGGAAAAAACCTTAACCTAGAATATTTCCACTCGAGCTCTATCCATCACTCCAGAGAAGATCCGAAGATTTCGTCCGACCTCCCTACCAAAGCAAAAAGATGAAGAGATGGGTTCCAGTGCAGAAGTAGAAGAGAGGAACACTCAAGAGTCCAAGACTGGACATTTGGCCACCAACTCACCAAACTTTTCTAGGGTCGCTGCCGTGGAGCAGTCACCTTAGCATCAATGAGGACTTTGGCTTGGAACTATCAGGCTTTGGGCCAAACCCGGACAGTTTGGATCTTAAAGGACTGTGTCCTTCGCCTCAAGCCAGATGTTGTCTTTTTGAAGGAGACCAAGAATAAAAGCCACAAAAACGAGCAGGTGGCTCGTTTTCTTTAGTTTGATCATTCGTTCACAGTGGACCCGGATTTTCAGGAGGTCTCGCCCTCTTATGGAACAAGTTTACAAACCTCCAAATCACCTCCATCGATAAGCACTTAATTGAAGTAAAGGTCATGAGTTTTTCATCTTAGATCTTGATTTCGTTTATGTATAGACCAAATGATATCAGGCGGCTCAGGGAACTTTGGAATCACCTCAGTGTTATGGGCTAGCAACGTTACCAACCTTGGCTTTGTTTGGGTGATTTTAATGATATCCTTAGCCCCGAAGAGAAGCGTGGTGGAAATTATCCTTCTATTGGCCAGATAAAACCTTTTCAAGACTTTATCTCTACGGCAAATCTAATGGACCTAGGGTTTTAGGGGCCATGCTATACTTGGACAAACAGAAGATCAAATCCGTAGCATATAGCAGCTAGACTGGACAGAGCCCTCGCAAATCCGGCATGGCGCGTGACAGCTCCTCATGCTCCTGTTACCATTCTCCCTGCTATTGGATCGGATCACTGCCCAATTTTTTTATCCAATGAAGAGATTGACCAAAGATGAAGGAAAGTTTTCTGATATGAGGAGATGTGGAATTACCATGTGGATTGTCCAAAGATTATTCAGTCAGCCTGGGAGAAGCACACCGAAGGTTCCAAAATGCAATAATTATGCCAAAGAATTCAGCATTGTCGTGAAGATCTGTTGATTTGGAACATGAGATCCTTTTGTTATCTCCCTTGAAGAATTCAAATTATCAAAGATAGATCGGAGGACCTCCAAAATGAAGATAATTGAAAACATAATACCCGATACAAACGTTTGCTAATGCTGGAGTTAGATCAAGCTTACAATCAAGAGGAAGCTCTTTGTAGGCAGAAGGCTCGTGCAGACTGGCTCTTGTTGGGGGACAAGAACACTCGCTTCTTTCACACTTAGGCTGTGCAGCGGCATCAGAGAAGTAGGTTGTTGGCCATAAAAAATGAAGCAGAGATATGGACAGCGTCTAGGGAGGAAACCGAAGCTCATGTCATTAATCATTTTACAGAATTATTTACTTCTACCAATCCAAACTCTTTCTCTGATATCCTGCAAGCATTGAATCTGAAGATATCGGTTGAGACTAATGAAGACCTTTGTAGAGAAGTTTCCATGGAAGAAATAAAATCTACAATTTTTGATATTGGGCCCCTTAAGGCCCCGAGCTGGATGGTATGCCCGGTATTTTCTACCACAAGCATTGGAATACGGTTGGCAAGGATCTGTGCGAGGCTGTGTATAGCTTCTTCTAGAGGGGTTTCCTTTTGAAAAAAATAAACTTCACCCACATTGTTCTTATTCCAAAAATTCCTAACCCAGAAATCATGGCTCATTATAGGCCGATAAGCCTGTGCTGTGATATACAAAATGATAGCAAAAATTTTGGCAAATAGATTGTGTAATTCTATACAAGACATTATCAACCCGCATCAATCCGCTTTTGTTCATGGAAGACAAATTACAGACAACGTCATTATGGCCCATGAAATACAACACTATCTCAAGAGGAAGAAGAACGGTAAGGTGCGGAATTTAGCAGTTAAGTTGGACATGAATAGAGCCTACGACCGGTTGGAATGGGCTTTCTTGTTTGCTATGATGGAAAAGCTTGGGTTTTGTGGTAGATGGATTCAATGGATCAGCCAATGTGTCTCCTCGGTCACATATGCCGTAGTGATCAATGGCAAGCCTAAGGGATACATTACCCCTACAAGGGGGCTTTGCCAAGGTGACCCTCTTTCCCCGTACTTATACTTAATTTGTGCTGAAGATTTCTCTTGTTTGTTACAGAATTCCCTTTCAGATGGTCACATTAGCGGCATTAAAGTTGCCCACACAGCGCCAGTTCTTTCTCACCCCTCCTTTTCGCTGACGATTGCATCATTTTCCTCAAGGTGAACCTCATCGAGCCGGGTGTTCTCATGGATATTCTCTCCTTGTACGGAGACGCTACTGGTCAGAGGGTTAATTACAACAAATCGGGGGTCTCTTTCAGCTCTAGAACTCCTAATCGGTTTAGGCGAATCATTGCTCGTTGTCTTTACATTAGGAATATGATCCCACCTGATAGATATCTGGGCCTGCCCACAAAGTTTGGTAGATCTAAAATGAGGATTTTCGACAATATCAAGCAAAGAATCATCAAGAGAATGCAAGGGTGGCATGCGGGGTGGGGGGTCCTCATCTGATCCATAGTTCAAGCAATCCCCGCTTACACGATGAGTGTGTTCAAACTCCCTTTCAAGTGGATCAAGGAAGTGAACTCGCACACGGGTAGATTTTGGTGGCACCAAGCAATGGAAAGGAAAATTCATTGGCTAAGTTAGAAAAAACTGTGTATGACAAAAGACAAAGGAGGAGTTGGGTTTCGAGACTTACAGGCTTTTAACTTGGGTTTACTCGCCAAGCAAGGGTGGCGGCTAATTAATGAGCCTCAAGCTCTGTGGGCAAGATTTCTTAAGGCCATTTATTTTCCCAGAGGCTCGTTTTTGGAAGCCAAGGTTGGGCACAGGTCCTCGTGGGCCTGGAGAAGTATCCTAGCAGTCTGCAATACTCTAAAGCTTGGGCTGCGTTGGCAAATTGGTTCGGGGACCCTGGTCGAAGTCGGTTCGGACCCTTGGATTCCTTCCCTCCCATAATTCAAGGCCATTCTAAGATTTGGCATTTCGCTTGATAACATCTCGGCAACCCAACTTATGATCCCTGAGACAGGTACTTGGGATATAAGCAAACTCAGCGGCCCTTTTCAAGATTATGTGGTTAACGAAATTTGCAAAACACCAGTCAGCACTCAGGGGGTTTTAGACAAAATGGTTTGGCACTACACAAACACTGGCTTGTTTGCGGTTAAATCAGCCTCTCACTTGGCAAGCCGTCGCCCCATCGCTATTTAGCTTAATCCTACCCTCCTGAGGTGGAATCCAAGCTTGATACGTAACAGTAGAAGAAGGCCTAGAATCTCCATGATCTAAATTCAAAGCCAAACTTCTAGATTCTGTTAATAGCTGAAGCTGATGATAAGCAAGGAAGATTCTCCTTTTTGGTTACTGTTGTTTTTTCTCTTTAGCTCAAGACTCAGAAACAGGCCTGAAAGGCTTTTAAAAGGGCTGTTAAACAACTTTCTTAAAGTTCCTCAGGTTGTTTTCTCATTTTCATATTTCCGTAGGTAATGACAGAAAGCCGATGTGGTTCCTCATTCTTTCTTAAGTGCTCAAAACCTCTGGAGCTTTGCTACCTTGTTTTGTGGAAGCCAGTCAACTCTTGTACAGTATCTATTATGAGGGGAGAAAGCACTAAGATAAGGTGAGGGATGATGTCATCGGTACAAGAAGGCTGTTATCTATTGCGGTAAGTCGGATGGCGTGCCGCACCCTTCGGGGGTGTGGATTCTGAAACTGCTGTGACAGCTGAGTAAAGACAACAACTGCGGAAACAGTGCAGCGGCTTGACTCCCAATCACCATCCATGAGTAACACCAACGGTGATAATATCGGGACTAAATGGAATCACATTTGGAAACTCCCCATTCCCCCTAAATTACAGATTTTTTTATGGCGTGCTTGTCACAACGCACTTGTTGTCGCCGATAATCTCTGGAGAAGGAATATTAATGTCGACCTAATCTGCCCCCTTTGCAAATTAAAAGAGGAAACAACAGTTCACTTATTTCTTGAATGCTCGTGTGCCCGTAATATTTGGTTTGAATCCCCGTTATCCATGATCTCCCCATCCCCCTTTGTTAGATCTTTTGTTCAATGGTGGTCAAACTGGAGAAGCAAGCCAGTTTTCAAGCGCCATAATTTCTTGCTAGCAGCCCAGATGACAGTGGTCCTATGGCACATATGGAAACACCGAAATGCAATTCTCTTCAAAGGAGAAAAAATGGAGCCTAGTTACTCCATTAACTTTATCCGGCAGGATTTTCAAGATCTTGGACTCAACAATATTTTACAAGGGCAGTCTGATGCGGTGGGTTATGTACATCCAACCATTTGGGTCCCTCTTGACCCAGGATGGATCAAGATCAACTCGGATGGAGCGGATTTATCAAATATTCAGGTGGCGAGCGCTGTGGCAATAACTAGGAATCAATTGGGAGAAATTCTAGCAACCAGTTGTAAAAGCCTTGTGGGTGGATCAACCCATCAAGGTGAAGCTTTGTGGATGGGAGTCATCATGGCAATTAACAACCATTGGAACCAGGTTATTTTCGAATCTGACACTAAGGAGCTGGTGGATATGTTAAACGGCTCCTCTACCCCAAGACATGAAGATATTTCTACCATCATCGATGATATCTTTATTCTGAGGGCCCAATGCAACCATGTGATAATTAAATATATATTCCTCAGGAGGCCAACTCTTTAGCTCACCAGGTAGCTCACGGAGCTATAAATGTTAGGATCGAAACACAGAGTATTCCTTCATTTCCTTCTTTTTCTCTGGTTCAGGGGGGCAATGCTCTTGTTAGCCCCCTTTCTTTTTCTAATGAAGTATCTCTTAACCAAAAAAAAAGCGCAATGATTCTCCTCTTTAACATGAATTATTTGCAAGAGTATGCAATAAACATATACCTATATCTTGCATGTCCTACTATTCATAACCAGAAAATGGTTATTACTATCTTAATTAACATCTATAACAATTTACAAGATTTCATTTCAATCCACCAATTCTCCACCAAAAAGCCTCCTCCAAACCCTTCACACATACACATATATCCCTCTAGATAAACTACTCATATGTTAGTGAAAATTCTCATTCTCAAACTACTCATATGTGGTGTGGTGTGTGTGTGGGAGAGGTAGAACCAAAATTGGCAATGAAATCCTTCTCCCTTCACACTCACTCTCCCCCTGAATAGAGGAATGATTGAAATAGAAGGGAACAGACTCAAAGAATGTAACATCCATAGAGACAAATTTCTTCCGAGAATGAGGATGATAACATTTGTATCCCTTATGATGAGAGGAATACCCAAGGAAAATACAGTTAAGAGCTTTGGGGTCCAACTTAGTTTTGTTGGGCCCCAAGATATGCACATAACAAACACAACCAAATACTTTGGGAGGAATCAGAAACTGAGGACTCTTAGGTTTTAAGAGCTGGGAGGGACTGAAAGTGTAAAATATGATAGGGAAATCGATTAATAAGAAATACAGCAGTTATGGCAGCTTCAGCCCACAAAAACTTTGGAACATTACTCTGTAATAGGAGAGCACGGGTTACCTCCAACAGATGACGATTTTTTCTTTCAGCAACACTGTTCTATTGAGGGTTGTACGGATAATAATATTGATGTTCTATCCCATTTGTAGTCAAATATTCGGTCAACCCCTCAAATTTATGATCTCCCCTTTGATTAGATCGAATACTTTTGTCAAATTATGTCTGAATTAACATATGGAATTGTTTGAAAATAGTAGAGAGCTCATCTTTTGATTTCATGAGATAAATTCATGTATATTCATAATAATCATCAACAAAACTCACAAAATATCAATAATCAGAGATAGAGGTAATAGGTGTAGGTCCCTAAACATTAGTATGAATGATATCAAACATAGCGGCACTTCTATTAATACTAAGAGAAAAAGAAGCACGATGATGCTTTACAAGTTCACGCACTTTACAATGAAGATCAGACATAGAGAGAGAAACAAATTAGTTTGGAAACATAATATTTAAAAACTGAAAGGAAACATGACCAAGATGGACATGCCAATACAGGGCACGCTCTTTATTGACACTACTACTACTATTATAAGACTGAAATACTCGAGGAACAGTGGGAGTCACATCCAACAAATTGAGGCTAGCAGCTTCACGAGTCATACCAATCATCTTCCTCATTACCAAGTCCTGAAATACATAGTAAAAATGAAATAAAATACACTACAATTCAAATCTTTTGTAAGAGAACTAACAGATAGAAGATTTACAAAATCAGAACCATGGAGAACAGAGGTTAAAGACAACCGGGAATGAATATTAACATCTCCATTTCCAGCGACAAAAGAGAGAATGTCATCTGCAATTCGAACTTTATCTCTACCTGAATAAATAGAAAACAAAGAGGGCATATCAGTCATATACTCAGAAGTACCAGAGTCAATTATCCATAAGGGACTTGACGAAGTAGACACATGGTGAGCAGAACCAACAATACCTGACTGAGCAAAGGTAGAGGTGGAGGTAGCAGATGGGCCATCTAGATGTGTCATAAAGCGTCGAATGTTCTCTATTTCATCCTTAGAGATAGAGATCATATCCTTGTGAAAAAAATATCCTATGAGGTATCTTGATGTGCCCGAGTAGCTGAAGGATGAGACAGAATTGAACCAGTAGCATCTCCTGTAGAGGCATTATGAGCAGTGGAAGAACCTTACCTGTTGAACTTCTGTGGTCTAGCAACCAAATCTCAACAGTTTTCCTTTGTATGCCTCCTTCGGCCACAATGATCACACTTTAACTTATCACCGTCTTCAGGGTGAACATAGTTCATTTGTGATCATCTAGGCCCATTTCTATTACCCCTTTGTCCCACTATGGACGAAGCTATAAGCCTATAACAGACCTCTCATTACCCACAATAGGTTTCATGGCAGTCCTCTTGCTTGCTTCACTATGAACATAAGCATGAACATGATTCATGGATGGCAACTTATCCTTACTGAGGATCTGTACCATTGCCAGCTCGAAATTCGGATTCAGTCCTACAAGAAACTCAAAAATTATGGTTCACTCGACTTGTTTCTTATAGAGAGCTTCGTCCCCAGAACATAAAGGCTTAAAACTCTGGTAATGATCTAACTCTTCCCATATACTAAGAAGGTTGGCAAAATACTCTGCCGAAGACTTATCACCCTGTTGAAAATGAGCAACTTCCCAACTTAGCTGATAAACACAAGCAATATTCTCTGTCTGAGAATAAGTCTGAGCTATAGAATCCCAAATCTCCTTTGCAGTGTGAAGAAATAAAAACCCCTACTAATTTGTGGCTGCATGGAGTGAAGTAATCATGACATGACAGTCAGGTTTTTAGACTCTCATTGCTCATATGCTAGAGCATCTTCCTTAGGTTCACAAATTTTGTCAATAATATATCTCAATTTTCTTCGGCTTCCGATAGACATTTTTGCCGATTGAGACCATTCAAGATAATTTTGTCAATCCAATTTAATTGTAGTAATCTGAAAATTAGAATTCTTCATAGAACATCCGATTTTTCTGAAGTCGACATCATCTTAGAAAAATACGAAAAAATATCAAACACTTCAAAGGAATACTTTCCTTATAAATCTGACCAACTAGGTTAGTAACATAAAATTTTAGCACAAAAAAAAGCAATAGGAAACCCTTCAACGTTGCGTACAAAGGTAAAATAGGGTTGCTTTTACACAAAAGCAACCTACAAAAACACTTTAGGGTTCCCGAAATTAGTCTCTTCAACCTTCACAAGCTTCAATCACTTTTACTAAGCATTTTACAATATTTTTATTCATGAGAAAATGAACTAAACCCTCAAAATGCAAAACATACAGCAAATATGGTCTGAAAAATTGATCACTGGAGCTTCAATATGGGTCAAAACGATTCACTATCACATCCATTGGATCAAGCATAAAAAAATGAAGAATCCACTTGAGATCAAACTCAAAAAAATATCTCTATACGAATCTGGTGGCTAGAAAACACTAATCTATATTTTTTCTGATTTTTTTTTAAAATTTTCACAAAAAGTGTTATAACTTTCTCAAAACAACTCCAAATCACACGAAATTTGATTATAAAATTCTATAAAATCAAGGCCTATCAAAACATACATTTATAGTCGAGATCCGATGAACGTCAGTGTGTTAGATGACATCAGTCTATATGGACGTTGATGTCATCTGACGTCAGAATTTCCCCTTTGTTTGTTCTCGTTTGTGTTCTTTATTGATCCTTTAAATCAGTAGGCTCTGATACCAAGTGAAAAGAGGTAGGGAATGGAGAAATAGAAGAAATATAAGAGAAAGAGAAGAAAGTGATTAGGGTTAAAGAGCATGAATGATTCATGTCTCTCATTTCCTGATATATTATTACTAAAGAAGAGAATGACACTTTTACCCTTATGTGTATTACGCGTATTAGATAGGTACGTGTAATATACACAATATAGCTAATAACATGAAATACCATTAATATCCTAATCAACAGTTTCTTCACCCCTATCGATGCCCATCACCTACGTCTCTCAGTAGTTTTGGAGGATCTGATACATGCAGTGTTTCAATCCAAAGTCTCCTAAGATGTATGTTACTCCCCATATCTTTATGTTCATTGCATTTACTTCATAATTGGTCTAGTATTTTAGAGAAATATAAAATAAAGCGGAAGATGTTGTGACGCCCCGAACCTACGCCTTAGGGAATCAAGTTCTGAGACGCGTGCCTATTCGTCATTACCACGCATATAGAAGACTTTACCCGCTAAAATATGAGAATTTTCAACTTTTTATCAGATGCTTTCAATAAAGCAACATACACTGATCATCACAATAGCCATCATCACAAACCATATACCTGTATTAATTTACATCAAAGTCTTTTACAAAAGCTGACGCTATTAATGCGCTAAGTATAGTTTGTACAGTCTTCAAAAATGTCCAGTTGGACCTTCCACTTACTGGTCAGCAGTTCCATGATCTACTGACATGAAACGTCAGTGAGCTCTGAAGCCCAATAAAATCCACAGTCCATCTAGACTATTTTCCACATAGTAACACACGTCAATAATGATATAGCAATACAGTTCAATTTCCGTGTTACAGTAATATACAGGATAATAATAACATGAATTGTGACCAAGGTCACTCATGGCAATTTCACCCTATCCGAGGTTCCCAATGTCTTAGTGTTTCCCAATTATGGAGTTCATTTATTTTACAGTGTTCGCATTACCAAGTTATCATTCCAAACATTCAAGCATATTTCTTTTCGAGTCCTTGAACTCTATTAATTGGTCATAGCCCATACACATTCCATTTTGAGTTTGTGCATCATTTGTAAATCAACCGGGTCTATACCCGACAAAATCAAGTCACAAGTCCTTAGACTCCATTCAATCCTGAGGACATAAGCCTCAACACACATTCGGGCATTCACCCATTTCCAATCATATATCGAGTCATTTAGACTCATAAACATCGTTCCAAGCTTTTACCTGATCACGATCGAACCTTGGATATTTGACCCAAACAACCTAGAATCCGAAGATTCTACACATAATCCGGGCTTCCACCCGATCACGACCAAACATTGGGTACCCCGACCCAACCAACCTAGAATCCGAAGATTCTACATATAATCCGGGCTTCCACCTGATCACGATCAAACCTTAGGTACCTCGACTCATCCAACCTAGAATCCGAAGATTCTACACATAAAGACATTCTCCTTAAACTCAGTCGACTTTCAACATCTACTATGTAATCGTGTCATCTCCCGGCTATCAGTCATGAAAGAACCCCAACAATCCTGCCTTACCGCTTCTCCGAACAAGTCGATGGAGGAACCCTGGGCCCCATTGGACACCGTCATCTCCTGACTATCCACCACAAAGGAACCCCGATAAACAGTTTTTTTATCTCTTCTGACCTAACCAAAGAGGAATGCCAGTCTATACACTGTATTATGATCAGTAACTTTGGACTTGATAGGACTCCGACATCTCTCGATTATCAGTCACGGAGGAACCCCGACTCTAAACAAACACTGCCTCTCCTAACCTAGTCAAAGAGGAACCACAAACTACCTACACATACAGACCGACATCTCCCGACTATCAATCACGGATGAACCTTGAGCCTTATTGGACACCACCTCTTCTGACTTAGTCCAAGAGGAACCACGACCAACACATAGCATTGGTTAGGTTTTCTAACCACAAGACATCCCCAATTATCCCAAGCCTCGCTTGAGTAATTGACATAGTTGGGCCTCGAGCTTGTGGACTAATTCCGAGGAATACCATTCTGATGTGGAATATTTTCAGACCAATGAACACTTCCATTGCCTTTAAACCAGCGTTAGCATAACATTCATCATACAAGGAGGATATCACATCATGTAAAGGAGTTAACACAAGTTTCCTGGAGAATCTATCATACATGCGATTGATCGAGCCTACGATCAATCGCATTTCCCGTATGATCGATCGCACATAGGTCAGGGATAAAACCAGACTTTTTGCATGTCTGTGATTGATCATCGATCAATCGCACAAATCATAGAAAGCCTTTTAGGCCTTCTGCATATCGACGATTGATCGCATCATCGATCACAGAGCCCAAATTTTGAGCTCTTCAGCCTGAAACCGAGGTCTACTCACCTCTTTATCTTTTCATACATTCCAATCCATTCATCCCTCTTCAATTCGGGTCTTTGACCTTTTTTCATTCACTTACAAACTATTTGTGTAAGCCAAAATTCCGAGCTACTCAGCCCGAAACCGAGGGTTATGCCCTTTGCTCACTTCACACACCTCCCCATTCATCCATCACACATTACAACGAGTCTCTGACCCTTTTTCATCCATGTCATGCCATAAACAAACCATTCTAAGAAGAAAACAACGTAAATAACGAAAAAATAGAAGAGATTGAAGGGGTTTTTACCTCCTGCGTGTGCCTAGAGGCTCCAGATGATAAAACGTACGTTGCGGTTGCGTTCAAAAAGTCGAAGAACCTCAAGGTAGACCTCCTTCTCTATCTCCCTACCTTTCTCTCTATACTCTCTCTCTTATATCTCTCCTATTTCTCTCTCTAGAACACCTCACGCGGGGGGGGGGGTTCTCTGAATTTTTTGGAGAGCAAAATTGAGGCGGAGGTCCCCTCCTTATATAGGCCTTGGGTGCCTATGTGGGTGCCAGGTCGCGAGGCCATGATCACATGGGCCGCCCACGTGGTGTTGACCAATTTCACCAAATCCCACGGTTTCCTGGTTTTTCACACATACGACCCTGTAACTTCGCGAAACGACATGTGACGGTGCCGAAACGACAGGTGATTGTACTGCAGGCAGTCCAACACCCGCTGCACAAATTTTGAGGAAAATATTGAGTTTTGACAATAAACACTAAGTCCAGAAGAAAATTGTAAAACCTATAAAATTCTTGGTTTTAGACACTAAACACGTCATGGTTTCGCGGTTTGACGTGCAATAAAGCCAAGATGATAAGTAGTCGTCCAAACAGCCGACCAACACACGAGGTGTGAGTTTCGAAGAAAAATATTGGGTTTTACTGGTAAATAGTGAGTATTGACGAAATTTCAGAACCTGCGGATTTCCTTGGTTTTGGGTACTAATTGCACTGCAGTTGTGCGAAACCAGTGTCTGATGGAACCAGCATGACGGGTAATCATCTAGATAGCCGACCGACACGCGGTGTGCGATTTTTGGAGAAAAACGCTGAATTTTACCAGTAAATACGCAATCCCGAACAAAAATCCAATTCCCACAAATTTATCGAATACTTATATAGTGTTAATTAATTTTAGTAAAATTATCCCATTTAAAATTTTGGGTTGTTACAGATGTTGTTGGCGTCTTCTAGTTGGTGGGCCGAGAGATGAACAAAGGGTCTGAAAATCCATTACAAATTCTTTTCTTCTTAATTATTTTTTCCAACTTAGTTATTATTTCTATGAAATCCAGACTTCATAGGAAGCCTCTCTGCAAAGTAAAGATATTTTTGCTTGTTAATGGTACATATCAAACAGGATGGAATTATCCCACATCTAGGGTTAGGACATGTACCATCAACTGTAGATCTAGATGCAATCAAGTCATCTTATAAGGGGAAGAGATTGCACAAACACTTGGTCCAGATCAGTGCATGGAAGCTCGCGAAGTTAGATTTGGATGAGGCAGTTAGAGTGACTGCTAAAGGTAGAGCATCATCCTCTATGCTAGTGCTATGCCCAATAAATTCTCGTAATCATTCGTATGATTCTGATAACTTATCAAGTGGTGACATGAGCGGCATAAGCAATCCCAATATTAATCATGGGTTTAACAAATTTATTTTTTGCAGCTATCGGAGATGAGGTGAGGTGTTGCCAACTGATAAATACCTTGATCAAGTTAGGAATTGGACATTTTGTCAAAGTTCTTATGGAGCATACAATTTAGCAGGATGAGATCCATCATCCAATTCAATTTACTTCTTAAACACAACTATTGACTGCTCAATAGAGTTTAATGATGACAAACTTAGATACCTTGTTCTTTTTTTTTTGTCACACTTAAGAAAATTTCTTAACATCCAAATTATGATGAACATTACATGTAATTGATGAATTTCAGCTTATTTGCATTTTCTAATTTGAGATCCCTAAAATCTTTTATTGCAAGCTATTTATACCACACAAGTAGAGGTGCAATAGGTACAGAATAAGGTATGATTCCTTTGATACCAATTCATCGGACCTTCAACTGGGTTTGGGTCCACAAAAGGGTAATGAATGTCCACTAGCCTTCCAACAGCAAATAAGAGGAATTCTTTTTTCATATGTGTTGATACATGTGTAGACCCGAGATTTTAACCTCACTCCGGATCAAGATGGAACTCGAAGAGGAATAACGCTAAAATGCATAAAAATGAGTGAATAATGTATTGAACCCTATGGGTTAGTGAGTCTCTACAATTAATTGGGGTGAATAGGGACACATGTTGACCTGTAGGTGTGATTGAACCCTCCCCCAATTCAATCGTGATTGGCTGTGATTCGATCTCGAAAAAATAAGAGAAGTGCTAGTCCCAAACAAACAATTCAAATATTTTCCAAAGTCTCACGATGGGTGCAATACGCGTTACAATACTATCCCTTCAACAGGTTTTAAAAAACAAAAGTTTCAAAGGAAGTATTGATAGTTTATACCAGTTCTCAAGGTACCAGATAAAAGTAATGACACTTGTCACTATCATCGTGGTGAGAGCTTGGAAACATGCTACTGGGGCTAGCATTGCTCAAAAAATAAAAAAAATAAAAAATTTAGACACTTTTTTTATAGTATAAACGACACTCGTTTCACCATAAAATGATACTATATTCTTTGTTTTTGACAAATAAACCAAAAAGCGATGCTAATCCAAATTTTTTTAGCGAATCTGATTGATTTTCTTCCTTCCAATCAGATTGGGTCAAATTTCTTCCAATCAAGTTGGATCAAAATTCGTCCATGTTGTAAAAGTGGACAATCCCATTTGGTGAGCTGGGACACTAAAAGAAGTAAAAAATAATGTTGAGCATATATATTTTACTATAAGTGGTAAGAAAAACAAGATAGCATAGGCTTTTGGTTTCATAACCCAGTGGGTTTTGATGGACTCATCGTAAGTGTCTCGTCTTTGGGACCCATGAAATGCGTCTTAGATGGACTTTCATCCAAAAAGTTAAAAATCAGCAAAACCTTTCTCATAGAAATGCAACCAAATGCGACCATGGTGGTTTATTGGTTTGAATGACTTAGGATTGTGTCTGCCAGATGCCAAAAAAATGGTCTCAGGTTCCATACATCATCTGACATATGACGATAAAAAAAGGAGAGAGATATCAAGTGGGGAGAAGTAAAAACAAACATATGAGAAGAAAATAAAATTACTTCTCCCATTTTTATTGCCATATGTCAGATGATGTGAAAGCTCGAGACAAATTTTCTTTCTGCCAGAGACAATCCAATTCCTGTTTGAATCCACCATTAAAAGAGATTGGTGAAATCAATCATTGAGTTCAAGATCAAGAAGTGTTTTAGTACAGGTAAGAGAATATTAAACACACAATTAGACTTAAGATAACCGCTAAGGTGCCGTAAGAATCTACTCACTCACTCTAAAAGGTTTTCCTAATAAAGGAATTGTAACTTATTATACACCACCAATTAAAAAATAAAAAAACTTATTATACACCACCGTTTTCTTATTTGTGCAAAATTATCAATTTTGGAGAAAAACCCTAAGTTTAAAACGTGGCCAATTTTTTATTTTTTTTATTTTTTATTTGGTAGGACTAATTTGTTAACTAACTATGTCAGGGGTTAGGACTATCAGCAGGGTTAGAACTCAACATATGGTGGGCGTCAACAGCCACACCAAGGACTCGAACACGAGTCTTCCCTCCCCAAATGGGAGATACACTACCACTGGGCCAAACCCCTGGTGTGTAAAACGTGGCCCATTGGTAAACCAAATGTTGCTTAAGAGGGTGAGAACCACCATTACATGTTGGTAGCCGCCATTGCTAGTGGGCATGGCACTTTCTCTACTCCATTTGATGGACTGCTCATCCATTTCAACTAATCCCTACGGACGCAGCAACTAGCAAGACCGGGATTGGCTCCAATCAAGAAATCGCAATGATCTGAGATCCTCACCGTTTGATCAATAATAATCTATGTGAAAAACGTAGGACGCAACACACCCGATCATTTCAAAAATGTTCAGGTAGAGTTCACTGTACTCCAAAAAGACCGTTGTCAACGGCGGCTCTTATGAATTATGATAGAACTCTATTTATTAGGACAGTGACGTCAAAGTTAATGGCATATTGAGAAATGACTGACGTATTCCGTTAGTCTCTCCGTTAACTCTCTGAAACTCCTCAAACTGCACAGTTATACAAACAAACAAACACAACTCCTTCCAGACTCCTTTAATGGCGTACGAGTACGATCTCCTTTCGAGAAGCCTTTTCACGAAAGATAAATCTCAGGTCTTTCAATGCTGATCTCTTTCACTTACTTTAATCTATCCTCTTTCTGCCTTTTTGTTAAATCAGAAACCCTAGATTTCATCTTTCATCTAAATCAATGGCGGATTGAACCCTAGTTTCGATTCAATCTCTGCGTCAAAAGCTTCATCTTTGAAGATCATTTCTCGGAAGCTTAATCCAGGTTTAATGGGGACAGAATTACAAGATGAGAAGACTTGGGAGGAGGTGCTGAGGAAAATGCTTCCTGCTGGTGCTCCACTGCCGGACGAAGAACAGCTCGATTACTCGATTGCTGTGGAGTATGAAGGGCCTCCGGTCCCTTACGAGGTCCCGAAGATTGAGCCTTTGGATTTCGATGCGATTTCGATTCGTAGTTCTTCTCTGGTTTCCGTATCGGAATCCTCTGGCGTTGCGGTTGTAGCGCCGATTGTTCCTGTGGCCAGGGCTTCTAGGTTTAATAGAATCCGTAGCAGAGAATCGCCGGTGGAGAGCCGGAGATCATCTCTGGGTTCGAGAACGCAGATTGAATCACACAGAGAGGATCATGAAGAGTCGGATTATGGAAATGGAGAGGAGGAAATGTTAAGTGTTTCGGCATCCTCTGTTCGAGATCCTAATTCAGTTTCTGCTTCTCCTTTTGTTAATTCGCCCCAGAAATCTGCTTCTGAGGGCAAACGAACGGCTGTGGTGACTTTCAAATCTGCAGAGGAATGGGAAAAGGATGAAGAGGAGTTCTCTTCTAGCCGATCAAGTGTTTCTGGTAGTGGTCCGGCAGCGTCGCCTGTTGTGGTTGCAAATCGAGGTAAGGAGCTGAAGAAGGGAGTTTGTAGCAGGTGTGGAAAAGGGAACATCTTGAAGGAGAAGGAGGCTTGTCTTGTCTGTGATTCGAGGTATTGCAGTAATTGTGTGCTCAAGGCTATGGGATCAATGCCGGAAGGTCGGAAATGTGTGAGCTGTATTGGGCAGCCAATAGATGAGTCAAAGAGGTTGAAATTGGGGAAATGCACGAGGATGTTGTCCAGGGTGTGCAGTCCTTTAGAGGTTATGCAGATCATGAAAGCAGAAAAAGAGTGCTCAGCAAATCAGCTTCGACCCGAGCAGCTTATTGTGAATGGTAGGTCATTGCGCCAAGAAGAATTGACGGAGATTTTGGGTTGCTCCATTCCTCCTCAGAAGTTGAAACCTGGGAAGTACTGGTATGACAAAGATTCCGGTCTTTGGGGAAAGGTGAAAGTAACAATGCATGTTGTGTATTGGATAGTTTTTTACAGATGTTTGTGTCGATTTTATTTTATTTTCTTATACACATAAGGATTGGATTGCAGGAGGGCGAGAAGCCTGATAAGATCATTAGTTCAAAATTGAATGTTGGTGGGAAGCTCCGGCCCGATGCAAGCAATGGGAACACACAAGTGTACATTAATGGCCGTGAAATTACAAAGACTGAGCTCAGGATGCTGAAGGTAAAATTTGTTTCTTCATGGACACACCTCTTTATGCACTCAAACACCCACCACACCCACACATGAAGACCCCAGAAGTTATTAAATATTTAAATTAAAATAAAAAGAAATAAATAACAATCTTGTGCTTCCATGATTGATGGTACTAGTCTTGTCTGAGTTGCATGAAAGAATCTTTATTGAATCTTTGATCTGTGTATCAATTACATGCATATCAAGATTTGTTGACAAAGTGCAATGAGATTATGGAAGCTTTAGCACGGGCTTAGGTTATTTAACCCATCTTGTAGAGTGAGTAGTAACGTTTCTGCGACCCTATATGTAGATCTCTTTGTTGTTTCTTTGACGATTTTGATTATCTGTGTGTTTTGGTTCATTGTGTCCAGCGTATTTGGTTAGCTAAATTTCTTAATCGATGAAGGAAATTCTTGCTCTTGCCAGGGCCGACCTCAACCTGGCTTCACATGGAGACTAGCTAATGCCTATGTTCATTTCCCTCTATCTGAATATTGAGACGGGGAAGGATATGGTCTCCTTGGTTTCCATGGAAGCAATAATGTTAATTGGGTGAATAATTTGTCATGTAGTTACTTCTTAACCAACTTGAGTGAATATTATGGACCAAAAACTACGTCCCTGATGTAGGAGGGCCAATGGCTGTTTCTGCAGGTGGCCCAGATGACCACCTGTTAATTGAGTCCATAGATAGCTTGTTTGTTAGTTTTGTTGGGTCACGTGTTGATTTAGTCCATAGTTGTTAAAGGCCTCGCCTAGGCGACTAGGCGCTCTGCTGGGCTTTGGCGACTGGCCGCCTCAAGCAGTCATTATTATAAATCTAATATTATTATTGTTTAAAGATATAAAAGTTACTTCATTTGAATATAGTAGTTTGGTAAACAAAAAATATGTTATTTTATTTACTTTTCATGTCTTTTACCATATAATATATTAGAGTTTGTATATCCAACAATAAAAGGTTTGCAGATAGAAGAAGAAAGAAGAGAGGAATAGTGTCAAGTATGTTTCCATCATGTTAACTTATCCTCTCTCTCGCTCAATGGGTGGACAAGTGGCTTCTCTCTCTTCCTCTGTTTGTGGGTGGACCATATGGTCCTCATATGCTTTTGCATGGTTGTTACAAGAAGCATACAAGTGGGCTCAGGCGGTCCAATAATAAAAAAAAAAATGTATTTAAATACCTCAAATTTCTTCTACCTCAAAAACTCTCATAAACCTATATTTAAAGAGGTCTTTTATAATTTAAATAAGTGCAAACCCATAATTATATATTTTACCAATTATATATTTTTTTATTACATTTCTTGAGTGTAATCGAGAAAAAGGAAGAAAGAAGAAATGAGAGTAGAGTAAGATGTTCGACCACTCCCTCTCGGAATATTTTTATGTTATTTATTCACTCCTACACTCTCCCTCCTCTCCCATCTCCTTCCTCTTTCATTTTCGACTGTTACTGTAGACTAGTATTTCTTTCTATTTTTTTATCCTTCATAATCTCTCTCTCCATCCTTTCGACAATCATTGCGGACTTTGTTTTTTTTCTTTCCGTTTTTGTATCCCCAATACTTGAAATCCTCATTTTTTGTTCTTAAAACTGTCTCCAATGATGGTTCTATCAAAGTGTATCTTAACAATAGAGATTTTATAATTTACATGAATTGCAAGGCTCATTATTCAAGGAAATGCGTCTTACATAGATCTCATATTGGGGGGATGTCTGCAGCAAAAATTTCATCAGGCTACCGCCTCAGGCGTCCACAACTATGATTGAGCCTTAAGTATTTCTTTGGGCTTAAGTTAACTTTAGTTTTATTATTGTTCGAATATTAATTCTCAAAATGACTATAAATAGTAAATTCTGATTTGGTAATTAGTAGTTGATCTTTTATTATTTACAGTTTCTAGTTGAGTAGGAGTTAAAGTCATAGTTCAAAAACTCGATTCGAAAGTTAGCCGGGTTGAGTAACTCGGAAAACTCGAAAAAAACTCTACTCGGCTGACTCATATATATATATATATATATATATATATATATAATCCAACATAGATAAAAAAATCTCTATGCAAAATATTTTCTACTTTCTACAATTTTACTGCAAACTTACAAATTAAAAACAGTCCTAAACTATAATGCTAAAAGCCTAAAATCAATCTTCTCCTCCTTCTCCTTTTCCTCGGTTTAGGGCTCGAATGAGACCTCGATATGGGTTGAATGAGGTGTTATAATAATAATAAAAAAAGACAACTATGTCCTCAAGTGACTCGGCCGAGTCTTTTGAGTCAAGTCACTTAGCCTGACTCGACCGTATCACTCGAGTTACTCGGGTAAAAGAGACAGATCGAGTTTTTTAGGCGAGTCAACCCGAAACTTAGTCGAGTCGAGTTGGCTCGACGAGTTTCGAGTCGACTCTCCGAGTTTTTGTACAATGGTTAAAATACTCTTACTGAAATTAAGTATTTGAATTAGAATAGGAGTTTCTAAAATTAAAGTTGAGTCCAAATAGGTAAGTACATTTCGGCACCCATATATGGAGGAGCCATTGTTGATTCTTTCATTTACTTTTGATCTATTTGTTGATTCTTTTAAGTTTTAATTGAATGTTGATTTGAGTTGAAGCTTGAATAAGAGTACCTTAATGAAGTTTAAAAGCTGCTGATGCTGAATTCAGTGATTTGAGTATTGCGTGGATTGATTTCCATTATTGTTACTGCCATCTTTGATTGGGGGCTTGAAGAACTAGCTGCTGTCCGAAACTTGGAGGAGAAGAACTCCTCAAAGTTAGGGTTTTGAAATCCTAGAACTTGTTCTCAAGGTTGCCCCATCCTAGCCCACATCCCTACCTATCATCCAAAAACTATATCGACATAGGTTTGGATTTTTAATCTCTTTTCTTATTAAATCAAAAATTTTAGATTTATTGAATTTCTGAATTTTGAATTTAAATCCCTATAATTTGATCTTTAACATCTTCTAATCATTAGGGTTTGTTCGTACATTTTAAATACCTTATTACTTTGTACACTTAATCATATTTATACAGTAGTGTTTTAAAACCCGAAAACTCGACTCAACTCGGAAACTTGCCGAGTAGAGTCAACTTGGAAACTCGTTCGTGTAATGACACATAAAACTCGGACATATATAATATTTTTCTAATACTATATATATGGTATAAATTCAAAATTAATAATAAACCATGCCTAAAATGAGATATATAATTCAATATATACTAAACACACCATTTTGCTTCGTATTTATACGTAAGAGTGGGAGGGGTGTGTTAAAAAAAAAAAACATAATTTGGTTACTCTAGTAGGACGCTTTACTTGATTTTTTATTTTAACAAAAAAAGTACAAAACTCGGGTAAGTCGGGGCGAGTTACTCGGTTTTCAGTGTCAAAACGAGTTTTACCTCAAACTCGACTCGAAACCTCGACTCGGTCGAGTTTCGAATCGACTCGCCGAGTTTTGAGTTGACTCGCTGAGTTTTAATATTATGCTATACAGTCAAAAACCAGTTGCAAGACTTACAACAAGGTAATAGAAGTGTTTGCGAGTATACAAAAGAGTTCTACAAGCTTTCAGCTAGGTCTTTAGTGATGAAAAATACCGAATTGCTCATTCAGATGTATTTGCATGGACTGAGTCAGTGTTTTAAAACCCGAAAACTCGACTCGACTTGGAAACTTGTCGAGTAGAGTCAACTCGGAAACTCGGGCAAAACTCGTCTGAGTAATGTTACCTAAAACTCGGACATATATAATATTTTTCTAATACTCTATATATGGTATAAATTCAAAATTAATGATAAACCATGCCTAAAAATGAGATATATAATTTAATATATACTTAACAACCCCCTTTTGTTTTGTATTTATACTTAAGAGCAAGGTTCTAAATGTCGATATCGCTCGACATGTCGAGCCGTGGAAAAAAGATATATCGGTGATTTTTGAAAAAATTGTAAAAAAATGGGACAAAACATGAAATTTTGTAGTGAAACTTCAGGAAATATTAAAATAGATGTTAATACACTTTTTAGAATAAAAACATTTTAAAAAATAACAATGTACATAAGAGATGCAATGAGAATAAAGCAAAGATGTGCGTTGATAAGTGATAATAATGTATGATTGATTCATGTTTCATTCATTATTGAATAGCATGTGTTAGTGAATCTTAACCATAGTTAAAGGGAATTAAAAGGGTTAATTTTTTAATATTTTTTTCTAAAAACCAAGATTAAATGCTTTAACCCTAAGGATTTAGTGAATCTTAGTCACAATTAAAGGGAGTTAAAAGAGACTTTTAATTTTCTATTTTTTTATTTTCTAATAGATGCTTTAACCATAAAGGTTAGTGAATCTTAACCATGGTTAAAGGGAGTTGAAAGAGATGTTACTTTTTTTTAAAATCAAGGGTAGATGCTTTAACCTTAAGGGTTAGTGAATCTTAACCACAATTGAGTTAAAAGGAGATAAATTAACCACATGGGCTAAAACTTGTTAACCATAGTTCAAGGACAGTTAAAGGGGCTTTATGAGTTTATGAAATATCTTAAGGGCATAATAGTCATTTTACTAAAAATTACAAACAAAAGTCTAACAGAACCAAGGGTTTATTGTTGGAAAACCATGAGCTAATTTGCAAAATGTTTACACATAAAAGTGTATTTGCAAATTAGGAAGAACCTAGCAGTTAATATGTAAAAACCCACTTAAAATTAAATAAAACCTGATAACTCATATTAAGAAGGCAGACTCAGACTCAGACTCGACTCTGACTCAAAGGAGAATGGAGACCTAGGGCATGCCGGCTAGGGCGATCGGCGACGGTGAGCGACGGCGACCTCCATGCTCCGGGTATGTTCTTCTTCCTTCATCATCTCTTCTTCTTCCTCCTTTTTCCTCTTCTTCCTTCTTTCTCCTCTCTTCTCTTTTTCCTCTCTTCTTCCTTCTTTCTCCTCTCATCTTTTTATTTTTTTCATTTTTTGTTTCAAACAAAGTGAACCCTAATAGGGTTTTACGAAAAAAATATTCCACAAAAAAAAAAGAAAAAAAAAAGGGTTTTCTGTTTGGGCGATATCGGAAGATATCGCCGATATATCTCCGATATCGCCGATATATCTCCGATATTTCCGATATATCGGCGATATATCGCCGATATATTCCGATATGCTGTATTTTTTTTAAAACATCATATAGATGTGTCGGTGATGGGCGATATCGAAATATATCGGCGATATATCGCCGATATTATCGATATTTCGAACCTTGCTTAAGAGTGGATGTGGCGTGTTAAAAAAAAGAATTAAACATAATTTAGTCAATCAGATAGATAGTTTACTAAATTTTTTGTTTTAACAAAAAAAGTGCAAAAACTCGGGTGAGTCGGGGTGAGTTACTCGGTTTTCAGTGTCAAAACCGAGTTTTGACTCAAACTCAACTCGAAACTTGGCCGAGTCGAGTCGACTCGGCCGAGTTTCGAGTCGATTCGCTGAGTTTTAACACTTTGGACTGAGTCTTGATACACAATGATCTTGCCCCTATGGCACTCACTTCAGTTGACGTGACTTATCAGTGCATACGCTTCAGAATTCAAGATGTCACATCTTTGGAAGCACATTGACATAGGGGTCAAGATGATTAAACCTAAGAGATCAGTTGAGAATGAGAGATCTCAAGAGAACAGATAGCCTGCCGATTGAGAAGCCAATAGGGGAGAATGCAAGGACATCACGTGTTACAATTGTGCTGCACAAGTTATTTTCTACTGTGGGTCCTAGCCGAAAACTATGGGTATACAAGAGGATGTGCTAGAAGTAGTGTTTTAAAAAGTGAAGGTGTAAGGACCTCAAGATGCGTGAGGTGTAAGCCTTGAGGCATGAGGCTTAATCCTCACAAGAAAGCCTCATAATATATAGAAATAAAATATAACTAATAAATAAAATATAAGGAAAATTACAAAAAAAAAAAATCCAAAACGTTAGTGAAAAATTATATTATATGTATACGTGTACATTGTGTGTGTGTGTGTGCACACGTACACAAATGGGAAATACTTTGCAAATTATTTAATTATCAAAAAAATATATAGAAGGGCATGCAAAAGCTGAAATTTAGATTTTTTTTCCATATATATATTGAAAATGATGTTCAATCGTCAATTCATATGGCGGGTTTAGAAATTTAGCAAAAATTTGTAAATAAGTCAGGAACTACGTTGTAGGCTAGTGGCTCCAAATATTGCAATGTTGACTAGGGAAATGAGTGTGAATTAAACTCAAAAGGGTTTTAAAACTTAAATACGTTAACATAATAACTTAAGTGTTAGTTGAAACAAATATCATCATCACTTTCAATGCCTTGTTCGAAATAAATAATGTATTATTTGTTATTAGTTGAAACAAACAATAAATTTAAAAATAAAAAAATCAACATTTAAGTCTCAATATGTGACAAAAACCCTAATTTTAGTTAATATATGAGCTGTACGATATAGACATAAAGAAAGCCACAATGTGTGAGCCGTGTGTCTCACATGAGCCTCACACTTTGAGCCGTGAGCCTCGTATGATTTAAGCGTCATGGTTGAGCCTCAAGGCATTTTTTTTGAGCCTCGCCTTGAGGCGAGCCTTGAGGGATAAGCCTCACATACTTTTTTCAAAAGAAAGGGAAGCACAATAGTGAGAGGTTGTTCCTTCAGAAATGGAGACAAAAGTTATTGAGGGAGGATCCACCCGTACCTTAATGGCCACTACTGGAGTAACTCCTACCAAGAGACAATTGAAGTAAGAGCGGAGTTCAGACAAGAAGAACTATTCAACTATCCAGGACGAGTCTATTTCATTAAGGATGATTACATACTTTGTAACAAAAAACTCTATTTTTTTTATCAAAACTTTGCGAATTATTCATGTATTTTTGGGTTGCTGAATTATTTTCCGAATTATTCGCAAATTATTAGAATCCCGAATTATTCGTGAATTATTCTTGAATTTTCCGAATTATTTTCTCAAATTTGGCAAAAAACTACTTATTTTGAACTGTTTTAAATCAAATTGTACAGTATATATTTATATTTAATAATTTTTTTTTTTATTTTTTCCGAATTTTCCCCAAAATTTCCCCGAATTTTCCCGAACTTTTCTCGAACCCCGACTTTGTCACTATGATTAGTTCATACTATTTTTGATAATGGAAGTGGACTTAATATTATATCCTCACAGTTTTTGGTGAGTGAAGATGTTGCTTGGAATGCCATTTGGTAAGTTCTTTCAAAGCTATTTCTTGGTCCATTTGGAAAGAGAGAAACCAAAATCTTTGATAATTCTTCTTCCTTGATTTCTTGTATTTGTTCTCGCATCCGCTTGCTTGTTCTTGAATGGTGTCCCGTTTAGTGAACCTGGAAGGAGGTGGGAGAGTTATTGGCTTGAGGAGTGAGTGGGGTTGCTCTAACTATTTCATTCTCTCTTTCTCAGTTTGGGGGGATTTTGTGTTTGTCATTTGATTCCATATTGTCTTCTTTTTGCTTTCCTTTTTGAGTTTACAAACTTGTAAACTCCCCCTTACTATTATGCTTAGCTTGTTGCTCTCATATACATATATATATACTTTGATTACTGATAAAAATAAATCTTCTATCCTCACTGTTAGTTTCAAGGTTACATTTGAGGAAGAATTCAGGTACAACTGCTAGATTTATATATGATTTTAAAAGGGATTGCCCTAAGATATTATTAGAAACAATTACTATTTGCTTGGGATTGATGAACTTCTCCACGCGAGTAACATGCTATGTTTGGGACATGGATGTTTGCGATGTTCTTCTTGGGTGAAAATAGCGATCATTTAATGAGGTTATTTACTATGATGAAACTAATTCTTATGTGTTATTTCTAGAAGACAAGAGGATCGTTTTGAAACCTGGAGCATGGTAACAAAAACCGAGAAAAATCCTTGTTTTTTCCTCGTGCCACGTGACTAAAGACAAATTTGAGGTCGAACTTTATCCACCCATGGAGAGTTGATGCGCATCAAGGGTGCACATCAAGGGTTATTTCTACAGGTAGCTCAGATGACCCACACACCCATAGAGCTGTATGGTTTGGGCGGCTTGGGCCTAGGATGGTCCCTGGCTGAGTTTGCTTCTACGTATGAGCCCCCTCATAAGAGAAGGGTTTTAATTGTTGTTGGGCTAGCTTGGTTGTTAATTTTTTTTTGGCCGACATGTTAATTGGGTCTTAAGTATTTTTTTTACTATAAATAGTAATTTTTGGAATTACTATAAGGGTCGTGATACTTTGCACGCACGCGTTCTACCCAACAAACCCTCTTCCCCTCTCTTAATCATGGTTAAGCTTACTAATGCAAGGTTAGTATATTTTATTCTAAAAACCAAGGTTAGATGGATGACCTTAGGGTGAGTGAATCTTAATAACCGTTTATGGGTTTAAAAAGGACACGTGGCATCCCGTGGAGGCATGTGATCATCTATTTCCCCCTCTTAATCGTGGTTAAGTTTAACTAATGTAAAATTAATATTTTTACATATTTTATTCTAAAAACCAAGGTTAAATATATGAACCCTTGGGGTGAGTAAATCTTAACCACAATTTATGGGTGTTAAAAGGGACACGTGGCATCCCTTGGGGGCATGCGATCATCCCTTTCCCCCTATCTTAATCATTAACAAGCTTAACCAATATAAAGTTAATATTTTTTATATTTTATTCTAAAAACCAAGGTCAGATAGATGAATCCTAGGGGTGAGTGAATCTTAGCCACAGTTTATGGGTGTTAAAAGGGACACGTGGCATCCCGTGGAAGCATGCGATCATCCATTTTCTCCTATCTTAATCGTGGTTAAGTTAACTAATGTAAAGTTAATATTTTATTCTAAAAATCAAGGTTAGATTAATGAACCCTAGGGGTGAGTGACTGTTAACCATAGTTTATGGGTGTTAAAAGGGACACGTGGCCGCTTCTCACCATTCCACGCTCAGTTGCCACCTTATTTTCTAGAGAAAATCCAGAGGGCATTTCTTTGAAACGAGAGGGGAGATAGAGGCAAATATAACTTAGTAGCCTGAAATCAAATTTATCGTCCTAAGGAGGATGGTGGTTTGAATCTCAGTCCTCTAAGTGAACAATGCTTTGGTAGGAAAATGGGTATGGAGATTCGGAGTAGAGAGGGATAGTTTGTGGCGATTTGTGATAATAGCCAAATATGGGGAATCTTCGTGTTGGGTTCCGAGAGAGGTTAAGGGTTCTCATGGGCAGGAATTCTGGAAGCGGATCATGGCAAATGCCAACTTGTTTGTGCCACATGTTAGGTTCTTTGCAGGGAGGGGGTGAGAGATTAGGTTTTGGAAGCATGTGTGGTGTGAGACTACTAAAGGATGATGGCTACCGATAGGGACACACTAGTGGAGGATTCTTACGAGAGGAGTGTCACGGGGGTTGTATGGTATCCTAAGATGCCTTGGGAATGTAAATGATTGGAGAATTTGTGATATGACTCGACATTTGAGTGCATTAGCTCGTCCACCATTTGTCCAGAGTTTAGGGATTGTAGGATTTGGTCTAGAAGCCACCATGGTCGGTTCTTAGTAAGATTGTTGCTACAATCACTGTCCCTACACCCGTTGGGTCATTTCCTCATAGGATTGTGTGGAACCTTGGTGCTCCCTCCCAAATCTTTCTTCTTATGGGCTGCAACATTGAATACAAATCTAACATGTTATTACTTACAAAGTAGAGGATGGAGTATGGCTAACTGCTGTTTTATGTGCCTCTAAGAGGCCGAGTAAGTGGATCATCTCTTTTTGTATTATCCTATTGTGTTTGATATATGGGGTTTCTTCTTCTCCCGTATGGGGGTAGCCTTGGTCTCTCCCTCATCCTTTCACAACCTCTTATCTTATTGGTCCTTGGTTAGTGCAGAGGGTGCTAGAGAGGCGATTTGGGCGGTCCTTCCAGGCGCTATATCTTGGTGGATTTGGAAGGAAAGAAATCTTAAGAGTATTTGAGGATTCCTCCTCTTTCACCCCCCGAATTTGTGATCGCATCCGGTTGATTGTCATGGAGTGGGTAGGTATTCGTTGTGTAGTGTGTTAACCTTAAGGTTACAACCTTAAGTACCCTTAATGATTTTGATAATAACATAATAATGGAATTACAATTGTGGTACAAATAATTCTTGTAAGTGTTTGATAAATACATACCATGAGAACTTGAGCACATCTTTCAAGGTAGAAAAGAATGAAAATCATTTAAGAAAGATCAAATGGATTGATTTGAGCAAATCATTCAACCAAGTTCAAGTCATCAAAAAGAATATTCAAATCAAGCCATTGAACTCAAGAGAAGAATGAAGATTGAAGATCATATTCAAAGATCAAGTCAAATCACTAAACAAAAGAAGAAGATCTAAGAGTCAAAGCCAAATCTAAAGACTCAAGATCAAGTTGAAGACCAGGTCTCTAGAATAAATAATAGTTTAATTTTACTTTATAAGAGTGTCTAGGACTTCTGTAAGAAGTCCTTAAAGTATGGTTAGTTGAATGCTCAAATATGTAGATTGACCATAAGAGTCTAAGACTTAATTGGACATCATTCTAAGGCCCTAGGAAATCATAAAAATCATGTTGAAAGAATGCCAAAAGACCTAAGAATTCATTCTCATCATTAAGGTCTTGATCCAGAGTGAAATTGCAGTTTTTACTCTGATTTCGTTGATGAATTCACAGGGCAGCCTTGAATTCGGAGACGAAATGGAGACAGTAAACTCATTGTCTTCTTTGTTTTTGATATCGGCGATGAAATGAATCGGGGAACTCAATTTCGTCGACGAAATCATTCGATACTTTGAAAATGCTGTAACGACTATTTTTCAACAGCCTTTTTCACATTTAATGTTTCACCAACGGCCATATTAGACTATAAAAGGAGTTCATGAATGAACAAAGTAAGAAGCTTGATCAATGCATCAACTCTTATCATCTACTCATTCAGTGACATTGATTTCTACATTGATCACACTTTAGAAATCCCCAAAAATCTCGTTTGAGCTATTCAACTCCATTCTTTGAGAGATTTCATTAGAGTGTTATTCCAATCTTATCCAACTCATCAAGGAGCCATTAATTTCGGATTGTAAATCCAAATCTACATTTGTAAAAGAAAATCAAGAATCGTGGATTCTCTTGTGCGTGAAGCCGGATAACTTTATGAAGTCAAGAGAGGGTGCTCTCTTGCATTAAAGGTAATATCCTAGCCTGGAAGGGATTGTAAAGGTGGTGTCCTAGCCTACAAGGGACTGTAGAGGTTTGAGCTTCACCCGGTGAAGAAGCTTGTGTGAGTAAAATCGTGGGAATCCTTGAAGCGGGAAGCTGAAAGGCGGGGACGTAGACAAATTATCGAACCTCGTGAACAAAGCTTTTGTGTTTGCACTCCTTATCTCTAACTCTATTCTTCTTGTTGATTTTTGCTTATTGCATTTGCCTTAACTTCTTTAAATCCGCAAAATAGACTAAAGCAGAAATGTTATTTTGCCATTGACCCTAATCACCCCCCCACTAGGGTCCATATATTGGGCAACACAGTGGAGGATCTGAGGGAGGTGTTGTTATAATCTTATAGATCCCATACGTTCTTGGGATTTCCCTAGCTGGTTTGGAGATCATGTACGGTACTTACAGGGGTTGGGGTTATGTGCTTGTAAACTCTTTTCTTCCCTCATTTCTCCCTGTAGCTCTCTTTATTAGTTTTAATAGATTCAGCTGATTTATCGATAAAAAAAAGGACATGTGCCATCCCGTGGAGGCATGCGATCATCCCTTCCCCCTTCTCTCAATTGTTTAAGCTTTACCAATATAAAGTTAATATTTTATTCTAAAAACCAAGGTTAAATAGATGAACCCTAGGGTTGAGTGAATCTTAACCACAATTTATGGGACTTAAAAGGGACACGTGGCATCCTCTGAAGGGGCACATGTTCCGCTGGGCGGAACACAAGCGCAGAAACAACCATGGGGAGTTTGATAGAACTTAAAATAAGAGCTTATTGACCTATTCTACTAAATGAAGCTCTTAATGCCTCTTATTTAGTAATGAGACTTTTTGATACTATTTTAGTGATGTCTAAATATTTTAGCACTAAGTGATTTTACCACTTATTCAATAAGCAATCTAAAACTACTTTTTGAAAAAGAACTTATTTTACTTATATGGACAACGTAGATTTTGGGATCATTCTATCATTATAAATAGCTCTTAATTTTTAGAGCTTAATTAGAAAGCACTTAGTAGATAAGTTTATCAAACTCCCCCTCATTCTCTTTACTATAAAAAATAAATTCTGAAGTGGTTATTAGCAGTTGATTGTAAGTTAAAGTTTCTAGTTTATAGGAGTCAAATATTCTCTTATAACAGAATGCACACTGTTATATATGGATACCCCGATATATATTACACTTATATATACATACCTTTATATTGTGTATAGTACTTATATGTATAAGTGTGCACACTGTTATACCATAACACTTTGCATACTGTTTGGTTACTTATATAGTTATATGTTATTAAAAATATATAATATATAACATATAAAACTTATATATATATATATATATATATATATATATATATATATATACATGCAATACATCTAGGTAACACTACACATACACAACATATATACTAATAAAAGTTATACGTAATATGTAATAATATAATATATTTATTGAGTAGAGATGGCTCGGCCCGGTTTGACACTGTTAAAAATAAAGCCCGGCTCTATATATATCAACCCAATTTAGAATTGGGCCTAACCAAGCCCGGCTCAAACCTGGTCTGGCCTGACCCAAGCCGGTGCGGCCCGGCCCATTGACAGCCCGGGACCTAATGGTTGGATGCAGTGCACCAACCATTTGAACAACCGTTTTCAGTCTTACTCAAATGCTCTAGAATTTTCTACTCCAGTATTTGACATTAATTTCGTGGTCTTCACTTCACCTGACTATATGGTGTATGTGATAAGCTTACACTTGATGCATTATATATCATCCTTCATCCTCTAAAAGTGGATTAGATTAGTCTTTGTTCAGGCTGCATCTTTGTGCAATTGCAATGCCTTTGTGACAGTTGTTATGCAGTTTCCCTTAATTATGCAATGTCTTTGATATGGTATGCTCTTTTGATCAATGTTCTCTTTGTTTAAATTATCTGTTCACTCTGCTTGCTTAAGTGACTTAGTCATTGTCTTCTTTAAGTCAGATTCAGTTGCCCTCCTTCTTTGGTCCCGTTTTCCATATGGAGCTTGACGCTTGCTCTCATATTGACTTTTATTTCAGTTGGCCAAGGTGCAGTGCCCCCGGGATACTCATTTTTGGGTGTATGATGATGGGTCTTATGAGGAAGAAGGTCAAAATAAGATAAAAGGAAACATATGGGGAAAGGTGCTATCCTTTTCTGCTGATAAAATTACTACCACTAGGTTTAAATTTGAATTATCATATCCAGCAATGATTATAAATTGATTTGCTAAACAGTTGCAGTGTGTTCTTTGCTAGGCAGGCATCAACTCGTCTCATTTGTTCATTATTCTCATTGCCCATACCTCCTGGAAATCCTCCTGGGCCAAAAGAAGATTCAACTACTTTGTCAAGTAGGTCTGTTCCTGAGTATTTGGAACACAGAAGAGTTCAAAAACTTCTGTTACTAGGCTTGGAAGGCTCTGGTACCAGCACTATCTTCAAGCAGGTATGCCTGTCGTATTTTACTATTTTTATAATTTCGCTTCACATTATGTAATCAAGTATGGAAACAATTTCACATCTACTAAGGTTTTTTTTTTGCTATTGTAAGTAGAGGAGGTCTGCCTAGCTGAGTATATCATATAGTCAGCTTACCTCCACTATACCGTTGGATCTCAAGCAAGGGATAAGATTAAAAGAGACTTTTTTATTCTCATTTTTTTATTACCAAAAATACCCTAATTTTTTTTTAAGTGTAAACAAGTTCAAAAAACCGGGACTCTTCCTCTTCTTCTCCAACACGAGGCCCTGGTTTCCTTGTTTTCATGTAAGAGAAACTGTAGTATCTCCTCTTCTGTAGAGATCTACTCTATTCTCTTTTCTATTTTGAATTTTTGAAGAAAAAGAGAAGGGGCAACTCAGAAGGTAATTATCTCGATCTGAACTATAACAATAAACAAATCCACGGGTAAATTCTAATCATGGGTTCATAAGCTGTTCTATTTCTGGATTTTATTGAATTCCCCCTGGTTGCTAATTCCTACTTAAAATGTTAAATCCACATTTCTTTTTTTATCTTTGTTTGATTTGAAATCACCATGAGATATTTCTGAAATCATCATTGGATGATATACTTGATTTCCAATCACACCCAGATCAGCTCTTACGAAGAATACTGGGACTACGGTCCCAGCCATTGCAAGTATGGGCTTTGCCTGTATAAAAAAAATACAAGAGGTATTGACAAAGAGAAGAAGGTTGAGGATGGTGGTGGTGGCGGCCATAGGTCATTCTTGGGGATAATCAAATGGCTTTCGGCAACTAACTCTTCATCATCGTCATGAGTTAAACTGTAGTAAACAGTTTAGAGATGTAGCCATGATTTTGGGTTTGATGAAACCCTAGATTTCAGCAAGAGAGAGTGGGGGTTAGGGTTTCTTACTGAAGGGGGGGTGAGTAAGAGAGACCGGAGAGGCATTGCACCTGTTGGAGAAGATGAAGAGAGATAGTCACCTCCCCAATTTTGAACGTGTAGAGAAGAAGGGATAGTTTTGGTAATAAGAAAATTGATTTAAAAAGGGAGAAGAGAACGTGTGTTTAGATAAATAGGGATAGTTTTGGTAATAAGAAAATGAGAATAAAAAAGTCTCTTTTAATCGTAGCCCTTGCTTGAGATCCAACGGTATAGAGGAGATGAGCTGACCATAAGATATAGTCAGTTAGGCTGACTAGTCACCTCCTCTTGTAAGTATGGTGTTCGTAAGTACAGTGAACCTGTTTTACCGTTTAATAATGATCTAGTACTGCATTCTTCTATATATTTTTTCCTTGGTTTCAGCATGTTACTTTGTTCTGTAGTGCGCTGGATGTGGATTGTTTGTTGCTACTAAGCCAATCATTCACGCTTTACATGTATCCTATCATACAAGAGTCGAATTTGGTTATAAAGGAAATACAAATTTCCTGTGTTTATATACCTAGAGTACCCTCATTTGAGGCCGTAGTACTACATTGTTATAAATCTGGTAAGCAAAAAGATTCTGTAACAGTAACAGTATTTGAAGTTTATCTTCCTATTTGAGCAACTTATGTAACTTTGATCTTATCTTCAAAGTTATAGCTGTTTGATTTGCAGAGTTTTTTTTTGTATTTGGGATTTCAAATGTCTTGATGATGTTCGGCTGGAATTCCCGGCAAGTTACTCTTAAAGCCGTCGTGTTATTTTGTAAGCTAGAAGCACACTATCATGCATTAAGATCTAGTAACTAAGTTGGATTCCTCTCCTTTATAGCAATAGGTCCTTCTAGTTTTATATCTTATTATTAAAATGTTTAACTCAAAAGCTTAATTAGTTTCCAAACACTTGCTCTTGTTTCTTAGTGTTGGGATAGTTTTCTTTCAATGACTTAATATATCGTTTCCCCTTTTTCGTGGAAACAGGCCAAGTTCTTATATGGGAACAAGTTCACTCCAGAAGAGCTGCAGAACATCAAGCTTATGATTCAGAGTAACATGTACAAATATCTTAGTATATTGCTTGAAGGGCGAGAGCGTTTTGAAGAGGAGGCTTTGAATGCAAAAAGAACATCTGTTTCAGATGCTGAAGAGTCTGGCCCAGGTCTCAATAGAACCTTTTTTCCCTTTTCTGCTGACAGTGTTGCTTTTATTCTAGGCGTTCAGTTGACCTATCATCTATTGTTCTGTGATATCAGTGTCGCTGACCTCATGCCTTATGAAGATTCAGGACTCTTAGTTGTTGTTCTGAAATTAAATTCCACTGCTTCTTCGAAACAATATCTTGATTCCTTATCATCTGAACAAAGCTTTTGATGCAATACTGCTATGTGTTTTTGCTTTATCTCTTTAGCTAGGTTGAGTTCACTGTACCAAATTCCATGTAAATATTATTGCAGAAATAGGACTAATGGGATTTTTGATTCCTTATAATTGGTTCAATGCAGTGTAACACCATGCAATTATAGCTGAGAAAGCTAAGAAAGTTGTGAGAAAGCTAAGAAAGTGTTAGATTGCAGCATCATAGATCTTTCAATTGACCAAGTCACTGATTTTATGGGATTTAGAGCCTCCTAGATGCTCCTAATTCAACAATGTTGGCATTGATTTCTAATTTCATATCAATAGTGATATCTTTTTTTTTTAAACCTTCAAAACTTCCACTCTTTTGTGAATCACCATATAGAAGTTCTATATGAATAGGACCTCCTCCATTTCATGTTCTAAGATGTTAATGGCATTGATTTCTAATTTCATATGACTAGTGATATCCTTTTTTTTTTTACCTTCATAACTTCCACTCTTTTTTTTGAATCACCATATAGAAGTTCTATATGAATATGACCTCCTCCATTTCATTTTTTAAGATGTTACTAAAGGGTGGTTTTGCTTGTAAGCAGGCATGAGTTGAAGTAATAGTTTACTGTGATTTGAATTCAGGTGAAACTGGTGTTGACGAGAATAAGCAGTGCATCTATTCAATCAACCAAAGGTTCAAACATTTTTCTGATTGGCTACTAGAGATCATGGCCATGGGAGACTTGGATGCTTTCTTTCCTGCTGCAACACGTGAGTATGCTCCTGTTGTAGAGGAGGTTTGGAAGGATCCCGCTATTCAGGAAACCTACAAGAGAAGGGATGAATTACATTTTCTTCCTGATGTTGCCAATTATTTCTTAGATCGGGTAAGCTTAAAATGCTTTTTCTTTACTTTCTTCATTATAAAATTATCACCAAATTAACTGAGCATTCCATTATACATGTACCTTTTCGTGACTCTTTTGTGCATCATAATTTGATTCTCTTTGTGACATTCCTCAACTGCAATTAAAAAGGCGTATACTTGCTGATTCAGACATACATTTCATTTCTACCTACCCACTGCTCTTTGATTGCTTCTTTTAGAATACTGTGTTGTTGCTGGGTTATTTCTTTTATGTTCACCACTTCCCTGAATTGGTTTCTTATTGGATTCCTTATTCTTTTGCCAGACTAGATATGTATTTTACTTAGTTTAGTAGATAAGTTGCTAGGATGCTGTTATTAGTTCCATTTGCTCACCTACCCATCAACACGATACCATAACAACATTGCTACTTCCTAAGTTCTTATTGCATGGAGACATGGAGGATATAATTCTTTCATTTCCTTTTGTATTATTGGTTATTTTCTTATATCCTAAAGAATTTGATATTTGCTTTGTCAACAAGCGGACATACATAAATGGCATATTATAATGAATATGTAGTGTTATCATTATTACATTTGATGTTGTGAACTAAAAATTGATCTTTGCTTAGTTAAACTAATACTGAAAATGCCCACCTTCTAATACTAAAAGCCTGGCATCAAAATGTTGGAGGAGACACTTATTTATATGTTTTGCATTTGAGGAAGGAACTAGTTGTATTCTTTCTCCCTATTTTCATATATGTATGTGGCAACTTAGGATATATTGTATGAATTAAAAAATAACTTCGGATATATTGTAATAGGATATATAGGCCTTTGTCCATTTTTTTTTTTTTGAAAGACTGGATTCCATTAGTGAGGGTTGTTTGGGGAAGACACTTATTTATATGTTTTGCATTTGGGAAGGAACTGGTTGTATTCTTTCTCCCTGTTTTCATATATGTACGTGCAACTTAGGATATATTATAATAGGATATATAAGTCTTTTTCCATTTTATTAATTTTAAAGACTTGATTCCGTTAGTGAGGGTTGTTTTGTCCATGGAATTTTCTCTTACATTAGGGGAATGAATAAAGAGGGGTTTCGACTCCTCCAATCTATGGGCCAAATTTGTGTGATTCTTTCCTTTTCTCCTCTCTCCTCCATCTTCTTCGTCCAAAATTTAACATGTCTTCTTTTGGGTGGGAAGATTATTGCAAGTGGATTTTTTACTCAGGCCTTCTCGGTAAAGGGTTTCAAACACAGGTCTGTTGGTATTGCACCATCATACCTGATCAGCTGAATGAACTTTTGAAATTTTTATGAGGTCCATGTAAAAAAGTTTAGAGCTTAAACATCACAATAATTTATTAGAACAGATTGAACATTGTTTATTAACCCGATGAGATGGAAAAGGAGATTCTATCATGATCGTCAACCGGAGTTGGAAGAAGAAGGCCTTTCTCAAACCTCTAGACATGGTGAAGCAAGGTCTTAAATAACTGTTTCAGTTTGTGTAGCCATAGTCACAAAATCCGTGTTTTATAAGCGTATAAATTGGATTGGGGGGATTTTGGGGGAAGGGGGGGGTCTTCTTATTAAACACCACATTATTAACCCATCCGTATAATACGGGAATACACATAGAACGCGTACCCCATTTTTACACAAATAGAACGAATGTAAAACGCCTTTTTTAAAACGTTATTTTAATAAAAAAAACTTATAAAGGGGTTAGGGTTTAAAATGTGTAAACAGCCTAACTCCAAACCCTCTCACCTTTCCCCTCTCCGGCGGTGACAACTCCTCTCCAACAACTGCCTGGTAAGTCTGTCTGTCTCTCTCTCTCTCTCTCTCTCTTGTAAACGCCTCTCTTCCCTCTCTCTATCTCTCTCTCTTCTCCCCCTTTGTTTGTTTGTCTTTCTGCCACTCTCACTTAAAACAGATGAACGCCTCTTGAGGTTTCCATAGCGAAGGAAGAGGTGGTGTTGAAGGGGCTGAGGATTGTCGATGTGCTCATGGCAATTCCTAGAGCTGATGTTAGGAGATGAGAGAGAGGGTTACTGAGTTGATGCCCATTAATTTTCTCCTTATAATTATTTTCAGTTGATAAGAGATACAGAGAGGTAGAGAGATTATTTTTTATGATCATAAATCAATTAATTTAATGCTGCTTATTATTCCCTTCAATTTCCCGCCCCTCACTGTAATCTGTTGAAGTTTTCATAGTTCGTATTGCTTAGTACCTTGATGTACCCTATAATACCCATTCAATGTTGCACTATAAGACAAATTGGATGTTTCCAACAATTTCTATGTTTTTAATGATTAATTTTCCATACTTTTCCTGCCTTTTACTGTATAAAATCCGTAAATACCCGTTCCCGTACTTGGTGATTGTGCGCAACGGGACTGACTGAAACCTTTATATAACACCAACGCCATAACGCAACGGTTTTGGCCATTATGGCTAATACCCATAACGCTCCATCATTTTGTAAATATTATTTTTTTTTAAAAGAGAAAATTGATGGAAAATGTTTAAATTTAACAAACAAACAAAAAACAATGACATTAAATGGATATTATGCTTGAAAATATTAATTTATTAAGTTTAAGTAACAAATGACGAGAGAAAAGTGAAAAACCACAACTCGAATCATCATAGATTCATTGATTTCTTTTGAAATCTATGAATCTATGTTCTAAACTTGCTAATAGGCATGAACTAACAAACATTGATTGAAAAAAGTTGAGAAATCTGACCTAATCAAAAAGCTCCAAATTGTTTTTATTTTGCTTCTTTCAAAAGTGTGTTGTAAAGATTCAAATCGTCAATCCATAGCATAGTTACCAAACACCCGTATTATACCCGTTTAGTACTCGTATAATACTTTTAGGGGGGGTCGCCGTTTAAAACTCCGTACTTTTGTCGTGTTACGTATTATACCCGTATCGCCGTTTAATACACGAATTACATATTAAATGCGTACAATACGCATATTTTTGCCGTTCTTTTACTGTGTTAAATGCTTATTCCACATTAAATTATTGTTATTAGTTAATATCATAATTTTTATTTATTTATAATTATTAATTATTTTTTAATTTTCCCGTACTTTTGCCGTGTTTTTGCCATATAACACCCGTACTTCCCGAACGGATCATTGCACCCGTACCCGTACTTGATAACTATGATCCATAGTGTAGATCTAGTTTTTTATTTATAAAACAAGGTGGAATGATTATATTTGGCTTGAGAGAAGAAAGAAAGTGAAAATTTCATAGAAAATGAGAATGAATGAGTTACTAAAACTCGTGAAACATAATGCAACGTCGAATGTTATGTAACGGCCATTAAGTAACGTAACATAGCTTGTATTAGTTAGTGTATTAACAAAATCTTTATGTAATGGCCGTTTCGTAACACGTTCGGCGAGATTTATTACCATGGGATGAAGAGCTTCAAGATGTAGTTGCTGTCCCGATCTAGCCCGTTGAAGAAGAAATTACAGTGAAGTTCAGAGGTTTTGACCACTACATAGAAATTGATTCGGCTATCAAAGACGGTATTTTCTCAAAAAAACATTCTTGGGAGGTTTGATGGGAATCTAGGTAATTTAGAGAAGGTGCAGTTATCTTTGTAGAAGGACTGATCAAAAAAAAATTCTTTGCAGAAAGGCTTGCAAACTAGAACTAGAAGTTGGTGCACATATTAGAAAGTTCCACGATAATCCTTGGCTATTCATCTCTCCCTCGGAAAAAATTAGTGAAGAGAGTTTTGACTAATGGTATGAGGCCCATTGAAGAGTTCTACTCATTTTTGGGCCTTTTTATTTTAGGCATTGGCTGTCAGCAGTATTCATCGTGCGACATTGTGATCTAACAGCCGATATATCAAAATGTCACAGCCCATGGATATATATATATATAATTATTTATTTATTTATTTATTTATAGCAATATCTTGCAGAATATCCCATATATTGCAAATATCGTGCGGTATTTTTACTATCTTATGTTATAAATTTACATGTTGGTCAAAGTAGGGGTATTTCAACTGACATTGTGTGACATTTGGGATTTTTTCCTCTGATTTTGGTTGTCTATTTTCAGCCAAGTTGAGTTTGATGTGGCCCTATTCAAGCCAAATCAACTCAGTAGTGTGAATCGACAACGCGTGGGGATATTTCCCTCTCAAAAAAGCACTGGAATCTTTACTTTTTTTGAGTTTTAAAAAAGATTTTGTGCTTAATAATATACTGGTTTGTTCAAAACTAAATTTTTTGTGTATTTTTAGCCGATCTATTGATAGGCCTGAAAATTTTGATTTTGGGCAAAAAAAAATTTTAATGAAAAATTATTTTAAAAGGCTTCCAAAATTAAATATATGATACTTTAGGCTTATTACTAGACTAATTAAGTTCTAATTTCATAATGTTATATCTGCCCGACCGATCTATTGCTTGGCTAGAAGCATTTTCGTTTTAGATTTTTTTATTTTAATTATTTAAAATTATTATCCGTAAATAAACTATTACAGGTAAATTAAAATAAATAAGTTTAAAATAATTATGTAATAGATAACCATTACATGATTATGTTGCAAAAAATATTGATTAGTTATGTCAAGTTAATTATGCCTATAATCACTACTATTTTTATATATAATTAAAAAATAAAATAATAAACAAAGACTGGATATTGATGAAAAAATATAACTATTAGATGTATGTGCTAGCTTAATCATTGCATATTTTCTAGTTAATATTATACTTAATTGCCTAACATATTAAATAATAATTAAGGTATTATCTTTAATTAAAAAAAGAAAAATATTAATTTGGAATTCACCTAGGGATGTTGTTTATACATTTTGACATGATTTGTAGTCATAAAATTTTAGTTTTATGAAATTCTGATCCGTGCCGCAGTTTGTTAAGAACTTATGCATCAATTATTCAGAAGAGAACCAAATGATAATAGATGGCGTCATGGTAACAATATTGGCTGGCATATCATGAGGACGAAATGTAAATACTGTGGGCTTGAGTTAAATGGTGGTAGATTATCCATTTGAAGCAACATATAATTATTTTTGATCGGTAATCAAATAATGAATTAAAATGAAGCAGGAATTGAAAAATTACAGTAAAAAATTTTACAAGTGTGTAAACCCTCCATTAGTCAGGTCCTTTTGTAGTGGTTGCTTGGACTCACCCTTATGGCATCTTAATGGTTACCTTATGTCTGATTGTGTGTGTGTGTGTTAGGTGTTATATTACCTCTTACCAGAAAAAAAGGGGCAAAAAGGAAAGTGATAAGCAAACAAAGAAAATTCCCGGAACTTTCAAAACACATAAAAAAACTCAGCCCAAAACCTCTCCCACATCTTTCCTAGCTCGTTGAATGGAACACCATTCAATGACAAGCAATCAAATATGAGAACATATACAGGCGGGCAAAGAGGGAGAGTCCTCAAAACTCTTGTTCCTCTCTTTCCATATTGACCATGCAATAGCTCCAAGAAGAGCCTACCAAATTGCCTTCTGCACACCATCCACATTTACCAAAAATCAGTAGGATAAGAATTAAAAAGAAGGGAAGACCTATTCTACTCATATTCACAAGAAGAAGAACCCTCAGATCTCACTCGCAATAGGACAATGCAAAAGTAGACGATCGATTGATTCTTCCGCATAAAGGCACAAGAAACAGCGGTTTGCCATCCTTCACCCTCTATTTTTCAAGTGATCACAAGTGAGAATTTTATTCAAAAATGCATTCCATAGGAAAAAAGAGACCTTAGAAGGAATGTTGGGGTTCCAAACCAACCTATTAGGAAATGAACCGGATGGAACTAAATCAAAAGATTGTAACAGTGATTTTACTGAGAATCACCCATTGTTTCTTCTAGGTCAAACTCTAATGTCTCTGCCTAGAGTACACTTCGGGAAGATTCGAGGCGCTCTAGTAGCCTACCCAAGTCCTCTACTTCCAATCATTCAAAACCCATCTGAACTTCGAACCCCATTGGTGGGTATTCTAATGTATATAGTTACTTGTTGTGTCCTCCAGAAGTTAGGAACACAATTAGAGAGCATCTCAATCGATGATCGTGTCCACATTGATAAATAATAGAAGATTGAGAGTTGAGGACTTACGTTATAATGATAATTTTTTAAAGTCCTTTTAATTTACCCCTATTTAGTTCTCTAGGTAATAGGATGTGGAAAAAAAGTGGATGAAATTTCAAATTTCCAACATTTGGTTACCGAAAAAGTTGTGGAAAAGAAAAGTGGGAGGAATTTAAACTCTCAATTTCTTCAAAAGTGACGATTTCATTTCCTTTTAGAAAGCTAGGATTTGGGGAGAAAATTATTAAAAAAATTCCATTTTTAATGCCCTTCTTCCAAACTCCAACCACTTGTATTCATCCCTTCCACCACCACTGCTGCCATCGCCACCACAACCTCTACCTCCACTTCCACTTCCAGAAATTGCTGCCACCGCCTTCACTACCACCACCACCGTCATTATTAATAGTATAAATCTCTCCGTCTCTCTAAATACCTCCTTTTTCTTTTCTTTTTCCTTTGCAACCAAACAATAGCGAGAAGATCAATTCCCTTTTCTTTTTCATGTTTTTCTGGGAAGCCAAACAAGTTGTTAATATTATTATTATTCGTGAATATGGTTGTAGTGTTTTATAACTGATTATGGTTTGTGTATTTCATATTAATGTATTAGCATACTGGCATCAGCGCATATAGGCCCCTCTAGAATTGCATTTATTATGTACGCTGTAATTTTTTTTTTCTTTTTCATTTAGGGTTAGAAATTGATTAGAGGAGAACCTTTTTGGAAAACATGGTTCTAGGGGTGTTTTGAAACATCCAAATGAGTCTCTCTCACGGTTTTATGCGCCTTGACCGTTATAGTATCAGTGGGTACTAAAAAAAGGGTATCGAAAGGTATCGGGTGTATCGGTCCGATACCCACCGATACTCATTGGTACATTGTGATTGCGATACCATTGAATGTAGAGTATTCTCCATACCAGTGTATCGGAAAGGTGAAATTCCGGTACGTGGTGGACCAGTACACCCAGTACGTCTCAAAATTTTAAACCATGGTAAGAAGTGTAACTGGTAACAATATCAATGCTCTCAATATGTTTCAGCAACCTAGAAGCAAATTGCATTAGATGATAGCTGACAAATTTCAACTTGGTGACGTTCTATATGGATTTCCTTGAGGCTCTGTTTGTTTTCAAGGAAAATAGAGGAGGGAAATGATTTCCAATGGAAAATAGTATTTTCTCGTGTTTGGTGTCTTGGAAAATACTTTTTTCCCAGAAAAGTTTTCTCTCTTGAAAATCTTTTCCAAAGTTATAAGAGGAAAACTTATCTCTTCAAAACGGAGAGAAGTTATTTCCCTCGATTGCCCTTGACGCTCAACACTCAAATCAAATTGTTCTTCCCTTCTCTACCGTCGATGGTAATCGATCAACTCCAACTCCAAACCGCCGTATCAAGATCAAATATCTACCCTAAACTCAATCTCCCATCCCCATACCCTAGATTGGTTTTGAATCTCAAAAACTTATTTTGGATTGGTCTCGATTGATGGTTGTCCTTCCATGTGTGGCTGTTTTGAAGCTATTTTAGACTGAAATGTAGCCATTTAAGCCATGATTTGCTTGTAATCTGCAACATGCTTGCAAGGTTTTCAGTTGAGTTTGGGATTTCGACCAAACATGTTTAGGGATTTGAAGTTGCTTCTTGAGGTGTTGGTGCTGGTCGTGTTCTTCTTTGCACAAGTTTTGAGTGTCTTGGCAAAGGTTTTGAATATCTTTGCAAAATGAATCTTGAAGTCTTTATTCTCCTTGTCTTCTGTGAACTGTACAAGTTTTTTTTCTTTCGGGATTATCATTTAAAACTCTGCATTTTTAACGATTCCTGCAATCTGCGACCTGTTTTCACGATTCCTGCAACCTATTCTAACGATTCATGTAACCTGTTCGACAGATTGCCTGAGTGAAAATTTCGTTAGAATAGGTTGAATAACTTCATATATGAATAACTTTTTATCCATGTATATAAGGCAAGTAAAGGACTGGGTTAGAAACTGTTATCCATGCATATATGAATAACTTTTAAAAAAAAAAAAATTAAGCATTTGAACATAAAATAATTTTTTTTATGAATTTCTAAGAGTTTTTTTCCTTATAGCCAAATGGCAGAAAATAGAAGAGTTGGAAAACTTTTCATAGAAAATAATTCTATTTGAAAAGTTTTCTTCTCCATCTTATTTTCCATGCAAACAAACACGCATGGGGAGTGGAAATCCATAATCTCGATAAATAATTATCATAACTGGGCTCTTTCATGTCTCCAGCTTAAATGAACTGCACATCTCACTGGCTAAGGCCAATTTCCATAGAGACTAATTCCTGATCTTGATTGGTCCTATGATTTGATAGAATTCATTGTTTTGAACTCAGCTGACTGCTACTAGTCCAAAAATATAAAGTAAAATCCAGTCCAACACTGCAAAGGCTCGAAAAATTAACCCAGGTTTGGGTTAAGTTTGTAACAGGTTTAAGAACTTGAGTTTGTTTTTATTTTTAATTGATTGAATGGAGTCTTTGTGTTTTCTAAGAAAATGAGATCAAACTTTAAATCTTGTTCTTGACTAAGGTTGAACATATAATTCAACTTGACATCGTTTTATGTTGTGACTTAAGGGTTGCAGGTCTTTTCCCAACCTTCTTGGAAAGAAAAGGCTTTGGTTTCACTTGATAGGTTCAAGTTTCTGAAACCACTCCAAACTCTTCCTTTATCCTTCCATCCTGTCAAAACAATAAATAAGAGTGATTTATATTCATTTAAAACAAAAAAGAAGAAGATAGAAACCCTTACTGGAGGAGAACCCTCCATTTCCTTAATGGCTCCAAGCTTTAGGCAAAGGACCCGAGGATTTTATGTTAGCTTGTCAAAGATTTCAGACCAAAAGTATCTCTTAGATTGTAAGAGACTTCAAATGGAAAGGTTGTAGGCTAAATTCCAGCCATCTGTCTTTTAAGTTAAATTTAACCTGCCATCTTACCTACCAAAAGAACTAAAGCAAAGGAGTCTTTGGTTATGCTTATACAAGATCGTCTTAGTGTAGAAATTGACAAATCCATTTTCTTGGAAGTACCTGATTGCGGGCCTTGTACATAAGGTGTTATGCTTTCACTGAAGTGGGAAACCTTCTAGTTATTACTCATAGGATATAGGCTTTGTTCCAGCATGTACGAGATTTCACTGATCCTTTCTTTACTATGGCAGTGGGAATTGAAGATTGGCCCACAGATATGATTGACTTTCATCATAGCTCTGTACCTACCGGACCTGCCATCATCTAGTAACCAATACACTGGTAACCATACATTTACAAACTTAACATTTCGAAACAAGGAACAAATATTTAAGATTCTGATGGACCTTCACTTATTCTGCTTTAGCAGTTATTCTAGTTTTTTCTTGTCTCTGGATATTACTAATATCATGAACTCACTTTTTCTTCATTAATAAATTTAAATGTATACAAACAGAAATAGGGTTTTCTAGTTGACTGAATACTCCTGAAACAACTATACCCCCTTGCTAACTCTGAGGAGTGAATTTTTTTATAAATAAGTAAAGCAGCTATTATTGCTCGGTCTAGTCTTTATTTCCTTATGTATGTGCAAGTAAAATAAATGGACATGAAAATGCATGTGTAATCACCTAGTGATGGAGGTAACTGTCCTTTCCTTTTTTTTTGCGCTGTTCACATGGTCTACATATTTGTAGATCATTGCTTGGTCTAGTCTGCATTTCCTTATCTATGATCAAGTTAAATAGACATGAAAATGCATGTTCACCCACAGAGTGATGGAAGGAAGGGAGGAGAGGTAAAGTATTAAATAATTTTTTTGTGCCCCCTTTCTTTACTTGCAATAAGTAATTCTCTAAGTGTTGGGATAGGTATCTTGATAGAAGCCATTATATTTTCTTTGTAGGCTATTGAGATCTCAAGCAATGAATATGAACCTTCAGAGAGAGACATTTTATATGCTGAAGGAGTCACTCAGAGCAATGGTCTTGCCTTCATCGAATTCTCGCTGGATGATCGTAGTCCAATGTCTGAGACATACAATGAAAACTTTGATTGCCCACCTCCCTTGACCAAGTAAATCCATTTTTTCTCCACAGCTCCAACTGTCTATCCCCTATCTTTTTCCTTCGATTTACCTTGCCGTTGCAGATACCAACTGATCTATTACTAGCTTATTTCTGTGTTTTTTTTTTGTTGCAGATACCAACTAATTCGAGTAAATTCAAAGGGATTGAATGATGGCTGCAAATGGCTAGAAATGTTTGAAGATGTACGGGCTGTGATCTTCTGTGTCGCCCTCAGTGACTATGATCAGTTGTGGGCCCAAGGCACGGATCCTCTCCGTAACAAGATGCTGGTGAGCAGAGAATTTTTTGAGAGTGTGGTGAGGCACCCTTGTTTCAGGGACACCCCTTTTGTGCTGCTCCTGAACAAGTATGATGCCTTTGAAGAGAAAATCAATCGGGTTCCCTTAGCAGTATGCGAGTGGTTCGGGGACTTCAGCCCGGTGAAGCCCCACCACAACAATCAATCCCTGGCGAACCAGGCATACTACTATGTGGCAGTGAAATTCAAGGATCTCTATGCCACCATTAGCAACCGGAAGCTATTTGTGTGGCAGACCAGGGCTCGTGAGCGTAGCACAGTTGATGAGTCATTCAAGTACATCAGGGAAGTCCTGAAGTGGGATGAAGTGAAGGATGACACTTACGGACTCGGTGGGGATGATTCATTTTACAGCACGGAAATGAGCTCTATGTACATTAGGCAGGAGTGAACGCGTTCTTTTTTGTAGCGAGCTCAGTTTTCATGCTTACTAATGTTGCAAAAGTGAAAAAGATTGAAGATATATCAACTTACCACTTCAGATTCGTTCATAGCTCAGGACTCTATGGACTTCTACTGCCTAAATGCAGCCAAGGAAAGGAAGAAGCAGGATTTGGCCAGTCAGAAACAAGCCACATGTACATGCAGGGGTTGAGGTAAAGAAATGCCGGGCGATTGGAGAAAAGAAACTAATCTGGATTAAGAGTATATTATTGGGATGATCAATTGGTCTGTGCATTGTAAGTACCTTCTTTGACACAAATAAAATCTATTGCAAAGAGTTAAAAAATGCCATTAGGTTTTGCAGGAGGTAGTGGGATGAAAGTGCATTTGTCGTAAAATCTTTTAGATTGCCATTATCAATATAATTGAACGCTTGATCTGTGCTGCTTGCTCTTCGTAGTGGCCTGTCTGGGAAAATGGTTTGCAGAAAACCTATATCAGTGTTCAAGAACAGGAAAAGGAGTGTTTAAAAACTTGCCTCGGCTCATTTTGGATCACCTGCTATTGTACCATTCCCCAGAGACCAGGCCGGTTGCACCAAATAGAAATGTGCATAAGCCTCTAGTCCATAGGGGAATGGATTTCATCCGGCCCTTGACAGACCAAAACCGTCTGGCCCTCATCTCATGGGTCAACATGTGTCCCTTTTAAAGCTCTTTAACTGTGATTAAGATTCACTAACTAGGGTGATTTTCTAACTATATACCAAGCATATGGAGGAGATTGATAATGACTTTTATACCTTAATACATGATTTTCTAACAATGCTGGGTGTAATTTGCATAACCCTAAAGCAGTATCTTTGCAAAATAGGTTGATAAAATCCATTTTGTAAATAATATCATGAAAATTAACCCTCAAGTAAATCATGATTTGTGGCTGATGATGGCAAGAGGGAACACCAAATTTATTGTGGGAAAAGACGGGGTTATCTCAAATGTTTGATATGTACTCAGGTAATTTTCAAGTGTATAGTTAGAAAATGTTGGCCAGCAGCACTCTTATTTTATTTTATTTCTTAGCCGATTGATTGTTTAGTTCACATCCACCCTTTTTAGATCAGCTGGTGAAGGTGTGCCCTCATTTGATTCAGGTCTCTCGACCAAATAATATTCGCAGTAGTTTTCCTTAGTGACAGTGGCAAGCAGCCTACTCACCTCAGTTAACTCTTAACACTACCGTCGCCCCCACAGGCCATAGTGGAACCATTTAAAAACGAATGTGTAGTTGAGGATGGTGCCTAGTGCGCTCTCTCTCTCACACACACAAACCTATATCTCTTCGTGAAGTATATTAAGGGTGTGTTCGTTTGGTGGAAAGTGGTGAAAGAAAAGAAAAGAAAAGAAACTTTAATTTTTTTTCAAAATAACCATTAAAAGATAGGAGGAAGTTTTTGGGAGAAAATTTGTCACAATTAAGAAAGTATAAGAAAATAAAAGTGTGTTTCTTGCAAGAGAAGTGCAAAAAAAAAAAAAAGAAAAAAAAAAAGAGCTGTTCTTTTAATTTCTCTTACTTTATTTGGCGAGAAAGTGAGTGAAACAAAAGAAAGGAAAATAAATTAAAATTTTCTTTCAAAAAACAACCATCAAAAGATGGAGGAAGTTTTTGGGAGAAACTGTCATTTTTGAGAAAGTGCAAGAAAATAGAAGAGTGTTTCTTGCAAACCAAACGCAAGAAAAATGTAGGTAAACTAATTTTTCTTTTCATTCCCTCACTTTCTTGCCAAACGAACACACCCTAGACTCCCCTCCCAGAGTACATGGAGCTGGCTATACTATCTACTGACATACTTCGGGTCAAATGGAATGTTAGAAAATAGAGTTCATCTTAGAGCATAAGAAGGTAAAGTATCTGCTCAAGCTATGCTCATCCCCTTATCGATAAATTCACAAGTAGACACCAGCTCACCTTTTCTCATTCATGTTCGAATTGTACATAGGCCCAAAATGACTCAGTAAATGAATTTTTGAAATCAAATGTAGTTTGATATGTGGCTAAACCACTTGTCGAGGGCGTCAACCTGCAGAATTTAAGTCACAAAAACCTCTTGTAAACGAGGGGGACGGGGCTCTTCTCCCCCCTAAACTTCGGAGAAAAAACATATTCCTTACAAACATAGACAAATAGACAAATAGACACGATGACCAATGAATTTGGCCTTAAAAAAAAGAAGAAAAAAAGAAAGGTGCTACGCCCCAAACCCCCATTGTTACCAAAGTTGGATAGATGAATCTTAGGAGTGAGTGAATCTTTACTACTATTAGTGGGTGTTAAAAAGGAGGGCCGCCTATTTCACTGAGCCTCTCTCCAAGATAGTGCCTAGATCGGCAGAAAGGGTGTTTTAGTGCATTATTCCAAGACTTGTATCATCTGATGATGCCATGTGAATGGCTCCCTAGTTTCATCTTGGGGATTAGTACGGGACGAGGGAGAGGATCCTTGGGGATCACCTTTGCATCGTGATACGGTGTAGCTTTGGTTTTTAGTTTGCTTTTCTCTTGTTCTCTCTTTTTCATTTTCTTGGCTTAAAAAATGTTAGTCCTAGTCTCAATCTTCCATAGATGCAATGTGGTGGTTACAAATGTCAAATATCTCATGAATTTTTAATCTATTAAAATATCGTCGTTCACCTATTCTTGCATCGGTGGAAAAATTTGAAGTTCTTGCTTTACCATTGGTGAACTTTGTGATTTAGGCTCTCTTATCATATTTATATATATCTTACTATTAACCGATATAAAGAATAAAAAAAAAAGTGAATTCTAGAGACATGTGAAATGTAAGGCTTTCATTCAAACATAGGCGAATAAGGAGGGAGATGATGATTCCCGCGGTTTCTCTTCCAACTGCCATAACGGTCGTTTCAGGTCCCTCTTCTCACAAACTCAAACGTACCAATAGTAATACCAATTCAAACTCCTCCTATTCCCCTCTTCGATCCCTTTCCAAATCTGGAAAATTAAACGAGGCTCTGCGTTTGATCGAATCGTTACAGTCCAAAGACGGTGGAATCGAGCCTGATCTTGATTCCTACTCCCTCCTCCTTCACGCCTGTATCACTAGAAAATCCTTAGAACATGGACAGAGACTTCACCTTCAACTCCTTCTCTCAAGAGATCGAAATGCCAACCATTTTCTCAACAACCCCACCTTGAAAAGCAAGCTCATCACCTTCTATTCTGTTTGTGGCCGAATCGACGATGCTCGTCACGTTTTCGAAGATGGCTTTCAGGCTGACCATGTTCCTCAATCCGTATGGGTGGCCATGTCCATTGCCTATTCCAGAAATGGGTACCCAAAACAAGTTCTTCTTCTGTATTCCCAGATGTTGCGTCACTTCATCCGCCCTGGTAATTTTGCCTTTTCGACCGTTCTCAAGGCTTGTTCTGACTTGTCTGAGCTTCGAGTCGGCAGAACAATCCATGCCCAGATCTTGAAATCCCAAGAGGAGCATGATCAAGTGGTGAACAATGTTCTCCTTAGATTGTATGCGGAATGTGGGAGTTTTAAAGAGGTACTCCAGGTGTTCGAAGAAATGTATGATCGAAATGTTGTTTCTTGGAATTCCTTGATTTCTGGTCTTGTTCGTCGTGACCGACTATTTGAGTCGCTAGACACTTTTAGAAGGATGCAGGAAGAAGGAATGGGGTTCAGTTGGGTTACTCTCACGACAGTCCTTCCAGTCTGTGCACGAGTAACAGCACTCCGTAGTGGCAGAGAGATACATGCTCAACTCATAAAATCATGTGCACGACCCGATGTTCCAGTGCTAAACTCGCTTATGGACATGTACGCCAAATGTGGAGCAATGAAATCCTGTCGGGGAGTGTTTAGTGGAATGCGCAGTAGAGATTTAACGTCGTGGAATACTGTGCTCACGGGGTATGCAATAAATGGGCAAGTTGCTGAGGCAATGAAGTTGTTTGATGAGATGGTTGAGAGGGGCTTCAGATCAGATGGGGTCACCTTTATTGCCTTGTTGTCAGGTTGCAGCCATGTAGGGCTTATAGAAGATGGACAGAGATTATTTGATAGAATGGAGAGGGATTTTGGAGTCGCGCCAACTGTGGAGCATTATGCTTGTTTGGTGGATCTCTTGGGTAGAGCTGGCAGAATCAATGAGGCATTGGAGGTGGTGAGAAACATGCCCATGAACCCAAGTGGTAGCTTATGGGGTTCGTTGCTCAATTCATGCCGGCTCTACAGAAACATTGCTGTTGGTGAGGTTGTGGCAAAGAGGTTGTTTGAGCTCGAGCCAAACAATCCTGGAAATTATGTGATGTTATCAAATATGTACGCAAATGAAGGAATGTGGGAAGCTGTTAAGGTGGTGAGAGAGATGATGGAAAAAAGGGGAATCAAGAAAGAGGCTGGATGCAGTTGGATGCATATAAAGAATAGAATTCACACTTTTGTGGCTGGAGGGGGTTTTGAATTTCGTAGTTCAGAAGAATATAAGAAATTGTGGAATGAGTTAATGGAAGCTATGAAGGAGGTTGGATATGTCCCTGATACAGGCGTTGTGCTTCATGATGTGGATGAAGAAATTAAAGCAATGTGGGTTTGTGGGCATAGTGAGCGGCTCGCCACTATGTTTGGACTCATCCACACTGCCTCTGGAATGCCCATTCGGGTCACCAAAAACCTTCGTGTTTGCGTTGATTGTCACTCTTGGATGAAGATTATTTCTAGAGTTACAAGGAGGGTGATTGTTTTGAGAGATACGAATCGCTTCCACCATTTTGAAGACGGAGCATGCTCTTGCAAGGATTACTGGTGATAACCACCACTGCAACAAGTTATGGATCTCCTCCACACTTGTATGGTTATCATATAAATCTTGCTCTACGGTAAATTATTAGGTACTGCAATGCACTAGCATCCCAAATCGCTCCACATAAGAGGCCTCCAGCAAAATGTTTGTAGCCCATGTATTCTGCAGTACTGCTGGGGTGCCAAGTACGATTCTTGTTTATATTCTTCATTAATTCAAGTTGTTTCTATTCTAAGGACCTTCAGGGAATAATCTATTGCATTCTTGGGGATAATCTATTGCATTCAGGTGATATGTGGACTGCATTTGATTAACAACATTCACATGTGTATATAAAGTACAAGATAACAAAAGAAAATAATTATGTGGGAGAAACTAGACCAAAGGCATCATATTGTAACTTTCCATGCGATAAATAAATATTTCCCTACCCATGATTTGCACACCAGGGCTGTGTTTGGTTTCAGATATGAGGGAGAGATTCCTGTGAATGAATGAACTCCTAGTCTTAGAAAATTTTGAAATGGTGTTTTTTCATATATTTTTTCTTCACATTTTGTATAGTTCCATAAAGTACATGCAGAAACTAGAAATGTGGGGTTCTAAATAGCATATCATTCTTCTCTTATTCTCATGCAGCTAAACAATCGAATGAGCTATGATCTTGGACCCAGACAAAAATTTCTGCAGCCAAGCATACCGCGTCTGGCTTTTGGCTAGCTTGGAAGATTAAGCAATCTAGATCGGCAAGTCAATTAGGCTATCTAACTGTCACAGGTATGTGTGGAACACCATTAACAATTGTCCTAAAGAACACAATCTTCTACTTTTTTCGTTGGCGATACCCATTCTGGAGGTGATACGTGTCACACATTTTGTGGTTCCATGATGGATTTAGTGTGGCCACACGGTTGAGTATAAAGGCGATCCATGTTATGCCGTATATGGTGCTTTTTTGGTGTATACGCCAACTGGTACATAATCTATGGGCAAACCCATTGGTATAGGTCTTACTTAATTCTATGTTTTTGATGGTTAATAGGTGTTGAGTAGGGTGATTATGTCTTATATACTAAACACTTTGTTGAACCGTGTAAGCTAGGTGTTTGGGAAATGCTACCAAAATTGCAAAACTGGACAAAACAAGGGAAAGCTCTCCAAAACATTGGATTCCTCCCCTTTGGGTCTGCAGGCCGGCATAGTAGGTTGTATTCTTCTCATTGAAACAAAAGGGTCTCTTAAATGCCTTCTCACATGGTGTTTATGCTATAGAGCAAAGTTTTCAAGACTCTGTACCTTTAAATACAGGACCTCAATACATACATACACTACACCAGAAGTGCCATGGCGTTCAAACGCGGTTCAAGCTTCCGACTGTCAGCGACACCTGTCACATTATTTGCGCATTTGTTAGGCATAGCGGCAACGACCCTTGTGCTAGTTTGGACCTTACATTTCCGAGACGGGCTTGCTCTAAAATCCGGAAACAAAGAAAAGATTTTGAATGTAATTTCTTCTTTACAAATGTACATACACAATGATGATAGTCTTAGTCATTTTTATCTGTTTTTGGATTAATTTTTGTTTTATGTTCTATACAGGTGCACACAGTTCTTATGATTATTGGATTTATTTTTGTAGGAGGAGAAGGTAAATAAATTGTTGGAAAATTCTTAAAATTTATTCAATTCCCTTTATCTATCAAATGAGTATACTTATTAAATCAAATGTAATTTGGAGCAGCTATCATGGCTTACAAGACTGTTCCTTCTTCAACAAGAAAGGTGCAGAAGCTGGTTCACCTGATTTTGCATCTGATCGCTCTTCTCGTCGGTATTTTGGGAGTTTATGCAGCTTTCAAGTTTCACCATGAACAAGGAATTCCCGACATGGATTCCTTGCATTCCTGGCTAGGCATGGGCACCATCTGCTTATTTGGTTTGCAGGTAATACCTTCAGCTGAGAGATCCATCCTGACTGTTAAGTTGGTGGGCCTTACGGGGCGTCGCCCAACAAATGAGACGGCCCACTCACTTTTAACCACTCGATGTATTGACCTTGACTTTTACCCAATGGTTGAGATTAAACGACTCTCACCGATCGTAGGTTGTCCCCACCAACCAAACATTTCAAATCTAATGGTCACTGGGCTTATAAGTATAGTACACTCAATGGGGCCCCACAACTAGGTTTTGAATTTAATTATCGATGATAATCTGCGTTTAGTATGATAAATGTTCCAAATTAAACCAAATTTATGTTTGCACTTCAGTGGGTGTTTGGATTCTTCTCCTTCTGGTTCCCGGGTGCAGCGTCACCAGCTAGTCTTGTACCGTGGCACTATTTTGCGGGCATGGTCATCTTCCTCATGGCAATCTGCACAGCTTTGACAGGTTTGGTGGAGAGGTTCACAATTTTGGGTCTAAGTAATGACCAAGGTCTTATAGTAAACTTCACTGGACTGATGCTGCTACTCTTCGCAATCGCTGTCAGCCTTAGTGTTATGCTTCCGCGAGCTTATTAATAAAGCTTAAGATCTTCTTAACCGTCGTATTTTTTTGAATTTATTTCTCATTGTTTCAATAAAATGCCATTGTAAAATCTAATTAGACACCAAAAATGGAATGAGAATTTTGACTTTTCTAGTAATTTACAGTTCTGGCCTTTGCAATTGTCTACGCAATCTGATTACTAGGAGTCGAACTCACAAACACAGGTTTATATCTCTGGCCATATCAAACGAGAAAACCTTGTTTCTTTCTTATGGTGTCGTAGTCCCTGCAAAATTTTCAGATCTCCACGTAACTTGGTTCGGGCATCTACCATCATATCCCTAATGACCAGCCATACTATATTCCTTTTTTTTTGTGGGGGGGGGGGGGGTTAACGGAGGGTGTCCCAAACCCTTCGAGGCAAGGATTAGTACCTTTGGGTGTCCGCATCGACCCACTCAGAATTTTCCCTACGGACACTAGGGTAAGTCGAGGAGTGGGAGTTCAACACACAACCATAGAGAGCAAACCTGGGATGCAAGCCAACTGCACCAACACCTGGTGGGTATCGGCCATAAAATTGCTATTCATACTGGAAAAGATCATTTGCCTTTTTATGCAACTGATAATATGGCAGGTGAAAAAATTAGGAGAATTTTCGGGACATGGTAAACAATAACCAAAATCATATGTTTGCTCACAATGAGCGTAAGAGTAATTGAATAGATTGGTGGGTGATCCTACAAGGAAACAGTTTTGATACTTAGAACTCATGCCTTATCTAGCATGTAATCCTATTGTTAAATTGGTTCAGCCTGCAGATCTCATAAGAAAACACTTTCAATATTAGAACTCATGCCTTGTTGAGCATGTTGTCGTATTCTTAAATTGGTTCTGCCAGCACCAAAGAATGCTAATCACAAGATGTGTTTCAATGAAGCTTTTTTTTTGTGGTTTTTTTGTGGCGTGGGGGGGTGCTAGGATGGAAAAGTTGAAACCTCGAGAGCTCGATGACTTGATTATCAAATAAAAACCCCACCTATTAGTGGGCCCTGCCCCTGTTTGTGCACTATGTATGTTGTATTCAGGAATTGATTCTATTGAATTTTTGGATGGATTACATTGACCCTTAGCAGAGTATATATAACAACAGAGAAATACATCCAAATATGAAAATACAACTAAATCACAATCTAATTAAATCTTGTCAAACTAAGCTAATCTACATGTATTCAAATTCAAATCTACTTGTGATCACATATATAATGTATCTCATCACATCTTATTATCCTACCCCATTCTCTATAATGTGGTATTACATCTACACTTCATAAAAGTAACCAATCATTCCTATAAGTAAAATGGAATGTAGAATCTGAACAGAAGCAACCAGTAAAAGGGGTGATCTTACCAATAATACTTTAGAATGCTATCCATGTTTTGTGATCGAGATCATCGATTCCATGCCGAACTATTGATGATTCAGTCAAGGGTGGTACATAGTCCTGTAAATCAAAAACTGAAAAGTAGTCAAAATCTTAAATTGAAAATCCTAGCCAATTCAACTAAGTTTGGAAGGAAAAAATGGCAGATAAAAATATATCAAGATAAAGCTGCAAAAGCATCTGATCATCCATCGCAAAATCAATTTCGAATTTTCCACCAGATGATCATGGGCCCGTTGCAGCTCTTAATGTTGCATTCCCCTTCGATTCCTCAAAAATGGTCTTCGAGTGCTTCAATGTTGCATCAATTTGATATTCCGAGCTTTTGAAGTCTGGAGCCATCTGTCCAAGTTTGGAGATCAATTGAACTAAACGAATAACATGTTTGGTTCAACTTTCTGTAACAGTTTCTCTCATCTCTCTCTTCTATGTTATCCAATCTAAATTATTTACCACTTCTCAGTTTCATGTTCGAATGCATCAGTTCTATAGAAACTGGTTAGCGGGGCTCGGCAAGGCTTGTTTACAGCTTGTCAGAACTCAATTGGCCTTCGAGACGATGCGCTTGGGCCTAAGTGTACCTTGCCTCTATTTATTGGCTATGATCTCTGAGCTTCCAACAAAGAGATTTCTGCAAGCATACTCTTAGCAATCTTTTTCTACAATTTCTGGGGAAGCTTCATTCCCTTCTAATGGATGACATTTCTCTGGAGAATTTAGCAACAAAAACCAATTAAGATCGCTGCCACCTGCAAAGTTTTCTCATTCTAGCAAGTTGTGGAAGAAGAAACCAACCTTTTTTTTGAGAAAGATATTAAAAATAACAAAAACAGTATATGAAAATGATGATCCATTTGAGATTTCTGAAAACAGTATACTCACTGTCTGAATCTCCCACAAAAACCTGAAACCTGCATTAGCCACTCAAATAGCCCATGTCCCAACATGCACTTGGAATAGGATAAATTGTGATACTGAGAGACCACTTAAAACCAATTTATTTTGCATTAAAAGAAACTTCCAAAATCTACATAAACACATCATTCAAGCATGGCAACAAAAGGAAACACATATTACACACAATCACCATCCTCAGCGTCACCGTCATAGTCGTGGCCATCATAAAAATCCTATATGTTTACACCCATTGCTCCTTTGTTGCCTCCATCCTCTCCAACAAGCCTGCGATCTCAGCTTGCATTCTTATCTTCATTTTGTAATAATCAGAGTGTGAATTTTCCAAGATCTTGAGCTCCGCCAGCTTCTTCCTCCGCCTCTCCTCTGAATCCTGCAAACACAATTTTGCAAGCTTGTTTGAGTATTCTTCCTCCAAATTCTCACTCCTTGCACGGATCATACGTCGATACCCCTCCGCCTCTCTCCGCGCTTCATCTGCTCTGCTCTGGAACATCCTTGCCTCTGCTTCCTTGATCCGCATGATGCTTTCTAGGCTGTCGAACCCATCCTTCTTCGACAATATTCCAGATGGCAACTCTTCTTCGAGCGTTAGGTCACTCATGAGGGCTCTTTTTAGCTCGTTCATATTAACATCGGGTGGCAGCATATCCCGCCTTACACTAGAAGAACGCATGTATAAAGTAGATTTTGGAGGGAGAGAAGGTGGTGGTGGAAGAGAGACCACATCTCCCCTTAGGCTCTTTTGAGCTGCAGAGTTTTTAGAAGAGCCACCGGAACGGGAAAAGTCTGACATGTCATCTGTGTTATATATAGCAGAAATATTCAGTGTTAGCAGCAAATATATTATAATACCAAAACAGTGTTTTAACTAGTTAAAATATATAACATCATTGCAATAATTGTAAAAATCGAAGAATTAACAGTCTAGGAAAAAGTTATTACTTTGAGTCTTTGACAGCTAAAATAGTACATACATTGCTGAAAAAATGGAATATATTTTAAGTGTGGTCCCCGTCCAACTGATAGTGGTGGTGGCTGCTTACTACTGATTAGCAAAGTGTTCATTATGTATTAGGGATAATGAGTCCAGCTCCATCAAACATTTCCTTACAGCACACCATCAGATGTTTATCTTTTGAGGGGGGAGGAGTGATGCGAAAAAGGAAAAAAGAAATTTGAAAGACAATGGGAGGTGTTTAACTCCCTGAGATGCACAGATAATGCTAATGCAAAGCAGTTCAGACTGCATAAACAAACTAATCAACACTACTGCAACAGAAAATAATCTAGAAATATCAACTCAGAAAGATTATAAATTGTTGTCAGATTATGAAACTTGAAACACCACATAACCTTTTTACCTTTGACAAGTTTCCTCTACATTTTCAACAAGGATAAGGGAACCAATTTTGCTTATATGTTTTGGATCGATTATCAAATTTCAAATCTAGTTACAGCAAATCAAGAAACCTACAATTTGCAAAACAAACATTTGCAAGACCTTTCCATTGTTGTAGAGATGGGTTCTTGCTACATCCGTTAGATGTCAAGAGGCATCTGGAAGTGTATGCCCTACCCACTTCATGTTTCCAACCATTTCCAGACAAACTTAAAAACTGTTACACTGGGCAAGCCCTTGCAAAGGCCAAGCAAGCACCTAAAATGTGGCATCCAATCATCATCTGAATGCAGTATTTTTCTTCTCAAATCACATCTAAGGAGAGTTTCTCCTTTTCTCACTTAATAAGCAGAACGGATGTTTCTTTGATGCCAATCATGTCAAATGTATTGATTATCGATGGTCCACTTGCGGTTATTGTATTTTCCTAGTGGAACCTCATCATTGCTCTGTTGACATTGAGTGTTGGTTCCTAAGCTTTAAACCTCAAACAAGGTTCTGAATGTCGAGCCGTGGAAAAAAGATATATCGATATCACGGGAACAATATCGCACGTGGAGGAAAAAATTGAAAAAAATAGTGAAAAACATTGAATTTTTCAATGAAGTGCTAATAGTTAATATACATTTGAGAATCAAAAAATTAAAAAAACAACAATGTATATAAGAGATGCAATGAGAAGGGGCCTAAAGATGTGTGTTGATGGTGACGACAATATATAACAATTAACTCAAATACAATTAGTTTCATAAAAAAGTCTCATTCAGTTCTCAATTAAGCATAACAATTAATTCAATCACAAGCTCAAAGCCACATGGAGTTACGCGGAGGGTCAAAGTCATGGTTTAAAAAATCGCTGAAACCGTTACGTAAAGGTTTCAATAGCTTCCGATACCCGATACCGTACCTTTACTCGTTTATTTCGAAACAAAACCGTAACGCTTGAAACCGTTACGTAACGGGCGTTACGCCCGATACGTAAAGGTTTCAGTCGTAGGACTGGGTTCTGAAAATCCCTAAACTTATTCTAAAACCTCATCTTTGCTTCTTCTCTACCTATTCTTAGTACATTTTTTTTTCTAAAATCCTTTTTTTTTTTGTTGATTAACAACTTGATTTGGGGTTTAATTCATAGATTTGAAGAAATCCAAGGCATGTTCTTTATTTCAGGTATGTTTCAACCCTCGACCCATTTAATTTACTTATTTCTAAATTTTGAGCTTCATATTGGCTTTAAAAATATCTTGTTACTAATTTATTACATGTTTTTTTTTTTTCTATTTATTGGATTTTTTTTAAGCAAAAAAGGAAAAAAAAATAAGTAAAGGCCGAAACCGTTACGTAACGGTGTTAAGTAAAAGTTTCGGCCGTGTCCATTACGGTGTCCGAAACCATTTTTTTAAACCTTGGTCAAAGTCATCTTTGTCTTGACTAGGTTGACGAGAGTACTGGTTCTCCACATACGTACAATACTGTGCCCAGTTCATCTGTTGATAGAACCATGATGTATACTCACGTACGATATAGAACCATGTTGTATACTCCCCCAAGCTCCCAAGCCTTTGGTTGATTTTTGCTCAAAATGGCCAAAACCCCCTTTATATAGGATGTCGTGCGATATATGGGATATATTGTGCGATATATCCCATATATCGATATATCCGACATATCGTGTGATATTTTCGATATCGCACAATATTTTTGAAAATTATAAAAATACCTATATATTTCGGGACCCATCGAAATTGGGATATATAATCGATATCGACGATATATCATCGACATTTACCATGACCTCAAAGCATTACTTGGCCAACACCAAAACCAATACCAACTCAACCTGATTGGAGACCAACACATCCTAGCCACCATTACAGATAGATGAAGTTTACACAACGCCTCAGGCAAGTCGCCTATGCTATTCATATATGTACTTTTTGAAACCAAGACAATATTATATTACTTTCTCAAAAAATTTCAGAACCTCCCCTTAAAATTTTGAGCCTATATGCGCTGATTTGACTACATATATTATGATCCTTGTTCTGTGAAAGAATATGACAATCACATACATTTTTTTTTAATCACCACCAATCACATACATTAAAACCCTATACATCCAAGGCAAGAACAAAATTAACTTATAAATTCTTTGCAATGATCATTTTCACCTTCTACTTGGCATGCTTTAGTTTGTTTTCTATAATCTTAGCTAAGTGGGGAAGATGAACAAGATTTATCTTCACATCGACAGAGAAGACCACCGGCGAAGGAAAGGCAATGATAAGGCTATCTTCACTGCTAGAGATTTCAGTAGCTACCTTCTCCTAAAGGAGGATGCTAATATGGTTAGAAGATCAATGTTCAGGAAGATTTAGAAGTGACCCCGTTCCTCTGAAAGTTCAAGTATTCGCTTGGTCAACTGTATTAGACAAGATTTTCAGTATTGGTTCAAGGAACAGGGGGATGCAACTCTCAAGCAAATGCTTCATTTCCCTGTAACTGGGAGTGTTTGGTCTTTCTTCCTATCTCTCTCTCTCTTGGGTTTCCAGTGTGATCCAAGTAGAAACATTTGTATTATAAAAATAAATTATAAAATCAAAATATAAGATTAATTTATACCTTTTTTTATCAGTAAAGATAAACATATTAAAAACAAAGAGCCAAAGACGCCCAATAAAGAAGATAAAAAGGTTCATAAAGATAATGAACCAAAAAATAGACTATGAGATGGTAAATTAACCCAATTAAAGGAACATTTAGCCCGCGAAAATTTCGATGTGTGTGCTAGCCGCTTGTGTCCTCAAGAAGTTTAAAACGCAGTGTGGAAGCATCTCAGTTGGGTCCACTTGTGGTTGAATTTCTATTGATTAATTGGGCCAACGGAGAGGAGGAGAGGCCTTGAAGGCGCTCTAACACCATTGATCACATTATAGAACTTGTAAGGGGGTGGGGATTTTTTTGTTTTTCTTTTTGGTTCTTTTTATCATTTTTTATCGGTAAAGAAGGATCACATATATTAAAACCTTAAAGCAAATATTATAAGAGAAGAAAACAGCAATGCAATCACAAGAAAGTGAGCCCCAAAAGAAAAGAAAAGCAACAGACAATAACTAAAAAATGATCTAAGCTGAGATTATCCCCAGGGAGAGCGTGCTTCTCAGATATGGTTATAAGTGATTCTCTAGCCAAAGGGATGTATGTAGGAACTTATTGTACATTAGGGAAGAGATCCCTAATGTGTAAATACCAACTAGGCAAGAAACCAAACTTAGACCAACCAGGAGAGGTTGCCTAGTAGACCAAACAAACACCAAAGCCACCGTGGGGTTAGCAACACAAATTCTGTTCTGCTAGTCCGTTTTATTAAAAGTCAAAACTTTGGTTAAGTCATGTGCTATCAAATCTTTCTTACTAACTCCATCCATGTTATTTTTTGCCCCTCCCCCTTCCCCTTATAAACCTTATAACTTGCATCAATTTAATTCTTCTTACTATGCCCGTAATGGTCTTTGCTAAATGTGTTCAAACCATCTCAAAGAGGCAACAGTCCAAAATCAAGCGGGCTAAAGTGTCTGATCCTGTATGCTTCCTCATTTCTTATCTTATTTTTTTTCTTGTCTTTCCACTCATCCATTTCAACATCCTCATCTCAGTACACTAATTCTATGAATATGTTGCTTCTTAGAAGCTTAACATTCTGCTCTATAAAGCATAGTTGGTCTTAACATTCATCAAGATGCATCATTCACATAGCATTCCAAAAGCATTTCTCCACTTTAGATCACATATACACACACACACAAAAAAACGTATGTTAGACTTTATAATTACATTATGCTTTAAAATAATATTTTGAGATTATTTATGCAAAAAATTATGTAGGTACGTATATACATCATATCACTGTCACATGACACTCACCTAGGTGAGAACTGAGAACAAGGTCTATCTCTTCTGTTCACGAACTTTGGCAACCTTACAAGTTATGAGCACCTTATAATAAAATAAAAGTTTAAATCTACAAAACAAGACAACAATTCATCATGAAAGGAAACACGATTAGTTCTCATACTTTGGAAAGGACCTGACAACAATTAAATTCAAAAACTTAAAAGACTTTGGAGCCAACACTTGTCACTCTGCCTCCTTCCATCCCAACCCCAACCCCAACCCATAATTCTAGCCCTACTCAGTCAACTAGCCACGCCGTCTGACTCTCTTACTAAAAATTACAAATTAACTAGATCACACTCAAGCAACTAAATGCCAACGGAAGGCATGACTCAACCTTCTTCGAAAATCTACAATGACTGGCATACATAAGACTGGCAGACTAACCAGTTATTACCACTACTATAATTTTAGAATTAGAATTTTGTTTTGTAGGTAATATCAGTTCAGATAACCAGTAACAAGACAACCACCAGAGATCGATCTTTGAGAACCCCCCCGTCTTGCCCACCCCATCTTGGACAGATATATATATATTTTTAATGAATTTAAGTTTTAGAATGTAAATCGCAAGATTCTAACAACGCTAGTCATAGTATATTCACAGTGACTTCTTCTTCAGGGGACTCAAATTGAATTGCACCACTTAAAAGTTAAAACTATACTCACAGAACCTTTTTTTCTTTCATTTTTTGATGGACTTCTAATGAATGTATACTAGAATTGAGCAATGTCAAAGTTGAGAGATCAAAAATAGTTTAAATTCTGGGCTGAGTTTGTGAAACTCAGCTGTGTTGTAGTGATATCTTATGACTTAGGACTCAGCAAACTGGTAAGTGTATGGGAAAATCACCCTCACTCTGATTTGTATCAACCAGCAAGTCGAAGGCTGATGGCTTCAAAAGCAAAATTGAAGAGAGAAAAAAAATGGTTTGTGAGCAAGGTCAAAGTTGTCCTTAGAGATCAAAGATGGTTTAAATTCTGGGCTGAGTTTGTGAAACTCAACTGTGTTGTACTGATATCCTATAACTTAGGACTCAGCAAACTGGTAAATATATGGGAAAATCACCCTCACTCTGATTTGTATGTATATAATAAAACTAAGCAGTGGTATCTCTTTAGATATCAATCTCCCCTAACAATGCCAGCTGAGTTGTGCAAGTATTAAAACAGGTTTAGTCTTTGAGATAACACAAGTTAAATGCTGAGCAGGATGTAATGTGTTTCCTCAATTCTGTGAACATTTATTCCTGGTCCCTCATTATCTAAAGAGAACCTTCCACAAACTTAGGACAAAAGAAGTATGTTTGGAAAATCCATTATCTGGGACTTGGTAAGGAAACGGGCAATAAAGAAACCAATTCATGTTATAATCTTATAGTTATAGTCCATGATATCATCCCCAAAAGGTCAGGCCAAAAATACTAATTTGGTTTCTACAGAACCAATTTACTGAAAAGGAACCAACTGTGGCACCATTTCAACTGATAAGAAGAAATGATTATAAATTTGAGAAGAAAAACCAGTTGGATAGTAGTTTCGAGACTTACACTTGAAAAAATGAAGGATGGAATTACAGGCATCCGTGGGACAAATCATCTCATTTTCGAGCTTGGAGAGCATCTCTGCTGCCTTACTTTGCAGCTCCTTGCCCTTGAAATCTTCACTCCCCCTGAAGACCTTCCTGACACAGTCAAGCTCCTTTAGCAGGGTTTCTAAACCCCAATCCTTTGCACAGCACATAAACACATCCTTAACAAACCCAAACATCTCAGAAGCATGGCCACATCCGAGGCAGTGGAATTGCATCTCTGTAGTTCCCTTGGGCCCCTTCAAACTGGGGCCTGGCTTAATGAGATTCCTTTGGATGCCACAGACGGCATGGCACCAATGAGAGCAGACATCACAGCCTACCCAACTGCAAGTGTTGGAGGCACAGTCAAAGTTCAAACAGACTGGACACATGCAAGCACTACAAAATCCCTTCTTCGAGCATATCTTGCAGTCACAGTCATCAACAGGCAATAAACTCTTGCACTTCACATTCCGACACCTCATGAGCAAGAAGATCTCCACCAGTTCAGCCGCGGGGAGATTGTTCTTCCCAGATAAGTAGTTTCCGAGACCAGTCTTCACTGCAACCAAGATTTCAAGTTGGGCCTTGTGAGACTTGGAGAGTGTCTCAAAGGTGAGATCAGATCTTCTCTCCAGCCAATTCTGGAAGCCGGCTAATTCCTCTCTCTTCTCCGACACCTCAATGAGACTCTTCAAGTATTCCTTTGTGGATTCAATTGTATCATCAGGAATCTCCTGAAGTATTTGAGCCATGACTGGAATAGACTCTGACACAATTTCTCGTAGAATCCTCTCGGGTCTAGACACCTTGCGTGATCTTCCTCCATCTGAATTCTCCAAACCCCTCGGTTGCTCAGAAGCTCTTCCTCTCAAGTCGCCAGATAGCTCGTCTTTCCTCTGCCTCGGAGGCAGTTCAGATGGAAAGAATGAATGATTTTCAGAGCTGGTTGTTCTGTAAAGACTGTTACATGACTCCTTACCAATTGGGTGGCTACCCTGCATCAATGGGTAACCGAAACCACCATGGTTTGACAAATTAACATCATCGCCGACCGGTTTGAACCGACTGTGAACTGACCCATTAGTCCCCTCTCCACAATGCCAAATCTGGTCAGTCTCTCTCCGGTGGCTCCCACGCGAGTACTCATAATTCTCGGTCGAGTTTCGTGTGAGTGAACAACTGGGGTTGTGTGAAAACTGGTGGGAATACGAATAGGAGCGCGAAGCCATGGTAAAATCATGGGAATATGTTGTCTGGGTATTAGTGTCTGATGGTGCTAAGGACTGGATGCTCCTACTCGGCTTCAGGTGAACAGGAGGATCATCATTTGGGAGTGAAAAATCTGGTAGAGCTAGAGAGAGATTAAGGGTCTCTAGCTTCGGCTTCTTCTCTCTCTTCTCTCTTTCCATTTCTTCTTCAATATCCCGTTTCGATCCCCCATCCCTAACCCCATTTAACTGTAAAAAATCTCTCTCTACCCATCTCTCCTCTTCCTTTTGATTCTCCTCCAAAATCATTTCCTTTCCCTTAAAACTCCATTTCTCTAATGAACTCAATAAATTCTTCCCTGAAAGATCTTTCTCTTGAAAACCCGTTTTAGAATTATCGCAGAGATAGCTCAGAGTCAGCTCTTGAGAACTTGAATTCCCAATTTTCAAGGGTTTTAAAGGAAATCCATCATGACCCATCTCTGATTCTCGCAGAAATTCGGTACCCTTTACAGAAAAACCCATTTTCCGATCTGGGTTTTCGAAATTTTGCAAGGAGACGTGCTGTTTCAATTTGTTTTGAGAGTTTTCAGTTCCACAGGGAAAATCATTTGAGAGATCCTTGTCTGTAAACATGGTCAAGGAGTGGGAGAGAGAGAAATCGAAACGTAGCAGAATAAGAATATAAATAAAAAAAGGTTGAAGAGAGAGAAGCGATTTTGTTCAAGGATTTGAGGAAAGTTGGAAGACTTTTTTTACCGTTTCTTCAGTTCTTTCCTCTCTGTTTGTTCGACCTCGATGCTTCACCGCTCCATTGCTGCGCTTTATTTTCAGGCGTGTTTGTTTATACACTAACAAGGAGCAACAACGGCGATATTTCTCTACACGATATTACAATAATGCCCTCTGGTCACTGTTGCTTTGGACAAGTCCAACCGCGTTTTTTTTTGGGTCAAGGTAACAATACACGAGGCAAAGCTACAGGTAATAAAAGGAAAAACACACACCACTCACACACAGCCACATGCAACCGCTAAGCCAATGAAGAATCAACCCACAGGAACCTCAAAATGGGTACCAACCGTTTGAGGGTACACACACACCACTCACACACATAGCCACATGCAACCGCTAAGCCCATGAAGAATCAACCCACAGGAACCTCAAAATGGGTATCAACCGTTTCAGGGTCATGGAACTTTATGAGTTATAGTGGGTGGTAGTAAACTACCGAGGTGGGACTAAAACACTTTGGTATTTTACTACCTCCTCAATAGTTTACTACTTACCACCCACTATAGCTCATAAAGTTCCATGGCCCTCAAACGGTTGGTACCCGTTTTGGGGTTCCTATGGGTTGATTCTTCATGGCTTAGTGGTTGCATGTGGCTGTGTGTGTGAGTGGTGTGTGTGTTTTCCCTTCTATTACCTGTAGTTTTGCCTTGTGGTATTGTTACCTTGACCAAAAAAAAGTCCAGTCGCGTTGTTTAACTTTTGTAATGATGAGAATAACCTTATCAATTTATATTGGGAAATGATTCTGAGACCGCAAAAGGGCAGAGACCTCCGAGACCGTGCATGGATGCACGGGATTGCAGGTGGGGCCTACTATGTGAATGTGGGCCCTACCTGAAATCCCGTGCATGCATGAACGGTCTCGGAGGTCTCGGCCCTTTTGCGGTCTCAGTAGCAAAGTCCATTTATATTCTATCTATACTAATACTATATGTCGGTTGGTTCCATGTGGCATATCTCATTGGTCTCTATTATCTATTTTGGTTCCTACCACATATCTTCTAATTGATCCAATAAGAAGTCGCTATGTCACCCTTTTAATTATTATTATTCTTTCCTAATTAAGTGATGGGTTAAATGCTCACCTTTATTCACTTACATTCTATTTTTTATTTACAATTAATTAAATTGTAACATTAAATATTTATTCTTTCTTCTAATTCTACTAGTTAATTACAATTAATTAAGTTGTAACATTTATATGATTAAAAATATGAAACCTAAGGGTTTCTTCTTTCTTCTCTACATTTTCATTATTTAATTGCAATTTATTAAAATTGTAACATCTAATTTTATAACTCTTGGTATACTTTCTTCCTAATTCTCTATAAATAGCAGACAAATTTACAAGCCATTTTCATTCTCAAACATGTAAGAATTTGATATGTTGTGCATTTTAGTTAGTATGGTTCACTAAGGAGGGTTTTCCTAAGAGCATCTAGAGTAGAAATCTTAAGAGGTTTGTTTTCACGGAAACTATTGGGAAGTTCTTGAGTTTGAGTGCATTATGGCATGGGTGCATTTTCAAGTACTATATTTTGGATAATTCGATATTATTGGAAGCTGTTAGGTTCTGGTTCTGACATTACTTACCTTTATACTTATGAGTATTAGTGCATTTTAGGCACTATTTTGGGTCTTCTATTTTATTCTTGCAGTAGCGATTTGAAATAGCATAAATTATTCTTACTGTAATTAATGAGATTCACGCTATCATTGATATTAGGAGTAATATTGATTTACTTATGTTATAATTAATTATATTAACTCTTTAATTAGTAAATACTCTATAAGAAATTAAGTTTCTTGACATAGTATCTATATTTTATTTTTATTTTGTCTTTCGTTATATTATGCAAACTAGTGATAGTATTAAAGTGGGTCCCACTAGAGAATTTTAATTAGATGTTGTTTCGGGTTGAAGAATATGAAAAGACTAACATTTTCTTTTATATGTAATTTTTTTTTTTCTAATAACTATTTATTTAAATAGAATTATTTAAAAAACTTATTTATTTATAAGAAATATCATTATCTCTAAAACTTTTAAATAATTTTAACAAATTAAATTTTTAGATGTGATGATATAATTTTTTTTATAATGATGCAAACTTACTTTCTTAAAGTTATATAATAATGAGATAAAGATTTATATATAACAATAAAATTATGAATTTTTAAATGATTACATCGACTATTTGTAATAGGATACATATAAAAAAATCTCATAAGATAACTAAACTATCATCATTTTTCTTCTATTTTATTTTTATTTTTTGCTTACTGTCTATTTTTAATTTTCTCATCATATTTTTTGTTTATTCATTTTCTTTCAACACCCCGTGTATTTGCACGAGGTTTTTGCTAGTATATATATATATATCTTGATCTTTTCTTTACTATTATAATGGGAGAGGAGGCGTAGCCTGATTTTTCCAAAATTTCCAAACTACCCTTATGTAAAACAAAACTCTAACTCAATGTTTTACTTTATTGTGTTGATGTTTTACTGTAATTCCCAAACTAGCCCTCATCTATTTAAATAATAGAATCACAGCCAATTACGATTGAACTCGGGGAGAGTTCAATCGCACCCGCGGGTTAACATGTGTCCCTTTTAACTCCTATTAACTGTGGTTAACTCCTTCCCCTCGCTCTCACGTGCATCGCACGTGCCACCTGCTAGTATATATATATATATACTGGCAACACCCCTATGCACAGGATAAGGATAAGAAGAAGATAAAATATTTAATTACAAATAATTAAAAAAATAGAATTAAAATTAATTTTCCTCTATGGTGATAAGCGGATTTGGCAAATCCAGTTATCACCCCTGAGGTCGCCACGTGTCCCTTTTGACACTCCTTAACTATGGTTAAGATTCACCCACCCCTAGGGTTCAACCACTCATCTTTGGTTATTTAAATTAAATCTTTTTTTAATATTAAATAACTATTTTTAATATTAAAATATTTTAAAAAAAGAATTAATATATTTTTTCTAAAAACCAAGGATGGGTGGATGAACCCTAGGGGTGGGTGAATCTTAACCACAGTTAAGGGGTTTCAAAATAGACACATGACGACATTAGGAGTGATAACTGGATTTACCAAATCCGGTTATCACCGTAGAGGATTTGGTTTCTAACCCTTACTTGGGAATACGTTAATAAGTTGAGACAAATGTAAGATGTAATGAGATTTATTGGGAGAATAAATTATCTTTTGAAAAAGAAAAATTATTGGGGATAGTTTTTTTTGGAGACGAAATTCTTGGGGAGAAGATGAAAAGACTATGAGAATGAATAGACAATTCAATGAGAATGAAAAGACATTTTGGGGAGATTAATAGGTAGAGAGAGAGAGAGAGAGAGAGAGAGAGAGGGTCTTATTGTGATTTGGAGTGGGGAGAGAAGATGACTTAGTTGGGGGAGAGGAATTCGGTGGGGACTGGGAGTTAAGAGGATATTTTTGTTTTGGGAAGACAAAATAAGAGGGAATAAGAGAGTAAATGAGTGGGTCCCACTTAATTGATGATGTGGCGTCAAAAATGAAAAAGAAGAACAATCCCTATTTCTATAGTAAAGTGGGTCCCACTTATGTGGGTTGTCTTAACTTCACTTTGAGAGAAATAAATGAGGTAGATAAGATTAGGTGATGTGGCAACAAAAACACAAAAAAAAGATCAAATAGGGGTGCCACGTTGGCATCCCTATTTCTTTAGTATATAGTATATAATTTTTTTGGGGTGAGAGATACACGGTTAGGCCGCAACCCGGTTAGTAGGTTAGTATATGTTCTAAGTCATGGGCGGGTGGAGATGACAACACTCACACCCTCCCGGGAGTGAAACTCGGATCAATGGAGTGGTGATTAGCACACTAAGTTTGTTAGGACTTTTATATATTGAAACAATATTAACCCAAACCTGCCAACCTCTCAAACATCACTCCCACTGTCAAACATCGCCCTCACGGATTTAAACTTTTGTAGAACAAAGTTTATGATCTATAGAGGGTGCGAGTTATGTAAAGTTTCATTTTTATCATTATTATTTTTTAAATATTAAGTGGGGATGTATTTTGTCATTTTTCTTTGTAAGGTACAAAATTCTTGGAAGATTTGTTAATTATTAGTGATCTTGTAATTGAGTTTATAATGATATGTTTCGGGATTATACGCCATATTTAAATCTACTGACTATACACCATTAATTAAAATATAATCTTCTTCCTCTCTCCTCTCCGCCAACGACCCAGCAAGGCAAAAACCTTGCCATCTCCCTTATCTCCAGCAACTCAACCATATGGGACAACAATGACTGAGCTTTTGTAAATCTCTCTCTCTCCCTCTCTCTGCATCGACAGTCAAAAGTTCTTCAATCTTCCTTTTCAAGTGGAAGCTTGTGTTAAAGCTGAGAGCTCGTATTCCATGCATGTCCATCACCTTAAAAAAAAGTTACTCATAATCAACATGAAGTAAAATATAAGTGTTTGACAGAATCCATTTAACTACGCAAGACACAATATAATATATATATATATATTCCAATTCATATCAAAATGCCATATGTTGAACAAGAATATCATTAGAGCTAACTTAAAAGATGCCTCAAAATATTCACTTAAACAAAGTATAACATAATAGTAATGATAATAACCAATTATAAAACTACATTCAAATGCAATTTCTAAAATAGTATCTCATTTTTGATAATTTTCTAGAAATAACAAGGCTTCTGAAATACCTAGTCTCCCATTATCCAAATGCTAAGTTCTCTAGAAACAGAAAGGTTCTTTTTTGATTAGTTGAAATAGAACACACACTATCACACTCACACACACCCCGTAGCACAAGCAACAGCTCCCACGCAACCCTCTCAAAACAGAAAGGCTTCCAAAATACAAAGTCTCGGCCAAGCCGTACACAACTCTGGCCAACATGCTTGCCGTAGGTCAAATCCTGTCCAGACCTGGGATGTGTGTCAAAGTTTTGAGCTAGAGTGCACATTTTAGCTTTAATGCACATGACTATTGATGCAGAGAGTTTTATGCCTCATACCGCTGAGTTGCCGGAGACAAGAGGTAGCAGCAAGCAGTTGTTGTGTCCTTGGAGAGAGGAGAGGATAATATGGTGTGTAGTTAGCAGTTTTAAGTTTGGTGTATATTCAATAAATATTGGTGTGCTTGTAGCAACACCCTACATTTAATATATCAATAGTTATCATGTTTACTGTAACTACAAATTTAAATGATGAATGATTTTATCAATTCTTTCTTATACTTAAAAAGGTAAAAATGATATGTTTGCATTTACTAATTTTCAACAACTATGCATCAAGCATGCATGCATACATATGTATGTAAGTATGTATGTATACTGACACTCCGGAGGCGTTCTCGACACTATCCTAAATTAAAATTTGACGCTCTCGCTCTGCATTGGTTACTTAGATCGAAACCGTCTAAAACAACTGTAATGTCAGTTTTATTAATTTACCCAAAGAGAAATGCTAGCCTCACTTGTAGACTTCTAAAGTCTCACTGTGGTAGATCATTAGGCTTGTTTTTGGGCGCCTCTAGTTATTTCTTTAATGAGAGCTCCCTTTCATATTTAAACTCTATTAAATGCCACTAGCTTGAAAAAAAGAAGAAGAGTGCCAGCCCTAGATATAGGATTCAAATTTTTTCCAAAATCTCACAATTGGAGCAACACTTGGCTGAGTTGGCTCCATTCCATTCAAATAAACTTCTACCAACTTTTGACTCTAAAAAATTCAAAAGTTAATTGAAGTAACATTTGGTTATCTGCCATAACTTTTGACTTCCTAACAAAAATCAGAAGTCAGTAAAAGTAAAATAAAAAATCTAAGAAGCTAGCTGCCAGCTCAAGAAAACTTCTACGAGAAGTCGATATTTTAACTTTCTTCAAAAGTTTACTTTTTTTTTTTTAAAGTTCTCCTCGACAAGTCCTCTTCTTAGATAAGTTTATCCAAACATACCCTTGGCTTTACTATCCCTCAACATGTTAAGAAAAAAAAAATCAAATGATGAATTTATGCTTTATACCCACTCTCAATATAACAAGAAAAAAAAAATACCATAGTGAGAGCTTGGAAGGCTACCAATATGCTAGCATTTCTCAAAATAAAATAAATAAATTAATACATAATCACCCACCTAACCTCATTTGTTTTGATTTGGTAAAGCACTAGAAGATGGAATGCCATCCTCCTTGCTAGTGGTGTTAGACAGTTGTGGTGTAGAGGCATGAAATTCGATTTGTTGGGTCCTTTTACAGAAGTTTCATCTTGGACTTTTTGTCTTTGCCAATACCTCATCCAAAGACTTATCAACTCGACTCCGTCAAATGTTCCTAATCCAATCTATACAGATTTTATCTTTTGAGCATTTTGCTCAATTTCTCTATAATCCTATGGATTGACTTGGACCATGGATTCCATGAATCCATGGGCCTTGAAATAATGATTGTGGTTAGTTGGTTGACGAATTCTCGCTTTTTATTATCATGTACTGTTCTAATTCTCACTTTTTATTGTCATGTACTATTCTAAGCCATCTGTCATATACCAAAGAAAATTTTTACAAGGTTTTTTTTTAAATTGTCAGGCACACCTATCTTCATTGCTCAATGGCTTAAAATTTGTTGACAAGGTAATTTTCAAGCTACAATGGTGATTAAAATATTATTGCTTTTTTCTTTTCTTTTTAAAGGAAGATCTTAGATTTAGTGCTTAATTAATACCCTCAAGTGAGTCATGAAGCAACTCATGATCTATGTAGCGCATGTACATATATCAATCTAAGTGAATCTCATTCTGCTGGGTTCAATTCAATAAAAGCAATGAAATTAAGATTAAGATAGGTTTTGAAACAATTTCATTGTATTAATATTTATAATATCCAATAGATATAAATAATCATTTTACCCTAAACTTTAAATCCAATTTCTTGTTCCTAAGGAGTCACTGACTCACTATGCAAATCTCTCTCTCTATAAATATACCCATATAGGTATAGATTCATAGTAGCTAGTGACTCATTCAAGAATTGCATCAAAATGACGTTAAAGAGAATTCATGGTTTTTTTTTGGTTGGCAAGATCTATTAATGAGTTAATAGTTAGTTATGAGGGAAACTTTCAAGACAACCATCTCACTACACAGAATTTCGAGTCATGACCTCCAAACAGGGAGTATGATACTTTCCATATGAGTGTTTGCTCCATGAATCATTTTCAAGTTTTAGCCCAGTAGGCCTCTACTCTAGGCATAACAAAAGACACTCTATCCTTGAATCATTTAATTTATTACTATTATTAATTTAATTTAATCATTCAATGGCTATCTACTATGTAAAGGGAAGGAATTCTAACATAATAGGTTATATGGACCACATTAACGAAATTTATAAAGCTGATAACACTACAACAAATTTACAACATCAACAAAGGAAAATTTTCATCTCTAAAAGTCCATTTTTCGACATTAGCGGTGAAACTTTTGTCTGTCATTATTCTGTTGCTGATGCGACCGTGGGTAATGGGTTTCAAAGACGGTAATCATATTCGTCGTAAATTAGCGACGAATAATTTCTGTCGCTAATGGGTTGATTTCGGTCTGCTTAAAAAAGGTTATTAGTGATGGAAAAGGGCCTTTGTGACAAATTTTAGCACTGAAAGTTTTTCGTCTCTAATTAGCAACGGAAAATGTTCTGTCTCTATTATTAAATTTGCGGCAGTAATTTTCCGTCACTAATATCTTTTGCGATGGTATTTTTCCCTCAGTGATTCAAAATTAGAGACAAATATTTTTGTCTTTAATGCCTCATTATTTACGACGGAAAATTATCCATCACTAATTTTCAAACACCATTAGCGACATATTATTTTTCGTAGCTAATGTCATTTAAAAAAAAACCTACGGTCAATGTCTATGTCGCCTTTGGTGATTTTCTCATGTTACTTTATCCAAGTTCTTCCTGCATACCAATAGTTAATAGGCAAGCATGGTTAATACTACATCTGTGAAGTGAATTCAATAAGATTAATCGTGGAAAAAGTGTCCTTATGCAATAAATGGGGCAACTTCATAACAATTGAATAACACATGCATGGCGGATTCATAAGATAAATGTACAGTGCTTTCCTTTCTGAGAGCACGATCAGGTCTAGAAAAAATAGGCAATCCTTGATATGTCCCAACACCATCTTCATTGTAGCTCTTTGTTACTCGATTGAACTTTGTTTCAACATCGTTCAAATATCCCGAGCACAAAGTGAGACATTCTTCATTAAGGTATATCTCTGTAATAGAACCCTTAAGTCTACTTCTATTACGCACGAAGGACTTCAATGCCTGCAGGTTCCTATAACATAAATCAGAATTTATGAATTGAGATAAGTATCTAACTCAAAATAATTAATACGTATAAAGTCATCAAATTAGCTTAAATGAATGAATAGATTGCACTTATCACTCGATTGGGTACATTCATCGAATTAGCGTAAATGAATAGATTGCACTTATTGCTCGATTGGGTACATTCATCAATACTGTACTTGACCTACAACCTTTGCCTCACCTACCAAATGGATGGACAAATGCACCATGATGTCAAAAAATAAGGATGAAAATATTCTCTCGAGGTGGCACAATATAATTTCACTTTGAGCCTCAAGTTTAGTTAAACCATTTATTGTGCCAACCTTTGAGCATAATTCTTTAAAAAGGTACTTAACTCAATCAACATGGCACTAACGTCCTTTGGTAGTAATTTCTGAATTGCCAATGGAAGTAGCAGTTGCATTAAAATATGATAGTCGTGGCTCTTTAGCCCACTGATTTTCTGCTCCTTCAGATTCACACATCGTGAAATATTTGCCGCATAACCATCCGGATCCTTAACCTTCGCCAGTACCTTATAGAACAAACTTCTTTCTTCATGCGACAATGAGAAGTATGCTGCAGGCAAATAAGTTTTTTGTCTTACTGCATATGGATGAAACACAAGTCTAATACCAATATCTTTAAGGTCAAGACTTTCATTCCAAGTGTCCTTTGTTTTTCCTTCAATGTTCAGTAGCGTACTCACAAGACTGTCATAGATGTTCTTTTCAATATGCATGACATCCAAATTGTTTCGTATTAAGAGGTGCCCTTAGTGTAAACTGAACAAAATACCCACATTCTTCCATCGAATATACTCTACATTATCCTCCTATACTCTTTTTCTGCCCGATGTGTTTAGATTATGTTTGCCAAGTACGATATTGAGACCAATCATTTGTTGCAACAACTCAGATCTTGTGTGCGACATTGGAGTAGGTCTTAATTCAGTATTTACATCAAATGACTTTGTTCTTGCAAAGTCTATGAGTATCCCCCAAGAATTGACGATGACCCATATAACAGAACTTACGCCCATGTTTCAGGTAGTGAGAACATATGTCTCGATTGCAATAAGGAAATGCCTAGCGACCCTTGTTGCTCCATCCTAATAAGTTTGCATATGCACGGAACTCATTGATTGTCTACAGTAAAGCTGCTCTCATTTGAAAGTTCTGACTGCTGAAACCCAACTTTTATCCATGGTGGTACCAACTTTAGTAATCACTGACAATAGAAGACAATATAAAATAACTAAATGACAACTACAGGTTAGAATTATACTATATAGGAAGTCAAGTATTTTCTAAACACCCTTGAGAATGCATGCACCATGCTTCTTGATTAACATCATTATCTCTCTAATGGGTGAGTTGTTTTTATCCCAGTCAAGAATATATAATCCTTAAGAGTCAGTAGCTCAAATGTGTTGTTCTATTTGAAAGAAATTTCACCAGCATCTCCCTATGGCTCTCCAATTACACAATTTAAACCAGTACAAAAAAAAATATAATTTAATGTAGGGGTAATGACGTGACCTTGTCTCAATATATACCCAGAGAACAATAGGGATGTCTAATGAAACTTCTCTCAAACTGAACTGTGTAAGAGTGACTGACATATGCTTCGAGATTATGTATTCTCAAACTGTCTACACGGACAATTCATGATTTAGTTGCAGACAAGGACTCCTATTCATAGATAGGACGAATCAATTGTTACATATAATGTAATCCACATGGGAACTAAACAACATAATTTACAATGAATCTGTCCAAATCAATGATGAGAGGGGTACTGGTCACACAACGATTCTTGAATGAGAGATCTAAGTTTCAATGCATGCACATACACAATGAGATTGAACATAAACATATATTATCTAGGTATAACTACCTAATCATCATAAGTATAAAGCTCATCCGCCCACAAGCTAATGTACTACGTATTTAGTAAAGTATCTTTTTTTGATAAACTTAAATATCCTAAGCCTTAAAGACTCAGACTAGTCCCACAGGCTACATAGGGAATACCCCCACCCCATATAACCGATATCGAGGGGAGTCCATGAATCGACCTCTAGACCTTTACAGTTTGTCCTTCAACCACTGGGCTACACCCCTGGGGGTTATTAAGTACATTATCTTACTCCAACACATATCTACAATTATAATGAAAGAAGGATGGGTGAAAATGGTTGATTGATTTTCTATCTATGAGTATAAAACCCCACTATTATGATATCCTATCTCTACATTACAATAAGTACTTAAGGGCATTATGGTAATTTTAAATATAACTAACTAACTACAACCACGATTCCTAATAATAGAGAACTTAAAAAAATCAAAAACCACTCATCTAAATTAGAGAATTGGGTGGACGAGTGTTAGTTTTAGAGTGCTTTTAGTTGTTGAGAGAAGAGGTTGAGAGAGAACGTGATGAGTTTTGAGATGTGTCCCCCCGAACGTAATTCCGATGCAATTAATCTGCTTTGTTCCCATAAATTTACACAGTGTTAGCATTGCTAATGATGATAGATTTTCTCTCTTTCAAGATTTGAGAGACATTCATCGATGAAGGCATGTTGTGGTGGAAGTGCAAACCTCTACGGTTTCAAGCCATTGATGACATGCGGAGATCAAAGCATTTCGGTTTTCTCGAACCCATAAATGTACATTCTCTAGTATTTGAATTAGGAGGCCTACAATTACATGGTAGAAGTAATTACTGCGTTAGCTTCATCGATCCAAACTTTAGAGTTCAAACTTTTGGATATCTTTCTAGGTTGAATGCTAGCCCCAATTACTATCTTCCCCATTTCCCCTCTTTTTGTTTGTTTGGAAGTTTAGTTCATGTATGGGTTTATCTTAACTAGTGGAATGCACATGCGATGCATGTGAGCGACTGTTTTATATGATTGTAAAAAAAAAAAAAATCAATTTCTAGGCTTAAAACTTAGATAATTTTGAAGCATTACACAATCATCCGACATAGAATGTTTAATACCAGTATGAACCCTCCCTCTTCTATGTCATCCTGAAATAATATTTCAACCAATTCTTTCTCTAGAGAGGAGAGTGTTAACATATGATGGGGAAACCCTATTGGATGGTACTTGATCACTTTAGGAAATTATGATTGGGAATCAAGCCGGGTACCCTACCCTTGTTGAAGTAGTAACACAAAATTAAATTAAACAAACGACATTTACAACAACAACAAAAACCTAAATTACAAAAAAAAAATGGAAAGAAAATAATTATAAGCACAATTATAAATGTTATTTTACCAAATAATTTGCAAAATTGTACAATGTACTCATTTTCATATGACAAACACAAATTTCTACTATTAAATTCAAAGAGATTTTCCTTATGATAATCCACAATGGAGAATCGTGGAAAAACTGTCCATTTGTCAATGAAATTGATAGACCGTGAAGTGAGAATCATTGCCTTTGGCACATAAGCTTGACTCTGACCTATTACCTCTGGGTTGCAAGTTGCAACATGGAGTGTTGACATCCGATTGGGTTTACTGTTAGATACCTTGGTGAGCCAAATGTATCTATAATTGTTGCATGCTTCAAACCCTATATAAGCTATCTTATTTTTGATAAAATAGAAGACATATCTTAGACGGTTGGAAGGAGTAAATTTCTAGACTGGATATTTTATAACAGTTCGATCATTCATATTCTCTTCAACTAGCTATAAAATTAAGTTCATTCGAAATAAACCTAATATCATGTTGTCCTTGAGATTTTTGAGCATACAGTACATGATAGAGATGCAAAAAGCATGAAGTAGTATTGCTTTATGTCATTTACACAATCCATTCCTTCGAGTATTCTTATTCATTAGGTGTATTTTTCAAAGTATCCAGTCATTGAATGCTTGTGAATGAGAATCATTTTTAAACAAATAGGTCATTTTCTCTACTTTAAAATAAATAAGAGTTAAGCCCCCAAGTTTTAGTTCTACCTATCCTCATAACCCAAATGTATATGTTATCAGGAAATACTAACCATATCAAATTACAATCATATAAATTGTTTCTCTATCAAATTAAACTCATAAAAAGAGTATTTTTTTTGTTGGGGGTATCATTTTCCTACAGTTAGATCAATGGTTAGTGGTTGTAATTTGATATGATACCACTAACCTTTGATCTAACAGTAGGTAAATGATGCCCCCCCCCCCCCCCCCCCCAAAAAAAAAAAAATACACTCTTTTTATGAGTGGTCAGAGCATTACTGAAAAACTCGTGTCTTTCTCTTATGCTTTATTTGTTTCGATGTAAAATAGAGGAAAACAAATGAATTTCACAGAAATTGCCAACTATCCTACAGATACACACAGAAAAAGACATTTTCCCTGGAATTCATTTGTTTTCCCCTATTTTACATCGAAACATACAAAGCATTATTGGAAAGAAAAACAATCATCCTCTTGAAAAACCTAAGTTTAAAAGAAATTGTAGCTAGCAATACCTACAATATAAAATGTATATTAGTCTTAGATATTATTTTCCTTAATTATAATTGTAGTTGATGAAATTTTTTTAACAAATTATTTTATTACTATTAAATAATTTTTTTTTAATGTGGCTAGGTGATCTTTAATTATTTTGTTTTAGCATTTTTTTTCCATTTTCATCTCATTTTTTGGTCTCGAGCATTGCACGGGTACCACAGTAATTGAATCATGTCAAGAATTTACTTAGTGTCTTACGTAGGCCACTCGATCTTCACAGGTATTTCCTGAAATTCAAGATTTTTTGTTGTTTCCTCCTATCTGAGGTCAATTTGGTAATTTTTAAAAATTTTGGATGGTAGGCCACTTGATCTGTGCAGTTTCAATTGTTTTTGTTTGATGGCTTGAATTGAAGGTCCTCATACGTTTTGACAATTTATTTAAGGTGGGGGTGGATGGGTCCATGACTTCAATACCCAAATGGCCCACTAAACATGAGGCTAAGCCTTAGGCTTTACATAGTTTTCTGCTCAACTTAGGAAAGAAGGTGGCTGGTTCTTTGCTAGATTTCTGTAATGATTATGGACCCATTTTACTTATAATTCTCTTCTAATGGTGGACCATGAGTCATATTGATACCTATCAATTCTGTGAGATAACCTAATAGATGAGGATATACATTAGCTTAAACTTGAGTTGCACATACAGGCCCCTAGTCAGGCTTAATCTTGAATTTAACACCCGACATAGATATAAGGGCTAGGGCCTCTTGTCATGACCAAACTTTTGTCATGTTCTTACTTAAACCTATAAATCAAGTCAAATCAAAAAACTCGAATTTGCAAAAAATCTTTGCAAATCCAACAAGAATCAAAGAGTTTTGCCAATGTAATTTTTTTTTCTCTATTTCCATTAATTTAAACTAAAATAATAAGAGATTTTGGTGAAATTGTAGGCATTGATGGTTTGAAATATATAAAGCTCATCTATGACACAACAAATGAAAACGGAAAGGCCAATTGAGGAAGGTCACCAAGGTAAAGCTTCAACATGGAAGTGTTTTTTTGTCAGTTGATTATCATTTTGATGGTTAACTAATAATATCTTTGTCATCACATTTCATTGTTTTTCCCTTCATCACTTGCAGTATGTTTGGGTGAGTAAAAACTATATTTTTCCCCCATTTGTTTAGTGCATTATGAGCCATTTGATTGCTTTATTTCGGGATATTTGGTTGATGCGTTCTCATAAATAATCTATTTTTGAATTGTTGATTCTCTTCCTATCTATTATTGTCATTGAGTTTTTGTCAATGTGAATTCACTTTCTCAACACATTTTCACCTTCCTATTAAATGTGTATTTTTAATTTTTTTAAAGGAATATCTTCTCTTTTCATTCCCTTGTTTTTTTTTTCATCTTTTGTCCCCGTGAATCGCATGAGGCGTTTGCTAGTTATATGAGGACATTTAAGTCTGTTCTAATTTGACTTTGATAAAAATCAAAATAACTGAATACTATTCAGAACCAGCTAACAAACTTTACTACACAATATGGTAGTATGTCCAACAGAAATTGAAACACTGTTATTTTAGTTTTCAGACAAACCCCAGAATGCATGCATATCCAATCTCAGATGTTAAGCAATATCCACAAGCAACAGAAAGATAGATGCAGATTTTTCCTCTATTGTAAATCAGATTATAGTATCCAAAACAATGGATTTATGAATCAAATATTAGTCTCAAAGAAGCAGAACTACCTTGTTTCTTAAATCAGTAATACATGCTGATTAAGACAGCATACTAGATGAATACAACAACAGATTTGTCGAGCATCAAGTTCCTCTTCTTCTTATAAAATCTGTAAAACTAAACCAACAAATGAAATCAAGTTATCTGTGTAAGCATGTGCCGAGGCGTGTTTATCCACTGCCCTTAAATCCGATTTCGCCCCCTCTTAGCCATAGCTTTGGTGCATCAAGGGTATGTTGGCGACCAGGACTCCAGGGTACAACGACACAAGTTTCTGATGACCGTGCACTCGTCACTATAGAAACACCTTGAACTCTTCCAATCTAATGCCCAAATAAATACTTCAAAAAACCTCAAGTGGAATGAAGAAGAAAAGATATTAGGAATTAGGGATTTAATGTTCTTCTGTATTTTCCAGAAGAGTACAACAACCCTATATAAAGAAAATCAGGCTCCTCATACGTTCAATGGGCTTTTATTGCCCAAAGACGTTTAAGAGTCCAAACGGTAAAAAAAAATTAAGAGTCCTAAAAAAGTATTAGAAACTGATAAGACAAAATTAATGAGGTTAAAACAAATAACGTTTCCTTTTTAAGAAATAATAAGATAGCCAAGTTTGAGTAGAACAACAAGACCCCCCACTTGGCACGACACTACTCAAACCAGAATTAATTTGTTTTGTTTTACAATGAACAGAACACAACAAAGTCTTCTAATTATTTAAGGTTAGCTTGATTGCTAAAAATGGGACATGAGAGAATTTGGACCAATCACCAGGCCAAGCCCTTTTGTTTACACAATCAACTAAGTCCTGAGAGGGGCAAGGCTTAGCAAACTCCGACCTAGCATTTCGAGGGGAGGGGAGGGGAGGGGAGGGGAGGGGAGGAAGAGACCACCCAGTGGCCTAGGGGGGTAAAAGAGAACACCACTCGGTTGAAGAAAGCAAGGGAACCCTTTCCCTATGTTTGGTTGTCGAAAAAATAAGTAAATACATGGAAAAGAAAAGAAAATTAGACAAAACACAACCAAAAATTGTATTAAGAATCCAAAATTTTCTTTTCTTTTCCATGTTATCATCAATTTTCTCGGCAACCAAACATAGCGAGGTCTTCTATCAGTATCAAGACATCTAAATGGAAGCATCCATCAGGAGAGTTCAGGGCTTGGATAAGGGTCAGAGAGTCGGATTCCACCATAATATCCTTCCAAGCTTTCTGGTGCGCAACAAGAATCTCCAAAGAAATAGCACGAGCTTAAGCAAAAGAGAGCCACATGAGGAGAATGACTCAAACAAGAAGCTGAGCACCCGTTCGAAGTTAGTCCTACCAACAACAGCGGCACCCCCATGACGATCAGATGGAAAAAAAACCTCATCACAACTAATATCACCAAGTTATGAGTAATGGGAACAAAAGAGGCAGGCATAGATGGCAGCTTCACCACTGGGTGAAAAAAACCCTCCTCAACAACATTAGAAACAAAGGCCTGCACTTTGCTAAGAGCAGATTAGGGAGAACAGTTTAGATTCGAAAGATTTTTTTTTTTATTGTGCCATGTCCAGATATACCATAGAATTGCAACCATTAGTAATAAATGATGACCTGCATTAGGAAAGACTTGAGCTTACCACCAGTCAGCGTTGAGTAAGTCCAAGCGAGTATGTTTGGTTGTTGAGAAAATAGGTGAAAACATGGAAAAGAAAAGAAAATTTTAGATTTCTAATATAATTTTTAGTTGTGTTTTATCCAATTTTCTTTTCTTTTCCATCTTTTCACTTATTTTCTTGACAACCAACATAGGGTAAAGGAAGCGGTAACAATGTTGGGTGTAATTTGCATAACCGGTTTTTTTTTTTTGCAAAGCTTCCTACTTACGTCACTTTTAAGTTTTAATTCTTAAAAACTATTCCGACGCCCCCACAGGCCATAGTGGACCATTAAAAACGGATGTTTAGTTGAGGATGATACCTAGTGCTCTCTCTCTACCTTAAAAAAAAATTTGAGGTAGGACCCAACAAACATTTCTCTCTCTCTGACCTTTAAAAAAAAGAGGTAGGACCCAACACACATGACTTTATATCTAAGTGCTCCCACCCCCTCTCTCTATAGTGGACCATTAAAAAAGAATTGTTTAGTTGGGTAGGACCCTACAAAACATGCTTTGTTACTAGTGTTCTCTTTCACCAAAAAAAAAAAAAAAAATAGTGTTCTAAACCTCATTCTCTCTCTCTTTTATAAGAGAAAAAAAATGCTAACCCCACTTACAGTCTTCCAAGGACGCAAGGTGGTGACAAGTGTTAAACCAACTCCCTATTATAAGGTAGCAACATTACGTGTTGTACCCACTCGTCTTTGGAAAAAATTCAACTTAGGTGGCGTTTGGTAACTGTATATAATATGAGCTTATTTGGGTTTTAGAGTTTATTTGAGTTTTAGAATGTTTGATAACAGACTTATTAGACCTCTAGAAACTTTAAAAGTTGAGAAAAAACCTCAAAACAAATAAGTAGCACAGGATAACTTATTTTTTGGGTCTAAAATTTTAGAGAGAATTTATTTTTAAAAGCTTATTATATGTGAGCAAAGTTTCCAAACACACCCTTAGTTAGACAGCATATACCCTTTAAGATTTACTAATCCCTACATAGACTACAGAAATCTTAAAAATTTCAACACCTAATCGGATGGTTTAAAAATGGAACTAATTTTTTGTTAGGTCGCCCAGTGGAGTGTCTCCTCTGCTTTGGGGGGAGATACCGGGTTCCATTCTCGAGAGGGTGGGAGTTTGTATATACTCTCCACCCGCCCACTAACTGAACAGTTACTAACACCTAACTGGCGTTGCAGCCTAAACGTATATCTCGAACAAAAAAAAAAAGACCCGTCTTGACATCCAATAGTCAGAATAAAAAAACAATCAACCACGTGTTAAGAGTTTTTTTTAGTGGGTGCTCACTTGAGGTTATACTGAACAGTGGCTTCTAGAATGTCACTCAGTCACACACTCACACACACACACACACTCTCTCTCTCTCTCTCTCTCTCTCTCTCTATATAGATATATATATTAGCTTTTGTTTTGTTTTGTTTTTTTTCGTGAGAGACACAGTTAGGCTGCAACCGCCATTAGTTGGTTAGTATCTGTTAAGTCATGGGCAGGTGGAGATGACAACACTCACACCCTCTCAAGAGTGGAACCCGGATCAATGGAGTGGAACTAGCACACACTACTGATGAGGCAAGATATGCTTCCCATATTAGCTTTTATTAAAAGGATGGAGATGTTAGAGGTGCCCATGCCTAGACTAGAAGACACTATACAAGAGAGATGATAGAAACAATTCTCATGATGATTTAAGGCAATTAACCATTTTTTTTATGGCTTGTCTGGGAAATTAACCATTTTGAGTCTGCTATATATTTTAAATACTAGCATGGTCTTGGATATAACATAAATATCATTTTGGGTTTACAATGGCAGTTTTCTAAATCTCTGCACATTCTTTCAATGGGTGAAATGGAAGAAAAGTCAGAAAATAAGAGCAAACAAAACATACAATGGGACCTGAGAATCGCTGCACAGCTGACGATAAAGACATTATACTATCATAACAAGCACTAGCACTGAAAATTCCTCCTAAGAAAGATCTTATACATCACCTAAACAAAGAAAGAAAAAAAAGAAAAGCTGGCAGCCCTGCTCATGCATATCTCACTATACAGAGAGAATATTGTAACAAGAAGCAAGTCTAAAGGAAAGAAACTTCTCAAAGTCTCAGTGTAAGATCCGGTGAAGACGAATCTGTCTCTGGTGGTGGGGCCGCCGCTACAAAATTCACATTTGAATTTCCCGCCAATTCAAAACCTGCATGGCCACCAACCCCTTCGGCAACCTGCCTAAAACTGCCTGGCCAAAACATCTCCGCTTCCTCATCTTCCATGAAGACCGGCAGCCCAAGGTAGCCTTGTTCAAACCTCGCACCACCTCTAATCCCAAGGGGTCTTGCCATTGGTGTAATTCCGTGGTGCACCGAGGAGTGAGCTTTGATCCCAAGTGAACGATATGCAGACCCATGCAGGGGTAGAGATGCTAGGCTGGCATACCCCTCAGAGAATATGCCCATCCGCATGGCCCGCTTTGCCAGTGTCCTCTCCCTCTTATGTGCATTTTGGTGGCCACCCAGAGCTTGTGAGCTAAAGAACTTGCGCTTACAGTAGTTGCAAGGGAAAACTCTCGGGAGGACTGCTCCCGGAGTATGGGCTACAGCTTCACTACTGCTCTCGCTCGTGCTTGAAAGTGAGAAACCTACTGACTCCTTCCTCATCCCCAATTCACCATCACTGGTCTTGAAGCTAAGTGCTAAGTCAAGGGAAACTGGTTCTGGACCCGGTTGAAGATTTATGAGATTTTTAAGGCAGGAAGAGGCGTTGGTACTGTTCTTAAATAGATCCGGGAGGCTTTCTTGGATGGATATGTTGGAAGCAACTTGGCTGCTGCAATCCGATTCATCTTCTGATGATGCCTCCACTTCAAAATCAGAGTTTGGTGTTTTCATGTTTGTTTAGAACCTATCTAGATCAGCAGTAACCGGAAAGGCTTGGTCCAATAGTCAGTGGTTGTTAGTTCTTCTTCACCTGCATTTATGAGTAGAAAACACAACGTGCCAAGTTAGATATTCTTTCTATAAAAGAAAAGAGAATTTCTAGAATTTTCTAAATTGGTATCAAGTAATTTTAACTCAATGAGACCTCTGACATGATGCAAGCACAAATCTGCACTCAATGGCCAAGCTGGCCTTACATTTTGAGTAGATTTCCTAGTGTCAGGCTTATCACAAGATTCCCATGTTGGTAAGCGAGAAATTTAAGGAACCCACTTTATATAGAGAATGGAATTCAAGGGGGTTGGACCCAATATCTTAAAGGTTTCGGCAGGAAATCTTAGCCAGTGACTCAATCAGATGATCCTAACCAGCTAAATTTTTACAAGGGTTTATAAAAGCATCATGATGATCCAGAAAGAAGTCAGTACAAGGTCAAAATTTTGCCTAGGAGATCAATATACTGGACGGGTTTTTTATGCATCTCGTACTGCTATGCTATTGGTACACACTTAAGAGTTCTTCTCTCACCATTTGCAGCTTCTGTAACCATGATGGTTACAGCCCAAGGAGATTCAGACCATGAAAATTTGCAATACAAAGTTTTATTCTCTTCTAAGACATTATTTGAGAGAATGAGAACAAGGAAAAAAGCCAAACAAAGGAAAGCAAACCAGAAGATCACAGACTATAATTACAACAGAAGCACGATGTCATGACAAAAACATCCCTATTAACTCCTCTCATCCAAATAGAGTCCTGTAATTTGTCAGCCAGCCTAGACAAAAAAGAAAAGTTGATGGTCAAATATACTTCATAAGGAGCTTGTCTTCTTTGAAACCCATAAGATTGGTAGACTTTCTCATATCTTCCTCTCGCACATTAATCCCCACCAAGCTACTTTTCTTGAAATGAATTGAAGACTGGATAACACCTTATAACATTAAAAATACTTTCAGCGTTGCTTCACTAAGAGTTGTTCTCAAGTTTCTTCAACCATAAGGGCCTATAAACCTTTCTTTCCTCCATTTCTAAACTTCAATACCATCTATGCATGCAAATTCACTTCATCTTCATAAGTGAGCAACTAAAACCCAGATTAGAGTAATTTAGTGCTAAGGATTTAAAATATGGTTTCAGGGACTGTATCGGTCCCAAATCTCTAGTTGTTCAAAGGAACAAAATACCTCTACCAGTGTGTGATTGCATGAAATTGAATAGCCATGACATCACCATAAGATTTTTGTTCTCATTTGTCACATCCACAGTAGGTTTCACCCTGACTTTGGATGACTACACCCAAAAAATCTTAAACATAAAAAAACTTATTCAAGTAACCCAGCTTCCCTCTTCCGCCAATATACATCTTCATGGATTGAAACCATTCCAAAAAATAAATGGCATCCAACTTTACAGTCGTGATCTACACATTAGGATTATCACCATAGTTGCTTGTGATAGGAATCAAACTTAGATTCCTAGATATCCTGAAAATTGCTTCAGACCCCCTTTCAGTCGACATTGGTGATAATATTATTTCAATATCTCATGAATCTCCACAGATTCCCTAAATCTCAAATCTATGAGATCTCGAACCCCAAAATTACAACAAAAAAAAAAGGTACTACAGATGGAAAAAAATCTGTCACCCTGACTTCAATTCTTCACGAAACTTCCAAGTTTCAGAAATTCTGAAATATTCAAACTCATCAAAAAATACGAGTTTCTCCTGTAAAATAGCCTTATCAAATTGCACCAATTAGTTTTTTAGAAATTGATTTTCTTTCTCTCGCGAAACACCTCAGATGAGAAAAAAACACTAAACATCATTTAAGAATTCCAGAAAAACACTCTAAAAAACTAGAATAACATTTCCTCTAACGTGTTCAACTTTTTCTGGGGAGGACTATGTCAGTGCGACTGTTCGCATCATCCGTACGGCCCTTCCTTTGTTTTTTTTTTTTTCTTTTTCTTTTTCTGGGTATTCCTTTTCTTATCTTTGATCAAAAACGCTGCTTTGATACCAAGTAGAAAGCGAAACCCTAAAAGAAAGAGGAAGAAAGGGGAAGGAAGAAGGGAAGAAAGAAAAATTAGAGAGAAGATTAGAGGGTTAATCCTCTTTCGATTATTTATATCACTTATGAATGAAGGTTACAATAATACTTTTAAGACATAATACAGTGTATTTACTCCCATAATAATAACATAACTCAAAAAAAACTTCCTTGTTACTTTAAAGTTTAAACCACCTACTAAATACCTAAGAGACATATCTAAAGGCATCTAAACAAAGAGACTTCTTGGACTCAATAACTAAATCTCCTTGTTAAAGACTTATTGAACTAAATAACTAACTCCTAAAAATAGGAACAATTGATAAGAGCAAGCTAACAACTTGGTTTATTCATGCACGTGCGTCCATACGTATTGAGGTGTGTAAGTGTAACATTCCTGCCCTCTTAATATGACCCTTGTCCTCAAGGTCAATTTTTGTCACCGATGTGCCCCCGATTTCATAATGGTACCATGCGATTATGTTGTCTACAAGATGGGTGGAGTCTAACACCATTAGATCAAATGTTGAAAATGTCCAGGTAGGAAAATCCAATCCGTCGGACCCTCCCAATCAAAGCGTGGCAACTTGAAAGGCTACTCAGTCAAATCCGATCACAGAATGAGGGTCCTCTTCTTGAACATCATTTTGTTGGAAGATTTCACTAGAAGCGTGATCCTGTCGAGCCTTTCTTCCATTTTGGTAAAAAATGCTCAGAATTTATGGGATGCTTCCTTCATTTCAATCACTAATTGGTTACAAGCAAACGCCATGGTCTCTAGGATAGCGGGCGGCTTTGATACTAATTGATATGATACCGGCTACCGTAACTATGAGAATAAAAAAATAGAGGTGTGATTAAAATAAAAGTAATCAATTCGAGATGATCAATCACCGATTAACTAAACTAATTTAATTTTTCCCTATAAAAGATTAAAAGTGTAAATGTTCCAAAACTCTAGGTATTGCAATTTTCTTGTTAGATAAAATCACCTGCTAAGTATCTAAGAGACATATCTAAAGATATCTAAGCAAATAGACTTGTTGGACTCAACAACTATATTTCCTTGTTAGTGACTTATTGCACAAATAACTCATTCTTACAAATAGGAACAATTGATAACAACAAGCTAACAGCTTGGTTTATTCGCGCGTGTGCGTATGAGGTTGTAACATTATATCAAGGGTCGTCCTTCCCTCCCTTGCACATAAACTATTTAGATTGCCAAAAGTAATTTTTTCTTCAGAAAATGTAAATTATTGAAGAGACAACTGGCTTCCAACTCCCTCCACAAAAAGAAAGAGTTCCTTCCGGATGGAAAATGAGTTCTTTTACAATGGGATACCATTTCTCACGAGTCCAGATATGTGGTCTTTTACAATGGTAAATAGGTTGATGCAAGGGAAGTTTAAACTTCATATGTAATAATAAATTTCAAGCCTACTGGTTTATCGAAAAATCCATATTAACTCCAAGTGGCATAGAAATGATGCATTTTAAAGCCAAAATCAAATAGTCACAACAACATACAAGATCAACCAATTTTGAAGGGAAAAAAAATTACAGAATGAGAAAAATAACTTAGAATTGGTGAAGTAAATTTTAGAATTGTTTGAAATAAAGCAGATCATGTCACCTAAACTTAAAGAACTTTAGAATTGTCTCATGTGAAAGTGAAACACCCCCACTTAGATTCTAGTTATAGAAAATTTCCAAAATACGGTGCTTTGTCTCCTTTCAACTTATTTCACCAACTAACATCATGTTCTAGTCTTTTTGCTCTTTCTAAGTCTTTTTGCTCTTTCTCTTAGTTTACATCTATGTAAACTACTTATTTCCCTCTTTAATATAACCTGATTTACCAATCAAAAAGAAAAAAACATATGCTCTAGTCCCCTGTGTATTTTTATGAATATTCTTTCAAGCAGGTTATACGAGCGGAGAAGGAAGGGAGAAAGGAACACACTACATGGTAAGGACTAGGAAATGAATAAAGGGACTACTAGTTTATCTACAAATCCATATTAACTCCAAATGACATAGAGAATCATGCATCTTGAAATCAAAATCAGATAGTTGCAACAATAAACAAGATCAAACAATTTAAAAAGAAAGTTACGAATTGGTGAGATGTTCAGGGTCAGTTTTAGAAAGAGCAAGATGTTCGGGGTTGGGGAGGTTGTCAATATGGAGTCTGTGGGTGAGGATTTGGGTTGTAGGATAGGTTGCTTGCCCCTCTTTGTATCTAGGTTTGTTGCTGGGAGCTGGATTCATTAATAAATCAGTTTGGGAGCCAGTCATTGAAAGAGTATCAAGGTGGATAGTACTTAGTAGGATGGAAATCATTCATCTTTCCAAAAGGAGCAGAATCACACTCCTAAAGACTATCTTATCAAATTTGCCCATATATTTCCAATATCTCTTCCTTATCGGTAGTGGATTCCATTAAAAAGTTCCAACGGAATTTTTTTATGGAACGACAAGGAGAGCTAGGAAATGTCACCTCGTGAAATGGAAGGAGGCCATTCGCCCAGTGAGAGAAAGGGGATTGCGCATTAAACCTCTGAGAAAGATGAACCGTGCCCTTCTTGCAAATGGCTACAGAAATTTGGGGAGGAAATAGAGTCTTGGGATAAAAATGATAGTGGCTACGTATGGTTACTTGTTAGAATGGCACCCAGATGAGGTAAACTACTCCTATTGAATTAGCATGTGGAAAGCCATCGTGAGTGGAAGAGAAATTTAGCAAACATATCTTTGGTGTTGGGTCAGGTGAGGAGGTTAAATTTTCGCAGGATTAGAGGGGCGGGGAGACTGGAGTTAGGAGACAATTTGGTAGCACTTTTTCTTTGGCTTCTGATAAACAATGCTTGCAGTCTCATGTTTTGATTGTCAAAATGGTATCGCTTCGTTGTTTCCCACCTTAGGGAGCTACTTGATAGAGAAATGGAGGATTTCATGCATCTTCTTAATCCTCTATCTCCTGTTTATTGTCTTGTGGTTTCCCACTTTGAGAAGGGAGCTATTTGATAGGGAGATGGAGGATTTCCTACATCATCTTAAGCTTCTATCTCATATTCTTCCTAACCCGGGGGTTAGGGATTGGCAGATTTGGTCTAAAGAGAAAAAATGTTGTTTCCCTGTCAATTTTAAACTTCGGTTTTTGTATCAACTTCGGTCGCTAAGGAAGTTGTCACGTTTCGAGGAAGTTTAAAAAAGTTTAAAGAAGTCGGAAAAATTAAAGAAGTCTAAGAAAGTTTAAGGATATATTAAAAATTTAAGATGAAACTTTTGAGATTCAAAACTTAAGTATAAATACATATCTACAATTTATTATGTTACTGATACAAGCATGTAATACTCAACTGTGAGAATCATGTTAAGTGACATGCGTTGTCTACTTGTTTGAGCTGTAATTTCTTTTTGATAATTTCTCTGTATTGTCAAATTTTTTAAAACTATATTTTATCCTCTTTCTCATCTCAAGTGAAGGAGATATGTAAGGTCATTTTATTCTCTTTATTTTTTCAATGATTATCCATGATAATTGTTTTAGAAACCTAAAAAACTTATGAATGCACATTAAAGTATATAAATAATTTAAATTTTATTTTATTTCTAAGCCTATTTCAATCTGCAATTGATGAGCTAAATGTTTTTACAAGACTGAATCAATATGTGAAGATGAGGAGATGGGTAGTTAAATAATTTTAAATTTAAGAAATACTATTAGAAAATTATTTAATATTTTTAAAAGGCCTTTATGAGTATAATATACTAATAATAAAATTATCAGAATAATAAATTATAATATATAATAAGGTTAATGCTAACCACACTTAAATAATAAAATTATAATTTATAATAAGGTTAATGCTAGCAAAAATCTCTTTTAAAGCTAATTATAATTATAATAAAGTTAATGCTAGGGACAGATGTCTTTCCTTATGAAGAAAGTAAGTATAAAGAATTGATAAAAAAAAAAGTATAAAGCAAGTTGAACTACCATTACCCTTTTAAGTTAAAACTTCAGTCTTTCGATTTATAGATTTTTTCTATACATTTCGGTTAACCTCCACCGAAGTTGTGTATTTTTTTAACACTTTTTTCCTATTTCGGTAGAAGTTTACAAAAGTTTACTAGGAAGTCCAGTATTTTTAAAATAGAAGTGCATTTCGTTTCGGACACCACGGAAGTTGACTCAATTTGGTCAACTTCGGCGGAATTGAGTCAATTTTGACACCACGGTTATTTAGGGTTGCCAAGTTGCCTCTTTTCCTTTCAAGCTACTATATACACCTAGGTATTCCTTTAATATCAGATTCTTCCTTTGGATAGCATGTCAAGACAAAATTCTCACCCTAGACCACCTAAATAGCAAGGTTAGAGCCTCGCGAATAGGTGCTTTCTATGTATGGCCGAAGAGGAGGCAGTTAATCACTTGTTACTCCATTGTCCACTAGTTAGCAGGATCATGGTTCAAAATATCGGTATCGGTCGCCGTATCGATAAGTCCAAAATAGGATACGTATCGACGTATCGGTACCGTATCGGTTGGATACGGTAAAAAAATTCAGGATACGCTAAAAAAAGCTTGGATATGTAAGGAAAAACTTATATACATTGCATAAAACCTCTTTTAATGCAAATATAAGCTAAAAAAAACTAAATGAATGTCTCAAACTATATTTATAATCATACATATGGGAGTTAACAAATTTATAAGTTAAAAAAAGCGTGCGCACTGATAAATATGTATGAAAATACAAACCACAGTTACTTAACCAAGTGATAGAATCTCACTTGCATTCATAAATAAAAAATATGAAAATACATAGACCCTTGTATTCACAAATCAAGTTACATACATGATAGAAATTCAATACTACATTGAGTTTCGTGCTGGCTCATACTCTATGATTGTGGGATCAGGAATTAAGTAGAGTGATATATTATAAGTGGTCTAGACATGATGACACTACTGTGTCCAAGTCATCATCGTGCGGTACATGCCCAGGTACATTTGTACATATGTCTGCTGCTGAGTTGTGATCTGTCCACAACTGTCAGTCGAAGACTGGGACTGAGCATCATAACTAGTGGCTCCTGATAAGTAGGGTTGGGTTAGGGCATCATAACTAGTGGCTCCTGATAAGTAGGGTTGGGCTGGGCTGTGACATCATAACCAAGGGGATAACCTTATTTACATATTAATATCTAAAGTAAATGAAAGTAAAATCAAGTTAAAATCATTTACTTAAATAATATATTATGTAAATAAGTTGTGTGTATTGGGTTTGTATTGTGGATCTTAGTATAAATGGAAGGAGAAAAAAAATTAACTAAAAAATCCCCGTATCGAGTGTATCGGGCCTGTATCGGCCCGATACAGTGGAGTTTTTTTTCCAGCGTACCAGTTTATCGGGTAACTCCAAATAGGATATGTATCAGCCCGTATCGGTCGATACATATCGATATTTTAAACCATGAGTGGGATATGGAGTCGGTTTCTATGCCATTTCGGGGTGAGGTGGGTTGTATCCTTCTTACTTTACTGACCTGCTCTCTAGTTGGTTCGTAAAGGATATAATGGGTATCCATTCCGTATTTTGGAGCTTGACCCCGGGGGCATCTGTTGCAGTGTGGGAGGAGAAAAAATGGTGAGTGCTTGATAGTATCTCCTTTCCTCTGGAGCGTGTATCTCAAATCATTTTTATAGTGGTTGTCCTTATGGTGTTCAGTTATAGATCTTGCAGATCATGACGCTTCCTTGTTCCTCACCTTTTTGTTAGGTCGATTTATTTACAGTTGCTTTTGCTTATTGTGTTTTCTTGTTTTCGTTCACTTATCAGTGAATTTTCTTGTATTACTGTTTTATCATCTATGGATTGATCATTTTACTGGTCAAACAATAAAATTATTAAAGGAGAGAAATAATTTTAGAATTAGCAAACTAAATTTTAGAATTTGTGAAATATTTAGCAAACCATGTCCCTAAACTTGGAGAACTTCAGAATTGTCCAATGTAAAAGTGGAATTCCAACTTTGATAGTATCTCCTTTCCTCCGGAGCATGTATCTTAGAAGATCTTGCAGATCATGACCCTTCCTTATTATTCTCACCCTTTTGTTATGTTGATGTATTGATTGTTACTTTTGCTTTTGCTTATTGTGTTTTCTTGTTTTTGTTCACTTATCAATAAACCTTCTCGTATTACTCTTTTATCATTTATGAATTAATCATTTTACTGCTCAAACAAAAAAAAAAATACAGCAGAGAAATTATTTTAGAATTGGTGAAGCAAATTTTAGAATTGGTGAGATAAAGCAGACCATGTCCCCTAAACTTGAAGAACTTCAGAATTATCCCATGTGAAAGTGGAACTCCCCTACTAGAATATGGTTAGATTAATTTTCTAAAATTTGATGCTTTACCTCTATTCAATTTATTTCACCAAGTAACATCATACCTTAGTCCCCTGTTCAATTTTATGGATAGTCTTGTCACTCTGTCTAGCAGATTATAGGAGAGAGAGGAAAAGAGAGAGGAACACACACCATTGTGCGGACTAGGCAATGAATGAAGAAATTGGTCATTGCTTGATTATAGTTCATCAAGTACGATGCTTCAGAAACATGGCCAGCCTCTATAAACAAGAGACAGTAAAGAGGAAGACGTCCAGTCCCCTCGAGGAAATGGGATAAAGCAGAACAAGAATACTCTACCATGTAAAATGAGATTCTAGCAGCTTTTTTTCTTCTTTCTGAAAGAAGTGACGATTTCACCTTTGTTTTAAAGATTTTTTTTTTATCCAGGTCTACCTCAGAGACAAAGGAAAAGGCCTTGGCCAATAATTCAGGCTCCTATGATAAGTCTCACAACAGGATTTTTGTTCCACATCCAGTATAGGTTTCTAGAAAAAAAAATCCAAAGCTAAAGAAACAGATTATTCTTTTTTGTGGGGAAGAGAGAGAGAGTGGGGGGGACAAAAGAACATTCTTGGAAATAGCTTTGAAATGTCAGAATGGAAATCCACTCAATGAATGCGTCATATCAGGAGATAGGATCAGAGTCAATTGCAATTGCATTCAGGCCAAAGCAATTGCATATGTGGCTGATGTTGGTTGGAAGATTTTGTTTTTCAAAATTTGAATTTCTCATTCATTTTCTCTCTTCCAATCAACATCAGCCCCGTATGCAATTGCATTGGCTTGAATGCAATTGCAATTGCCTGTGATCCTATCTCTCATATCAGTAATTAGAAATTCCAAGTAGTTAGAAATTCCATGTATTTTCAGACGATAATTCCACCTACAATTCTCCAAATAGTTATATTTAAGAACTGCTTTGTGGTTGATTCAACCATGCTGGGAACAACTAGTAGTGGCATACTAACTTAGCTAAAATCATCCTAAGCTAAAATCATCCTGGTGCAGTATTAGGAAGAAGAACATGAAACAACAGACATGACATAGCCAAAGAGCTCCCCATTCAGTTCAACAAAAAGTACATATACAGTAATGATGAGAATTATTAGTGCATAGTCCTTTCCTCATATGACGAAGAATTAGAAGACGGAAAAAATAAGGCAAGATGCTTGGTAAACTTTTAACTTTCCTATAAAATGAAAAGATTCAGCTAACCATTTTAAATTCTAACCAAAATTTGAGTTCAAATCCTGACTCACAAATTCAGAAACAGACTCTTTCTGCAGTTGTGGATCCCCATCAATTAGTTCATATTATAAATTTCATGCCCCAAAAATCAAACTATTATGTAGCCATTTCCTATGGAGGAAAGACAGACTGAGGAAACGTCGAAAAGAAACATTCGCATATAATTTTTAAATGCCATAATCCCAAGTTCTGAAGAGTTATATGACTACTATTTCTCTAGAAAATATCTTCAACACTACTAAATTGTTTTTATTTTTTCTACTCTGTAGTGAACCACATACGTGAATCGGTCAAACTAAAAAGTTTTGGTCATTCTATAGGGAAACAAATCTTTTTCTATCTAAGTAGTAATTACATCACACTTCTTTATAATAGAAGGAACTATGGAGCTCTGTAAACCCTGACTGGTTGTGAGTACAGAAGACGAATCAGAACCTCAAAAAATCTCTTCCCTCTCTGTATCTGGGGGCTTCCATTAAGGAAATATATATCCATGAGATTACCTGATTGAGAAATTCAGGGAGGCAAAGTGGTTTGAGGAAATCATTCAATAAATCTTACATGGCTGAAAAATCATTCCAGGTTTACACACTCTGTATTCTATCACAAAATCTCTCTGGAAGGTTGATAGATACACAACCAAAAATGAGACAAGCAGAAGAAATCCGAGACCCCATTAGAGAAAAAAACCAAGAGCTCATCAAGGAAAGCAATATACAACAATTCATTTTGTGAGCATCATCCCTCTATCAATCAACTATCAATCAAAACAGCAATTTCTTTGGGAAATTTCTGAAATTTACTTCCAAACACTCCTTCCTTCGTCTCTTATGTTCATGTTTATCTGAAATAACCAAATAATTCATTTTCCCATATTCACTAATATGAGAAGCAACCTCAGTCTTCAAGAAAAGATTCAATTAAAATAGATTACCCTTAACACACAAACACTACTAAACCAAATCCAAAATCTAAAGAAAGTTTCAAAAAATAAATAAATAGAGAAACCCTGAAATATCCCTAGAACAAAGAAAGAAGGAAAGAGAAATGGGACTTAAAACCATCAAAAGCCACAAGAACACATGAGAAACCCAGAAAAGCAAATATCAGAGTCCATTAGCAACAGGACATTTCTTCATCACAAACCCAAAACCAGAGAAGCACAAAAGCCACAACAACCAATAACCCAAGAACAAAATCGGTTCAGAAACATCAAAAAATGTTCATTAATCACTTATATATTTCACCCCTCATCACAAATAAACGAAAAATGAAACATACAAAAGCAATCCAAAGCATATATCCATCACTGAGAGAGATTGTGGGATTTTCATACATACTATTTCGAAATCGCAGACATCTACTTCAATGGTAGTGCTATTTGGGTGTGGATGATCATCAGAAAACAAAACAGGCTTGTGGGTATCCTTGTTTTTGCCACAAAGGGAGAGGTAAAGAAAAGAGGAGATAAAAAGGAAAGAAAGGGACTAGAGAGAGAGAGAGATGGTGGAACGTCAGGATGAGTCAGAGAGAAAGGTGGTGTTGGATAAATTAAAGAGAAAAGGAGATAACAAAACCATTGTTTGTTAGATTTTGGGGTTTCTACTAGAAAGTGATGAGAGAAGCAAAAAACAAGGAAGCAAAACAGTAGTAATTACAGAAAAGAAAAGTAACAAAACAGTACAAGTACTAGTCCCTCCCACCAAAGATACTACCAAGCAATATCTCTCTCTCTCTCTCTCTCTCTCTCTCTATCTAGATAACTCTACAGTGCATGGGACAGTTTTTATTCAGATTCACCCATCACCTTTACTGCATGTTCCCCATACCCCCACCCCACCTTCTCACATGCACATGCACATGCACATGCACATGCACATGCATTGCTTCTATAGTCCATTTATGTGTGTGTTTACTATGAATGGGGAAGGATGTTGGGTTCCAAATTCTTAGAGAGAGAGAGAGAGAGAGAGGATACAAATATTGTGCATGTAGAGAGGTGGGGGGTTTTGTTTTTCTTAGAACTCAATTCTCAGGTGTAAGAGATGAATTAGTCTAGGGATACTCCTAAGATATACTCCCGTATATACTCCCAAATCCTAATCATTTATCTCAATTATTAAACGGTTACGATTAAAGCTAAAAGCTAACGTAGTATCAGAAAAGACAAAATAAGCAAATTCAAATCCTGACCTTTGTAGTTGGTTATAAACTGTTAGGATTAGAGGGTATAAATGGGAGTACCCATAGACCAACTTGTAAGAGATATGCCATTCCCATTCTCTCTCTCTCTCTTCCTTATCTTCCATTGGTTGGTTGTGGAGTGCTAGCCCTATTCTCAGGTCTTCCTTACTCTCATCCAAAAATTAACATGTGTCCTTGTTTTTAGTAAAAAATCAACACATGTCCTTCCTTTAACAAGTTTTGGTTTTTGAGTAGGAAAGACTAGAGTAGGGCTAGCACGCCTCTTACTTGATTTTGTTGCTCAATGTGAGGCTGATGATATGTCAAACAATCTACTAACCTAGATAAATGATGCCAAAATAAATAAAAATTAAAAATATACAATGCTTAATATTTTTGGGGAGTTGTAGCCATAATCATGTGTTCCATAATTGCCCCTATAAAAAGGGAAAAGACAAACACTTTAAACATAGGCCCCACTAAAATTAAGTTTGTGACTCTTTTCTCCTTATGAGTGATTCATAGTTGACGCAATTGAGGCTAACAGTCCCCAAGTTTTCTTAGAACTTTTTAACAAGAGTTTTAATACGATTCTACAATATGTGTGTGCAACGATAGTACTGACAACACTAGTTAAAATGAGTGAATTAGTATACCTTGACGGCTCTAAACGAGAGAAAAATCAAAAGGAATAATTGCCCATGAATGTATGAAATCCAAAAAAGAAATTGTCTAGTGTTCAAAAATTATAAATTATTATAAAGGATTTAGAATGATACGATTTTAAATAATCCTTACTATCATGACATAGTAAATGGCCACATTGCCTTTATTTTGACATATATACGCCAAATGAAGGGCAGGGTTTTTTAAAAATATGTTTAGCCTTTTGATAAAATAAAAAATAGCATGAATAAAGATAGATAAAATAGTTTGAAAGATCATGGTTTAACTTGGATCATATCTTTTAATTGAATAAGGAATATTCCTAGCCCCACTCGCAAAGTCTTGGTCCCCCCTTCCGAAATCGGTATCTCTATTATTTCGGACTACACAATCTTCTGTTGGAATAGTGCTAGTTTATATGTTTCTAATAATTATTTTTAATTAAATTTTAATGAAAAAAAGTACGGATATTTATTGGAATATATTGAAAATTTGTTGAATTTTTTCACAATTTTAGGGTTTGTTTAATAATAAAATAACAGTATTTTTATATTAGATTAAAAATTTAATTAAATGTTTATCCATTACTATAATAGGATACCTAATAAGTTAGGATACTTAAGACCCTTAAATACTTTCACTAACCTATTTAAACTAAAAAGCCTAAATATTGAGACACTTGATCTATATAATTATTTAATTTTTAGAGATAAGTATCGATTAGTCACCCTAAATCAAAAATATCACCTAAAATGACATGGTTTGAAAAGTTTTACCAAATAGGGTATGTACTCCAATATTACCCTTATCCGTGTTTGGGTTTAATATGCATAGCTAAGGGGTTAATATGTCAAAAGCATACCCTATTAGGTAATAAAAATACAAAGTATGTCTTTTTTGATAAATATGTTAAAAGCATGTCCTTTTAGGTAATAAAAATGCAAAACATGACATTTTAGGTGAATTGCCCTAATTTTTATATGTGTAATTTTAATTTTTTTCAATTTAAAATATTATGTTTATAATAAAATACTTAACAAGTTAGGATGCTTAACAACCATAAACACTTCTACTAACCTGTTTGAATTAGAAAACTTAAATATCAAGAGTTAGGACACTTGATAGTTATAAAAAATTAATTTTTATAAAGGTCTTTTAAATTGTTTAATCTAAAATACTAAGTTTTAATTTTATAAATTATAATAGGCCAACAATGAAAATTTTAAATTATCATATTCAATAATATTAGTTTAATAATTAGATAAGTGATTTACATCTAAAAGCTTTTATGTAAAATATATAAATATATCAGAAAAATCATTTTTTAAAAGTTGATTTATTTTGAAATTTTGGGGCCAATTTTTGTGAAATTTTAGAATACTTTGAGAGAATATTTACTATGTATGTCGAATAAAATATTACTTAGAACAAAATTTTGATTTCGGTAGGAGATCTGAAATTGATAAAAATTTTGCGATTTCAAACCTTTGTTGTTACTCTAACCGGTTGTCAAAAGGAATTGGTTGAAGCAGCAATACATTTGCACTTCAGTAGTATGGGTGTGAATTTTTTTGAATTCTTAAGAGTGGCCAGTATTTCTCTAAAAGAAACACAATATTTATTGCTAAACCCCACATATTTGGGATAAATGATGATTATGTGCACAAGGTTATGGACCCATCCTCATATCCGGGTATATAGCTTCCCGTGGACACCTGCATTTGCTCTGTAGGGTGTAGCTTCTTGTATGAGAAATGCCGTAAGATTCATTTCTCTCATAAATGATGTCTTGTAAGAGTTCAACTTCCTCTTGCTATAATGACGATATTCCCCCAAAGAGCATTTTAAAAGCATTTTTCAATTTTTTTAATCAAATGTCCATTCCTATACAATAGTTCCAGTATGGAAAGTATAAGATAGCGATTCAATGTCGGGTCGGGTCATTCGATTATGGGTACATTCAAAATGAAAAAGAAAAAAAAGGAGAGAATAGAGAAAAGTGGGAAATTAAAAAATGGAAAGCAAAAAGCTAAGAGAAAACAATTCGGGTTTAATGGGGGGTAGGAAAAGACAAACCGGTTTCGTAGAAAGGGGAGAAGTGAAGACGACCCGTTTTCTTCACTTTCTTTGAATAAAACTGTTAAAGGGAGTTTGTCGTATCTATAACCCATCACATGCACGTGACCCGAGCTGACACACGAATAAACTCATCCGGTCTTCCCCGTAATAACCGACACTTTAACGCTTGCGCCGCTCCAACGGTGCCCTAGACGCTCTTTGGGGCCCACCTGCTTTCCCACACGTAGCACACCTAAGTTAGTGGACTAGAGTAGTGGTCCCTCTCCTCACACTAACTGTCAATGGATCGGACTAAGATCCGAATTAGATATGGGTTTGAGCATGTTTGAGAAGACCTAATATTGCTCTTTTCTGATTGATTACCTCCGGATTCATTTTTTTCTAATCCAATTTAATTAAATTAAGATCCGTTAACACCCGCTCATTGAGTTAGGGTAGGTGTGACCCTTAAGTGAAGTCATGTGATCAAATTCTAGAGAGGGAATTCTCAATAAATTGATAGAATTTTTCTTTGTGATGTTCCTAGCAACCTATTCCTTCTGTTCAAGTGACAACTTAATAATCAGATGACAATGGTAATGTCCAGGGCCAAAAAAAAAAAACATTTTTTTTTTTTGTTTGAATTCATACTGTTAGGGTGCAACCTTTGATAAACAATTTTAGTATCTGATCTAGGTTAGGAAATAGGTGGCTATTCAACAATCACACCCTCATGGGGACTAGTGTACAGATGCATTGGAATGAGTTGACCTTGCATATTTGGGATATGGTGCTGTGTATATACCCCCAATGTGGGGTTTTGAGGGTTTTATTCCCTCGATTGACGGTTTGGCGGATGATATGCCTGCTATGTTTAGCCAATGATATGCCTGCTACTATGTTTAGCCAGCTTCTAAGTTAGACGCACGACTCTCTAACCTACTAACCAACATTAACTGGGGTTGCAACCTAACTATATTCGCCTACCATATATATATATATATTTAATCGGATCCAACTGCACCTTCCCTCTACCCCACCACCCCAGGCCCAGTACAGTAATAGTTGATTTACATAAACAAAAGGGTAATAGTGAAGATAATGATGACTTGCTTGAGGTGGGTAGTGGGTACTGATTCCCCACCCAACAAAGATGGTTTGTGTGAGTTTTTGTTGTATGCAACTAGTTTTTGTTGTTTTCCCACATTTCAAGAGGACCAGTCTAACCTAGTATTCTTCTTTTTATGTTAAGAGGATTGTACTTTGAGGGATTTGTACTTGTGTACAGACAATACACTTAAATTGTGTATTTGCAAGGTTATCTAATGGCCACAGTGGAAGAAGAGGGGCGATCGATTCATCGTGATCACTCGCCTAATAAGGATCGATCAGATGACAATTGGATAGTCTAAGGATGTAATGGTTAATTCTAAGCCACAACCAGTGGATCATTAGAGGTTACAGTGGGGTCGGGATCAGTTTCGGCTAGGGGACCCAACCAAACCTGTTATAAAATGGATTGAAAAGGTAAACCAGAATCCAACCTAAACCCAATAAAGGATCACTCAACCCTAAGTCTGCATAACCTGTTTAAAATAAATAGAGGCAATGAAACATATAAATTCATTATTTTTAAAAATTATATATAATAACATTTAAACTCGAATCTGTATTTGATAAATTATATAAGTATACATAATTATGTAATTCTTAACAAACTAAACCCTCCCAATCCATTATAAATAAGTTTTTTTTTTTTTTTTAAGAGGGGGGGGGGGGGGGGGTAAAAATCAAACCTAACGGGTCCAAGACCTCAAACCCAAACCTCGGGAAAAAATGCGACCCACCGACCAAAAAAAAAACTATGGTTCACAATTTTAGAATCAACCAACTTTATAAATTGATGGAGACATTTGAGGTGTTGAGTGAGCATCTTGATCTCAACATCATCTTAGACCTTTCCTGGGAAGAATTGCTAGTGCCCATTTCTGTTATTTGAGTCATATGTATAGTGAAAGAGTCGAAACCTTTCAATCTGATTGATACCCCATTTCAAGCAGAGGTTGACATGGCCTACTGGAATCAGTTCTCCATGATGCTGATGCAAAAAAAAAAAAGTACTACTTCACATTGGAAAGAAAAGCATTGAAAGCTCAGTTTTGATGACCATTGGCATTAATACTACCTGACTTTCCCTGTCCTCTCTCTACTTTCATCCTCAAGCCCTGCAAAGAAAGGCTTAAAAACCAGACATTTTCTTCTATCAATTCTTAATTAGCTTTTATCAATGTTAACTAAACCCCATCTTATGAATCAGTGAAGAGGAAGGATCCATGTGCAATATAATATGAATACTGGGAAAAAAAAAATCGTTCGGACGTCAATGAATCCCAAAATTCAAAGTAGAAACTGAGAAATCATCGGCTTAGATATGTCAATGGATCCCAAAATTCAAAGTAGAAATTGAAAAATCATCCACATGGACGTTTTTTCTGTACATATATATATATTAGAGATGAATCTTACAGTGCTTTTGGAATGATGAGAAATTACCACTTAAGCAGTGGTGCAAGGGGAATGAATAAATAAGTTCTCTGGTAAGAATAGCATGAAATTTCACGCAGAATTTTGTGTCAAAATCCCACCACAAACTGCCATGAAAGGACGAGGGAAAAGCTAGGATGAATTGAGCATTTAGGTAGAACCAAGTGGATAAAGCTCAATTATAATTAAACAAAATAAGTCACCTGGTAAGAATAGCAGTTAGTTTTTTTTACATGGTGATTAACAATGATCCACTCGAAGACAGCAGGAAGCACCAGAAGGTAAGAAAAAGGGTAAAGAGACAATGGATGAACCTAAGCCAAAAGCAAAGGAATTACAAAGCATTGAAGCAAAGTACCAATAAATCAATGCATGCCCAAACTATAACCCTGCTGCAACTATGACTTATTTGCAAAATTATCTGCAATAGAGTTAGCTCGAATATTGATAAGACCCAACCGACAATGATTCTTACCCAAAGCCTCGAAAAATTTATAAAGAGGGAAAGAAGCACAAAGAGATTAGACAAAAGCACTGTTAAGGCAGAGGAATAGACAAGTTTTGACCTAGAAGCAGAAGATGGAGAGTGAAAACACATCTCCAAAACCTTAATAAGTGGTGCTTAATACAACACAAGGTTCTCTACTCTAACCAACCACTAATGTCTTCCAAGGCAAGGATACCAGGGAGCTGTGAGGTAACTAACCCAGAGAGCTGTCAGCACATTAGAGAGGATACAAAACCAATGTTTTCACAAAAACTAAAACGGAAAATAGATCACTGCAACAGGAGTATAATAGAGTCCTCTCTTACCAAAAACCAATTGAACAAAGTCGAAAAATTGCTAATCATACTTAACGAGCATTGCTGCTGATACTGGATGAAAGATATCTCCGATTGCAGCTTCAACATCACTACCCAGTGGTTTTCATCATAGTAACAAAATCCTCATTCGTGACTTTTGAAAGAAAGCACGAATTTAACACGATTTATTTACGACTTTTTGAAAACACCCAGAAAAAAAATCTAAAATATGAAATATATTTGTTTATAATTTTCATAATTAGTAATCTTATTTTATTTTTTTTCTTATATTGCCCGATATTTCCCCGATTTATTTCAGAATTTTTTGAATTTTACCGAGTATTTCTGAAATTTTCCCTAGACGGATAATTTCCAAACACCGACTTGGGAACTATGGTTTTCATCCAGTGGCCATTGGTAGTCTCTAGACCTGATCTAGAGACGGAAGCAATGGCCTAATGATAAAAGGATCAACCTAACAAAGCAATTCCGAAATTTCTGTATTTCCGTATAACAAGGGTAAAATTGGAAATTTACCATGATACAAGGTTAAAAGCTAGGTTTTAAGGGTCTTGGGTAGGTTAGGATTAAAGTAGGAATGATGGGTGAAAAGTAGAGTTCCAAAATACATTTAGGGCTCAAGGATGGTCTTGGGATTGGCTAGGGGACTAATCAGTAATTTTGGAAGATTACTAGAAATCTGGAAAATTAACCTAGGGTTTTAGGATGATGGAAAATAGGGCCTAGGTTAACACAGGCAAACAAAATCCTAATGAAACAATGGATTTATGTTTCAGTTATAGGATTTAATTTAAGAAATTCAGAAATAGGGAAGACCACAAAAATTCAAAATTAATGAGAAATTAGGGTCAAAACTGAAACCTGACGTTGGATGGGTTTCGGATGGCAGGTATGGGTGTGAACAAGGGTACGACAGCCTTTGTAAGTGATCTCTACGGGTAACGGAAAACCTATTGAAGAAATCTCCTCCTTGTATTCAACAGAAGCAATGGAATATAGCTCCCAAAAGAAGACTATAACAAATTAAAAATACATTCCAAGCAATCACAATCACTGGATTTCAACAACTAACTGCTTCAAATTTCTGTAAGACTTCTTATTCAATTCTCACAATCAGCAACTTGTTTTAACTAATAAGCATACAATCTCTGGATTTCAGCAACTAGCTGCTTCAAAATTCGGCAAGACTCATCTTATTAAATTCTTACAATTCAGCAACACCTTTTAACTAATAAGCATACAATCTATGGATTTCAGCAACTAGCAGCTTCAAAATTAAGCATGACTCTTCTTATTCAATTCTCACAATTTAGCAACTCATTTTAACTAATAAGCATATGTATGGAATATATATTTTTAAAGATTCTAGCCATGAAATAGAAACTCGCTAAATACTTCGATTCTGTTTAAGCAACATAGGTAGAGAACGAAAAAAAACTCTCATAAAACTTCTAAATAAAAAGATAAGACTACTAATAAATCCTATAGAATTAGGAAAGAAACTTGGAATTATTCTCTAATCCTAACTTGACCAACAGTCTCCCCAATCTAACAGTAAGACCCTAGTGATGTTGAAAGTTGAAACCACTCTACGAAAATCCCCCAAATGCCCCTGCATCAAGAGCAGTGTTTAAGAAACTTGTAAATTGAAATTTACATCCCTAGCTTGATACTTCATTTCAGACCCGAAACCAGGCAATTTCATTTCATTAGGCAAGTCCACCCAATTTGACTTGCTAAGTGTGTTTTCCTCCCGGAATTTTAATGAAAACAAGGTGTTGGCTAAATCTTTCCATTGTTCTAGCACTACAGATGAATTAGTGGGGTACTTAGGAAGATACTTTCCTATGACTACCAATACCCCACTAATCCATCTTCCCTGCCAACGCCTGACAAGGTTAGTGTTTTATACTTGTCTTCATCTGCCACCTTTATTTGCCAAAACCTAGACTTCATATCAAACTTGCTGAAGATACGTGACTCACTTATGCGAGTGAGAGTTATTCAAGATCTTGAGCCACGGAACTACAGCGACAAATCTGCAAACAAAGCCACGGACTCACTTCTTGGGATTGACAAATTTGGAGGTGAGTTTTCAACCATGTCTTGGAAAATGCCATTAAAATCCTCCTGGCAACAAATACAATTTGCCTCTGGCACATGGTCGAAATCCGAGATGAATTACTCCGGGGTAAAAAGGAAAGTATTAGCCGCATTCAATGGAGTAAAAAAGTTTTAGATTCATGTTCTTAATCAGAAATTTATCCTTCGAACTGAGTACAGCTCATTAAGAGGAACACTAAAACGGACCTAAAATCTCTCGCTCAATGTCAGACATTTGGGCCATGGCAAACAATCTTTTCTCTGTTCGATTTTGATGTCGAGCATAAACCACGATGCGAAAATTCCATACCCGATTTCTTAACTCGAGAATTCCTCCAGGGGTCCACAAAGAGAATTTCTATGATAAAATGGGAAGCATCCTTAACACTAAAGGGTAAGGCCAAAATGCTAAACCTAAACAAAATTTTCCAAAAAAGGAATTTTTGAGTAGTGGACATAGAGAGGATTCTATATTTAGCCCTTATGTGGAAGTGAGCTTAATTTTTCCCTAAAGATTCTTATGGCTACCAATATCCCATACTTAGGGGACTTAGATAGATTTACACATCCAAGAAATTTATAGAGCTACACAGTTTCACTAGGGGAGATTTAAAGACTTGACTTAAATATTCCACAAGAGTAATATATATAAATCACAGCCAATCACTTGAAATCTTTATTAAAGAGAGATAACTTTTATCTTATGAGGAAAGGTGAACTCAAAGGGCAGGAAAAAAATTCAAAGATACTAGAACCCTTCTACTAGGACTCTTAAACACTTGAATACCTTGACGGCCAAAAACCAAATGTCTTCACCATCTAAGTTCTTCCTCTTATATAGAAAATGGAAGACTTTAAGTTTGACATCTTCATCATTGTTGGAGGACAACCCAACTGACACCATGGCCAGTGAAATACCCCCACTGGAATAGGAAAATGAAAACAAATGCTAGTGGACACCCCTCACTAAAATATGAATTGATTTATTAATGCTAGTGGACCACTCCCACTAGTAGGCATCACTCACTTACTTGAAAGTGACCAACAAACTATGGATAAAGATGGACAAATGATAGATGTGATGGGTATAGTGGATATTAGTGGTGACGATAATAGGTGAGTGAATGAATGATAGATGTGATGGGGTAAGTGGAAATCTTTAACTCTGAGGTTGTTGGTGGCTGGTAAGAGATAAAAGGTAAAAGGTAGAAAGTAAAATGGTATGGGTGAAAAAGGTAGAAGGTGAAATAATAAAAAGTAGAACTGTAAAAGGTAAGTGGAAGGTAGAAGGATTCAGTACACGCCTCCTATCGTTCCTACCAATGTTGTCTTGCCCTATGCCATTGACGAGTTGGTGTATCTAGTCCAATCGATGATGATGATGACTCTCTTACTACCCACCAACTACCCCATAGTTAAAGACTTCCACTTGCTCCATCACATCTATTATTCCTCTACTCACTCCATGTCTCCCACTTGCTCCATCACATAAATCATTTTCTTCCACTCACTCCATTATCCACTACACCCATCACATTTATCATTCACCCACTCACCCATTATTGTCTCCACTAATATTCACAATACACATCACATCTATTATTTTTCTACATCTCAATCTCTATCCATACTTTGTTAGCCACTTTCGAATGAATTAGTGATGCCTACTAGTGAGAGTTATCTACTAGCATTAATAAAACAATTCCTATTTTAGTAGGGGATGTCCACTAGCGTTTGTTAACATTTTCCTCTTCTAGTGGGGGTTGTCCACTAGCCATGGTATGGGTTGAATTTCCCTCAATAATGATGAAGATGTCAAACTCGAAGTCTTCCTTTCTCTATATAAGGGGAAGAACTTAGATGGTGAAGACATTCCATTTTTGGCCTTCAAGGTGTTCAAGTGTGTAAGAGTCCTAGTAGAAGGATCCCACTATCTTTGAGTTTTTTCATGATATAAGTGTCTTGTGGGTCTATCAGTTCATCTTCCCTTATAAGATGAAACTTATCTTTCTTCAATAAAGATTGCAAGTGCTTGAATGCGATTTTTATACATTTCCCTTGTGGAATGTTTAAGCCAAGTCTTTAAATCTCCCCTAGCGAAACTCTGTAGCTCTAAGATTTCCTGGAGTGTAAATCCATCTAATTCCCCTAGATATGGGGTATTGGTAACCATAAGAATCTTTTGGGAAAAATTAAGCTCACTTCCGCATAAGGGCTTAATATAGAATCTTCTCTATATACACTACTCACATTCCTATTTTGAAAAATTTTGTTCAGGGTTATAGGGTTTAGGGTAGCCATTATGGTTAAAGGCAGTGTACGGTCGATTCTCCATCCATCATCAACATGAAGGGAAAGAGTTGAGATTGTAAGGGGGTTATGCTACTACTTAGTCAATCAAACAAAAAGATAAAGAGGCGACAAGTCCTTGGAGATGGAAAAAGATTAGCCGCAGAAAAGAACTAATGGATTGACAGAGATGATAGAATATTATGGTTATGGAAACAATTGTTTTTTTCTTGGTAGAAAGGAAAGCATTGAAACTATTATTCAGAAACTACATAACTGGAAGAAACACAAGCCCTTGTCGACAAATATTTTGATGTTATATTTATAAGATTCATGCTTCTCAAGTGTCCTAGTTGACTCTGAATGGAGTAGAATGTTTGACATGACATGAACCATACTTCAACGACGCATATTATTCAGATTTGAGACGTAGAGCTACTTCTAAGAGGAAAAGTAGAGAAAAGAAACCGTGTTTCCTTTCTAAGGTTACATTGTACCTCTGTTGAAGGATTTTTACATATATATATTGAGAGAAAGGAAAGGAGACAAGGGTGGCCTTCATGAGTTACCTCGTAGTCCCCATGTGTAAGATGGTATATCTTCTTTTCAGCCTTCCAAGTTTTCATCTTCTCTGATTTCAAAAGGTAACTGAAGAGCTAACTTTTGAAAAAAGACCCTATGTGAATTCCCTTCCTTTTATGTGAGCATATGATAAGAGAGTACTCCAAGATGACACTTCTCTCTCTTCATCCGTAAGATGGCAAGAATCTGCCTACTGCTGTGGTAGGATTGCCGTCAATGTCCTTTTCGGGAAGGATGTATTAGGGCAGGAGGGAATTTCTGACCCTTCATGATGACCTTTAAGTGTCCTCTCTTTTGGGGAGGACACAAAGTAGAGAGGGGGATGGATTTCACCCCTAGTCTAGTCACTTTCCCATTATTAGTACAACGATACTCCCCTTGAGGGAGGATTGGCCTGTCATATGGACAAGTGCCAAGAGGCACTTGGTTATTTCGGAAGAGAAACTTGTTGAGCATCTCTTTCATATGATCTGAGGACACCTGACAGCCTTTAAAGGCTTTTGGGTGTTAGTTCAAGCCAAGGTTTTTAACGCCGAAATCGGTGGGCATATCACAGCTTGAAAAGGAATATATTGCAAGATATTATCGAAGAATCTTGGCCATACGAGGGGAAAATGAGAAAAAATAGGAAAATATTGAATATTTCACTGAAATGTCAGGAAATGCTAAAATAGGACTTCGGACAACAATGTGTGTAAGAGATGCATTTGGAAAGGGGCAAAGATTCGTATTGAGGGCAATGTATGATAGTCCAGTAGTAATTCAACATTCAAAAATTATGTTAATAAATCCAATAATTGCAACAAATTAGACATATAGGCTACTCCGCTCTACACCCAAAGCTATAATTAGATTCATATGGAATTGCATGGAGGCTTGAAGTCATCATATCAATCCCAACGAGGGCAATAATAATGATTCATCTGCCACAGGTATCCATGCTTCCTCGGCCTATGCTGCTACTACATCGTCTTCTTCCCCTAGCTGGGTTATTGATTCCGGAGCTACTGACTGGTGAGTCATAGGGTTATTCCAATTATTCACCTCCATCACCTTCTGCCAAGGTTCGCTTGGCCGAAGGTTCTATTACTCCTATTTTAGGAGTAGGACACATTCTTGTATCTCCATCTCTCTTTATCTCAGGTTTTACATGTTCTTCATTTATCTTTTAACCTTCTTTCAGTTAATAGACTTACTACCAAACTTAATTGTTGTGCTATGTTTTATCCTTCTCATTGTCTCTTTCAGGACCTGACTACGAGAAGGATTGTTGGTAAAAGTGTGGAAAGAGGCGGACTGTACTACCTCGACATCGATTATGCTCTTGATCGTGTCCCATCCACTGGTGTTACTGTTTCTTTTTTCCCCTTTTCCGCTGATGCTACTCTTGATACTTATCGTTTATGGCATGCCAAGCTTGGGCATGTTGGAACTAAGACTTTATGTTCTTTGATTCCTACTTTTAGTAAACTTTATTCTTCATCTACTTTTGAATGTGATATTTGTGAGCTTACTAAACATGTTCGCATTGTTTATCCTTCTTGCATGCATAGATGTCGTTCCATTTTTGAGTTAGTTCATTCTGATGATTGGGGTCCTTCTCCAGTTACCTCAAGTGATGGCTTTCGTTATTATGTTACTTTTATTGATGATTACACACACCCTATTTGGGTTTACCTTATTAAGTCTAAGGATGAGGTGTTCTCTAAATTTCAGAAATTTCATGCTATGATTGTTACCCAATTTGGCGGTCTTCTTGAGACCCTTCATTCTGATAATGGTGGAGAGTATCTCTTAGCTCCTTTTATCCAGTATCTTCAAATTATTGGTATTGCTTATCAGCTTACCTATCCTTACACACTTCAACAAAATGGCGTGTTGAACGCAATAATCGTCATTTAGTCAGTGTCACTCGATCTTTGTTGTGAGACATGCAAATGCCTAAGCCTTATTGGTCTATAGCTCTTCTCATTGCCTGTTTTCTCATCAATAGGGCACCTTCTCACATTCTAGATGGTTTCTCACCATATCAGCTTCTTTGCCCTCAGACTCCTATTTTTCCCATTGAACCACAAATATTTGGTTGCACCTACTTTTGTCCAGGATCTTCGTCCAAGTCGTCCAAAATTGGACAATAAGGTTATTAGATGTGTCTTTGTTGGTTATTCTAGCGTCTCTAAAGGCTACCGGTGCTATGATCCTCAATCTCATCACTTCTTCGTCTATCTGAATTTTACTTTTTTTAGACGGTACCATATTTCTCTCATGCTCCTACTGTGCCTCTTGTCTCTGGGCCTTTACCTATTACAGGAGATCTTCCACAGCAGGAGTTTTCTCTCGTACTCTCATTGCCAGTGACTTGGTTCCTTCTTCGATGCGCCTCTTCCACAATCTTCTCCATAGGCCATTCCACGAGGTACTTCTTTACCTTTTGTTATTCTTGTTCCTTCTTCTGCTATTGTTCCTTCTGTTGCTTCTGATCTTGAGGTGTCGCAAAGGTGTTTATTCATGTGTTACTCCTTACCCTCTTGTCAAGTATGTTTGTTATTAGGCAGTATCTCCCTTGTACTAGACCTTCCTCTCTACGATTGACTTTGTGGCTATTTCTTAGTTAGTTCGTGTTTCTCTTCTTCATCCTGAGTGGAAGGGTGCTATAGTTGACGAGATAAATGCCCTTTAGTCTAATCATACTTGGGATATGGTTCCCCTTCCATCTGGGAAGAAACTTGTGGGCTGCTGTTGAGTTTTCACAACCAAACATAACTCTAATGGCAATGTTGCTCGGTATAGAGCTTGTTTTGTTGCATGCGGCTTTGCTTGGACTTATGAGCTTGACTATAATGCTACTTTTGCTCATGTGACAAAACTGACTTCTGTTTGTGTTCTCCTCTCTCTTACGGCAAGAATATCTTTCTTAATGGGCATCTCACCGAGGGGCGATGAGGTATATATGGATCCCCCTCTTGGTTTCCTACTTCAAGGGACTTTGGAAAGGTTTATAAAATTTGGATGTCTATATATGGTTTGAAGCAGCCACCTCGTGCTTGGTTCCATCGCTTCAGTGAAGTGGTCCTTAGCATGAGCTTTCAGCGATGTCACTCCGATCATACTGTCTTCATCCATCTTGACGCTTCAGACCACACTATTCTTCTGGTATATGTTGATGATATCATCTTGACTGGTGATGATTCCTCCTTCATCTCTCATGTTAAGGATAAGCTAGGGTGTCAAAGATCTAGGTCATCTGAAGTACTTTATTGGTTTTAAGATTGCTCGATCTAAGAAGGGAATTTTTTTGTCGTAGTGGAAGTATGCTCTTGATTTGCTGAGCGATACTAGTATGAGTGAGTGTAAACCCGCTATTTCTCCCATGGATCCAAAGCTCTCTTTGCATGATAGTGAGGGTGATCTTCTTTTTAATCCTCATGCCTACTAGCGTCTTGTGGGCCGCTTGATATTTCTTACCCTCACATGACTAGATATTACATTTAATGATAGCATGGTTAGCCAGTTCATGAATGCTCCACGTGCTTCACACCTTGCTGTTGTTCATCGTATTCTCTGATATATCAAGGCTAAACCCAGTTGTGGACTTGTATATCGCTCATATTCATCTCGATATCTCCACCTATATAGATTCTGATTGAGTTGGATCTGCTACTGATCGTCATTCCACTTGGTTGTGTGAAAGAGCAAAAAGAAACCTATGGTTTCTCGTTCTAATGCCGAAGCAGAATATCGGGTTATTGCTGATGGCACTTGTGAACTCTTATGACATCGTTCTCTCCTCTCTGAGTTAGAGTTTCCTGTTAAAGATCATATGTCTTTATATTGTGATAATGAGACTGCTGCAAAGATTGCCTTTAATTTTGTGCTTCATGAGCAGATAGAGCACTTTGAGGTTGATATTCATTTTCTCTGTGAGAAAGTTCTGAATTGTTCATTATCGCTTCAACATATTTCGTCTTCTCAATAACTTGTTGACATCTTCACCAAACCTATTGGCTCTACTATTCTCCAGGATATTACTATCAAGCTGGACATTCTCAATGTTTATGCTCCAGCTTGAGGGGGAGTATTGATATATGAAATATCGGAAGTATATATGTAATATTGGGGGTATATTTGTATAAGGACATATATGTAATGTCCTCTCTAAATATAAGATGTTAGTAGGTTCTTTATCCCTAACTAAGCAATTTACCCTAATCCCTCTTCTTCCTCTTTTTTCTCTATTTCTCTTCCCTAAACTCTAAAACCTCAAAATCCATTCTCCAACTATGCATAGCTCATAAGATGATGACACTATACTATATCATCACTACCATCATGGTGGTACTCATCCTCTATATATTGCACTAGCACCCTCCTCACTGGACACTGTGAGGAATGAGTTGCCACTTGCCATTGCCTCATATGAGGCTATATAGTTCCATGTCATATCAATATAGGCCATACTATTAAGCCTAAATAATTAAAACACTTTTCACTGTAGAGTGGCCGACATAGTTGTCAAGGCGACCAGGCGACAGACACCATGGACGTTTGAGTAGGTAGCTTGAGGCGCCCGAGGCGTTGCCTGATGAACTTTTTATTGGTGAAATTCTCCCCAATATGAGATCTATGTATGATGCATTTTCTTTTATAAGAGGCCCTACATTCATATAAATTACACCATTGTTAGGATGCACTTTAATAGAACCATTGTTAGAGATAGTTCTAAGAATAATAAATGGGGATTTCAAGTGTTGGAAAAAAATAGAATAAAAATTAAGTCTACAATGACTACAGAAAGAGGGGAGATGAGAGAGAATATAAGACTGAATAAAAAGCAGAAAATACCCCGACAGTCAAATGTGACGCTGAACGGGGAGAAAGAAGAGAAGGGGGGGGGAGAGAGATGTCATACCTATTATTCTCATTTCTTTCTTTTTCTCGGTTATACTCAAGATAAGTAATAAAAATAATATTGATAAGTAAAATATGTAACTATAAGGTCTGAATTAATTTAAATTATAAAAGACCCCTTTAAATGAGTTTATGAGTTTTTTTTTTTTTGGGTCATAAAAGGAATTTGGGGCAATTAAAGGCTCTTAATTAATTTGTTATTGGGCCGTTTGAGCTAGCTGTAATTTAACCATGGAAAAAAAAACAAATGGTGACTATATAGTCCACTAATAAACACAGAGAGAGACCAATTCGTCTACTCATTGAGAGAGAGAACAAATTAACACGAGAGAAACATACTTGACACCGTCCATCTCTTCTTTCTTCTTCTATCTGCAAAATTTTTTGTTAGATATACAAAATCTAACATATTATATTGTAAAAGACATGAAGAGTATATAAAATAGTATACTTTTTTTTACCGAACAATCATATTCAAATTAAATAATTTTTTATATCCTTAAACAATAATAATATTATATATATCAGATTTTTAATTATGACCGCCTGAGACGGCCAGTCGCCTAAACCCAATAGAGCACCTGGTCGCCTAAGCGACCGCCTGAGGCTACACCTTTAACAACTATGGTGGCCGATTTGGCTCCTAGCGACTGATAAATCTGCCAATGTAGAGTCTTGCATTGAGTATCTCCCGCATACCAGAGTTTGGTGTCCACGCCTGAGACGAAATCTTAACGACTGGGAACTTGACAATCTCCAGACTCTCCTTGCGACTCCACTAGATCCCCACCTCCCCCACCCTCAGGGATACCGGTCTGTGGTCTAGAGACAACAAAGGTCAACTTTCAGTGAGATCCCTTTACAAGGCCTTCCTACCGTCGGCCAACCTTTCCCTTACAAATCGGTTTGGAAGGCAGGCCTGCCTCCCAAGATATCCTTTTTCCTTTGGTCTACAACCCTAGATAAGATACTAACTTGCAACCATCATAAGAATAGAGTGGCAGGTGGCTAATGGCTGTTTCATGTGCCTAGTTGCCAAGGAAACGATAAATCACCTCTTGTTACATTACCCGTATGCACACAAGGTTTGGAGGTATTTCCTCTCACATCTGGGCATCAACTGGGTGTTTCCCCTCTCCTTCCAGGACTTCTTATCCTGTAAGTACTTGGCACTTTTGGGCGAAGAGGGTTTCAAAAGGGGCGCTATGCTTATTGCCTTAGTAGCTTGGTCCCTTTGGATCGAACGAAACTTGAGGGCCTTCGAGAACTCCCCCTCCTCGCTCGCTAGTACCAGCCTACGGGCTGGTCATCTATTACAGCACTGGTGCTCCATCTTGAAGATTTTTGATTTAACATGGCTATACTTTCTGTTCTAACAGCATGATCTCTTTTGCTTGTGACTTTTGTTTCTCGTTTTAGCTAGCTTCGGGCATGGGTTCACTCCCCTATGACCCATAGCCCCTCTTGTACTTACTTTGCTTTCAATATATAAATCTCTCTAATAGAAAAATATACTTTCCAAAAGTAATTTTAAAAGTTCTTCATCACAATGACTTCTAAAAAATAGAAAATTAATATTTTTTGGCCAATCGATAGATCGACTGAAAATGCATAACATATTGAAATTTGAAGTTGATTTGCCTACTATTAAGCTTAGAAGTTAAAGAGTTTAAAAAAAAAAAACCTCTCTCTTTTTCAGAAATAGTCTCCCTAAGCATTCTAGTTGACAATTCACACCAGATTTTTGTTGATATGTGAATTTGGCGATGATTTGATTAAAAAAAAAAGGAAGAAGCAAAAATCGTTAAATTTATCTATTGTCGGTAGACATTTGGATATATCGACCAGCATATCCAAATAGACCTAGGGTGCAAGACCCTTAACCAACAAGTTTGGGCAATAAAATCCCACTGCAAGCAGCTTACCTTCCCTCAAAAAGTCAATTAATCGCTGCTATTTCAAGATAACGGCAAAAAATTACAATATAATATAAATATTATGATATTCAGATAATATAATGTAAAAAAAGATAAATAAAGTGACAGATACATCACTACCATGCAACGTTAGAATATATTGACCTATGACCTATCTATCGTAGATATTTAAAACTTGGTTCAAGGATTATATGAGCTTGACAGACACGTGGTAGTCAGCTAAAGTGGAGGGCTCTACCGCAACAGGCCCCTCTTATTTAATATGAGGGATGGGAATCCATTCCTATGCCGATAAATCGACGGCTGAATGAGGCCGAGCTAGGGAGGCCTCCCCTCCCCCACTAAGTGGAGGGACACGTCAAACCCTCTCATTGGATGAGGCCAAATGAAGGAGACTTTACCTCCTTCACCTGGAGGAAGCACATGTTGTTCCCTATCCCAAAAGGCAGACCTCACTTCCTCCACGAAGGAAGAGATGACGTAACCTTCATTAAGGCTGCATTCTGCACACACATTGTTGGACAGGTGTTAGTAATCACATCATTATGTCATAATATTATGTATAAGAGGTGCATCTGTGTTGATGCATCTTAGGGACTATGGCTGTGCAATTTTCACTACCAACCATGGCACAAAAACAAAGGAAATTTATGAGGTTAGAAACCAAAGTATCGATGTAGTATTGAGCAGAAGTCATTGGTGATGTGCTAGATTTTGCACATGACCTTCCCAAGATGGATGAATCTGCATAGTAAAAGAATCTCACGAAACTAGATTAGGGAGTTTCTGGACAATCAGTGGTGCTCGTGCTTTCAACAATTTGTCTCATTTAGGTGCAAGCTGAGCTGACTAAAGCTGGTCATAGCTGATCCCATGAGTTCAGATCATATTTTATAGCTTGTGATTTTCTCATCGGGATCTATTCACTTGTCATTTAACGCTTATCCACTCCATATGCAAAGTATGGTTGGACAGCTTATTGTTTAATGGTGTAGATCACGTGTGTATTGTGTATACATAAGCATGACATGATTGTAAATGGTTTTATTAAATACTTTTTTGTTTTTTTATTAAATTTTTACAAGATTTTTTTTTTTTGCAGAAAGAGATCAAACTAGATGAACCAGTTGATCAATTTTTACAAGCTATTTTCTTTTCAGGTTTTGTCGAGTCCGCCTCCATATGCGAGTTGAACTCGGACACTTACATCCATAGGAATGCAGTACAGACATCCTTTGCTATGTCTTCCTAAAATTTAAACCCCATTGCACAAGGATTTTTCACATATTTGATGAGAACCCTAATTTCCCTATGCAGCCAATTGACTCAACTGTTGTGCAGCCTTTTATATTCAAAGGACAGCAAACCATGAAGTAAACCTTGGGACAGGAGACATGGTGATGGTGTAAACAAAAATGAGTTTTAAAAACCATGGGTGGTTCTATTAACACTTGACTGCGATTCTGGTTGTTATATCTTCAAAAGGTGAGCTAGCGAGAAAAAAAAAATTCTACCATTACACATTTCCTGACTTGATCTTTGTAACTAAAATTTTCTAATAGTAAACATTATCCTTAAATACTTTCATTAGTAAAAATTAATATCCACCTCTATCCTTACATCTAAGAATAATGTGAAACCTCTCTCTTACACGAAAAAAAGGGAAACAGAGGGTATACAGACAACAGCAGAAGTCAGATTCTAAAAACTGAAGTGCTTGGCCTCTGAGGTGTTCGAACTAGAAACTACCTGCTTTCAGCAATCTCCTTGCCTCGGCATGTTAGATACTGTGTGGGGATCAGAGTCTGGATGACCATTAATGCCATCCACTGTTGAGTCCTGTCCCTGGTGTTTATGGAACTTCTCCTGCACAGAAGTCACACAATGCATGAAGTCACAAACAAATCCATTGAAAGGTAAACATAGAGCAGAGAGGTCTGAAAGTCAAATAAATTTGTAGAAGTATAAAATCTTCAAAGACACGCAAAAAGTAAAGACCAATGGAAACAGAAACGGTAGGCCAACCATAGTCAAAACTTACAATAAGAGATGGATTTTATAAAACCAGTTTCTCACAAAGGAAATGAAAATTTCAGTCAGGACCACAGACAAAACAATGTTAAAAGTGACCTTCTATGACACAAGTTTCTCACAAGGAAACGAAAACAATAGGTTAGAACCAAAGTTAAGACTTACGGTAAGAGAGGCATTTTCTGATGCCAGTTTCTCACATTCCTCCCGCATACGCTCCAGTTCTTCTCTTAGTGACCTGTTTTCCTCTTTCAGTGTTCCCACACGCTGGGCAAGTTCCTCACACTCAGACTGGCTCGAGATCATCGCAAATCATTAAGAAAAGAGAGTGAAAAAGAAGCTACTTGTACTTGTTAAAAAAAAAAGCTACTTCTGAGTTTTGACCAACCAAGACATGTAATAGAATGGAATTTGTAAGTGTTTGCCAAACAGTCCAATATGATAAATGTTATTAACAGCTCCAATTTATTATCATGCATGCTAAAATATATGGGCCTGCATGCAGGACCACATTGTACGAGTAATTTAAACATTAAATGAAAAACAGATGGCTGATTAGTGGCTTACAAGCACAACACAAGAATGATTGGTGGTTTCCTACCATTACTATAGATCTCATGCTATTGGTACATATGCAAGCATTACTACCCTGCCTACATTCAGGTTAAGTACAAATTCAAAAATATCTCTAACCTGCTTCCTCAACCTTGAACGACGTGCTGATTCCCTGTTGGACTGTTTTCTTCTTTGCCTCTTAAGTTCTCTTTCGTCCTGAATCACAAGAGGAAAGCCTTAGAAACATAAATACAAAGGGCAAAATAACCAGAGAGAGGGAAAACCTGTATCCAGACATCCGAGGGAACCCCATCACGAGATCCTACTAGACTAGAGGGGACTATGGTAGCTGCCGGTACAGAAGGGAGCTTTCCCTGCGCTGTAGTAATCGGAGAGGGTGCAGACCCTCCCCAGTAGTCCATGCCAATGTTCAGGTTTGTTGTGGGACCAGAAACACTGTTTGGTGGAATGGACATAACCATACTTTGGTTCAACATAGCCTGGATTGGGGGAGTCCTTGCGACCCCGCTTGAAACACTGAAACCAGTGCTCCCGTTCTGGGCAACAGCTGCAATCCATGCATACAGTACCTAGATTAACTACTTAATCAGAGAAAAAAGAATTTATGAAACATATGGGTATATACTTTTGTTATAGACTTACTATCCACAGAACCTTGTTCACCGCATGGCTTTTGCTGAGAACCCTGTGGAAATTTAGTCAGACTTTTAAGTATTTAGTAGCAACAAGCAGAAGGAGATGGACATATTTATATATACAGCGTTTAAAAAGGAGTACAATGAAATCATTTTTTGGAGAAAGTAGAGATGGAACATGAAAGTGTGTTAAGTATTAAGATCATGTGGAAAACGAATACCTCAAAACACCGATTATCTTGCAATATTTTGTGTAACTTCCTTTTTTCTCTTCATTCATATTAAAAACATAAACAAAATAACCTTTCTAACTCAACCTCCTCACACGAAAGTTAAAAGCCAGATATTTTACTACTTTAAAAGGAAAAACACTGGATATTCCAATATAGAATATAACCCCAAAAAAGCAGGAAAAGAAAAGCAATAGGTTTAATGTATACATACATTTTGAGAATTGGCATCACTTCCTTCACTTGAACCTTCGCTCATGCTCTCACCACTGCATATCTCATAGATATGAGATGATGAATATGGTGCCACCATGTTGCAACTGTCTTAGAAAATTTGCAAAACTTTGAGTCCTTTACCTTTGTGACAAGCCCCCATTGGCAGATGCTCCAGATGCCTTTCCCATCTCATTATTCTTGCCTGTAAGCATACTCAGGCTTCCTAAGCTTCCCTTGGATCTCTTTAGAGGACTCCTGCTCTTCGATTCACCTGATTTACCTTCTATGTCCCCACCACCAGCCGCAGCAACCTAAAACATGCCTCAAAACTTTTCAATCCTAGGCCATGATGAATTGCACAGAATGGAGAATTGCACTGGCTTCTCTTAAAAGAACAGTATACCAATTATTTTATAGGGTGAAGGCATGAGGTGAGGCGTTAGGACTTATAAAAGGTGAAGGTGCGACGTGAGGCGTTAGGACTTGGGTCTTCCAAATTAATGAGGCATTGAAGCTTACAATATGTGTGTGTGTGTGTGTAATTTATCTAAATATTCCAACCACCACATAAAATGATAGCATTTAGAGACGCAAGAAAGTCCCTCAATTAAGATCTACCTTTCTGTTCATCAAAAATATTGAAAAGCTAATGGCGTTCCTCAATACATTAGGGAAAGGTAATAGAAATAAAGGATTTAGACATAGTCACAAAAGTCAAGAAAAAACAACATTGCAAGCCAATGACTACCCCACCTTAAGCATCTATTAGAGAACTCCTTACTATGAAATAGATCTTTAAAAGGATTTTAAGAAGGTAAGATTACCTAGAGCTTCCCCATTTATAAGTTGGGGCTTTCCGCTGCCTATATGTTTCTTAATGACTTATAACTGCCTCCATTTGAGTCATCCCTTTAACCCTTGATAATTAAATAATCCTTCTGTAGGTCGATCTTTCAGAATGCCCACGAGGTCATTTGCTCTAAAATTTGTTTACGACGTGTGAGTCTTATCTGGACATGAGAAGTAGACGATACTCCCTCAGGAGCATTAAGGATGACAATTTCTGTACACCTACATAGCCTAAATGTGGCTCCATGACCATTCACCATCTGGAGTGTCCAATTGGTGTGCACTAATTGGGGACATTCTGATTTTGACTCTAATTTTTGCCTAAGCTGTCCTTTCGGATTTTCAACTTGGCGAGCCATTGGTGCTCTAATTTTTACCTAAACCACCATTTCGGGTTTTCAACTTAGCGAGCTTTGCTACCCTAATTTTTGCCTAAGCCGTCTTTTCGGATTTTCAACTTGGCGGGTATTTTGGTGCCCTAATTTTTGCCTAGACCATCTTTTGAGATTTTGGTCTAGCGGGCTTTTTTTTGATCCTCATGGATGGTATCACTTTGAAAATCTTACATTGGTCGGGGTAGATACTCCGTTATTCTTCCATTGTAGTTAGCAGGTATGCTTCTTTTGAGTGCATTCCCTTGATGATGAGAAGTCCTTCCCATAGTTGTCAAGGCAACCAGGCGACTTGAGGCGACAGACCCCATGGACGCTTGAGGCGGTAGCCTGAGGCGCCCGAGGCGTCGCCTGATGAACTTTTTGAGATATATGTATGATGCATATTCTTTATAGAAGAGGCCCTACATTCATATAAATTACACCATTGTTAAGCACTTTGATATAACTATCGTTAGAGGCGGTTCTAAGAATAATAAAGGAGGATTTCAAGCGTTGAAAAAAAAATAGAATAAAAATCAAGTCTACAATGAGTCAATGACAAAACTGAATAAAAAGTAGAAAAATAGTCCGACAGTCAAATGTGACGTTGAATAGGAGAGAAAGAAGAGAGGGAGGGAGAGGGAGAGGGAGATGTCGTACCTTTTACTATCAATTCTTTATTTTTCTCAATTATACTCAAGATAAGTAATAAATATAATATTGATAAGTAAAATATATAACTATAGGATCTGCACTTATTTAAATTATAAAAGACCCATTTAAATATGAGTTTATGAGAGTTTTGGGGGTCCTAGAAGAAATTTGGGGCATTTAAAGGCTCTTAATTTGTTATTGGGCCGCTTGAGCTACCTGTAATTTAACAACCATGAAAAAAAACAAATTGGGACTATATAATCCACCCATGAACAAAGGGAGAGAGACCAATTGGTCTACCAATTAAGAGAGAACAAGTTAACATGAAGGAAACATATTTGACACCGTTCATTTCTTCTTTCTTCTTCTATTTGCGAATTTGTTTTGTTGGATATACAAATCCTAATATATTATATTGTAAAAGACATTAAATTTATATATAATAACATATTTTTTTTGTTACTGAACAATCATATTCAAATAAAATAAATTTATATATCCTTAAACAATAAAAAATATTACATATATCAGATTTTTAATAATGACCGCCTGAGGCGGCCAGTCGCCTGAGCCTAGCAGAGCGCCTGGTCGCCTAGGCGACCGCCTGAGACGCCTGAAGCGACTCCTTTAACAACTATGGTCCTTCCTTAGAGTTTTGGTTTCTTCTTGATACACCAGGTAGTAGTTTTCTTCATTTCGTCCATATTGAGGGACAATAACGATGATTTTGTATCCCAGGGGGATAGTGTTCTTTTAGAAGAACTAGTTGAACCAAAACCCAAGTTGATTTTCTCAAGTTGCCTACGTACCCATGATAGGATCAAGCCAAACGTTTTTCAAGAAAGAGCCATTTAGATTCGCATTTTGAGAGTGAATAAGTAGTTTCCATTCATACCTAAGAAGGTTTGGACTTCAGTCTTGTATCTTGGAGACTTTTGAAGCTTGAATTCGCATTTTGAGAGCGGATAAGTAGTTTCCGTTCATACCTAGGAAGGTTTGGACTTCGGTCTTGTATCTTGGAGACTTTGGAAGCACAGTGAACAAATTTAGCTCGTATTCAGGAGCCTGTCAAATCGCTCTAATTTTTGCCTAAACTGACTTTTGGAGTGTTAGTCTAGCAAACTTAATGCATGGCTGAAAAGATTGCCCAAGTAATCCGATGTAGAGCTAAAGCTTGGGTGACTGAGAAAGAAAATGAACAACTATAGGTTAGTTAGGTGTGTATGCGTTGTCTGATTTTTACTATGCGTAATCCAAGCAATGGCTGGTGTCCACAAATTGAATGGCTAGCTCAATGAGCATAGAGAGTATCATGTTCAAAGCTCCTATGGAGTATAACATCATCCCGACGACCTATTTTGTCATTCTAATGGACACTTTCGTAGCTCCACATGATGCAGATTTAAAGTTTAAGAACTCATCTGGGTGAAACATTTGATTGGGTGTTTTCTTGAGGTGACAGTTACAATGGTATTACATTGTGCATCCTAACTGTATACTGAAATGTAGATTTATGCAGTTTATTCTATAATTAGGATCAATGAAGTGGCCTACTTTTTGTCTGAGAGGTCTCTATGATTGGGGCTATTAATTGGATGGTCCAGATCAATAAATATGGTAGAGATGGAATCAGGCTTATTTCACATTTTCCTGTCTCGGTGTATGATTTTATGTAGCAAGTTCAAGTATCCCTAATGTAGATTGTCTGTTAGGAGTTCAAAAGGAACTTAGCATTATATTAAATCAACAAGATAATTATTTACTAAGTGAAGAGGGCATTTTGGTCAATTAGTGAGCAGCAATTCAAATTTCAATATGAGGCAATTGTAAGTCATTATGAAACATATAGGCAGCGAGACAGCTCGAGGGAATTTCCCTTTTAATAATGTCATCATAATAAGTTTAACAAAAACATAATTTTGAGATTTACCAAGAGAATATTTGATTGTAGGAGTATAGACCAAGGATGCTTCAAAATCTTTTGGAGAATCACAAGTAATACATTTTATCTATTGAATAACAAATATTAGTATTGTATATACCCTACTACCCAGGAGAGGTATCCGTTACTCACAGAAGGCTCGACTGTCCCATTTGGCAAAGGCATTGCGTAGGGGCTATATGGATGGGATCCCTGATAAAGATGTAAAGAGCAATTGAGATTAGATAGAGATACTCCAAAGCATGAATACAATTAGATGGGCATAACTCCTCAATAGTGGAAGACTTTAAATGCAGCAAAATAATGGTACAAGGTTGGCAGGGAGGTACCGGTGGGATGGATGGATGAGCATAGAGTCCCCCATGTGGATACATGGTAACATACGGAGGTGGTGGGGTTCCATATGGTGGGAATATGTGCTGCAGGGAGAAGAAACGTCACAGGTGCTCTAAAGCAAAAAGTATGTCCGACCCGGGGCTTACGAAGAGGCCCCAAATCAAAGTTCACTTAAACCCCAGCCCGAGACCTCTGTATCCAAAATTTAACCATAGCAAGGCATAACCAGTACAATTATCAAAATAATATATAACTTATTACATTGGATGATACCTGACCCCACATGTACGGATGTGCTTGGGGACTGGATGCTACCGGAGAATGAAAAAATCCAGGTGGGGGAAATGGAGGGGTTCCAGCAGAGTTATAATAAGCCTACAGGAAAGTACAGAATATGCTATAGGACTGAAGGAAGGTCAATACTAGGAAAGGAAAAAACAAAAATAACAACTCAAGGTTATATAAAAGGCTTAGCACCTGATATGAAGCCCAATCAGGAAAAACTGTGGGAGGGCTGCCAGCAGGAGGCTGCTCCTGCAGAACGAAAAATTTTATCATGATAAAAATTCTAAGTGCAATTTCAACAGAATCACTTTTTGAGAGATAGAGAACTGTGTCACTCATGAATACCAGTGCTGAAGATGACTTTGGAGTCTTTGTTGGAGTACCAGTCTCTCCATTTCCCATGATTCAAGGTTGATGCATGCCCCTAAACTTCATCCATATACATTCTTAACAATGATAGTGAACGGTATCTACCTAAAAATAATAATTCAAGATAGATAAGAAGGGGGCAAATCTCAAAAAGGATTTACCAGTCAAAAAGCGTAAGGATCTTTAAAACCAGAATGGAAGTATGTCAAACATAAATGGGTCTTTGAAACTGGAATCCCTTACCCTCTGTTTGGTTGCCAAGAATGGAAAATAAAATATAAAGAAAGAAAATGAAAAGAAAAGTAATTTATGCACCCTTGTTTGGTTGCTACGAAAAAAAAAAAAAGAGGCCGTGAGGAGAGTTTGAACAATGAATGCATTTCCTCGACCATATTAATTTGAAGAGTGGAATTTCATCACTCTGAAATGTTTCTTTACCACCCAAGTATCCCACCATTTATCCCTCCAAATGTAGTCTAGCCTTGTAACACTTTCCACCAATTAGTGTATTAATAAGTAATAACAAATAAGTCTTTCTCAACCAACTCTAATTTTGACTCCTAAAATAGAATTAGGAATCAGAAAACTATATATATGTGTATACTAACATCTCACCTAATGCTGAAAGATGCTGGGAAGAAGCCAAGGGTGAAAATAGTTGTGGATGAAAGAAAAGCCGCGACAAACTACAGTACATTAACATCTCATTTATTCATAACTAATTTATTTGAACATATGTATAAGTAATACTAATGTAATGTATCTTATATGTAAGTGCTCTTGTTTTCTTATTCAGGGGTAGGTAAGCTATAGCCTTGTAGGTCAAGGATTTTGAACTCCAGCCCACTGGTATTTCATAATCGGACGTTAGATTAGAAAAAAAATAAAAATACAATAATAATTACATAATCAAATTTAAAAGCTATCTTTGCAACCTCATATATCACTCCTACGCAGTGTTACCTAGGCACTTTAGTTTTCCCAAATTTTTTTGTGTTGGCACCTTGACACAAGTCACACAACACAACATTCCATGGCAAGACACAACACTCCTTGATTCGTGCTTATACCGTGCCATGGCGATGTCAGCATTATGGTTAGACACGTAGCGCTTCAAGTATGATGTGCTATTTAAAAAATATAATATATATATATACAATTATATATATATTAGATTGCTTGGAACTTTTGTGAAGTTGTGTAGCCTTTTTGGCAACATAGAGGAAAACTTACTAGGAGAGCAGCGACACCAACGACGATCAATATGTACGCCTCTCTCTCTTGTTTTTCCTCTCTATTCTCTATATGAGTATTTTTTTAGAACTTTGGTATATACCTTTTTTTTAAAAATTAGGGACAAGTGGTCCTCCCTCTCTCTATTTTTATTATTTCCCCATATTTTTGAGTTTTATATATATAATTATTTTCAAAAATCTATACGCCAGTGCCGCCGTATCGGGATTTCCAGAGCTTATCGTGTCGAACCCCTTTAGACACCTGGACACACTTGGCATCTGTACCACGTGCCTAGGTAACACAGTCCTTCGTCAATCAGTGTTGTTAAAGTGTCAAGGCCACGCCTAGGCTATAAGAGTTCCCTAGATGAGGCTCCGCCTAGGTGACATTTAGGCGATGCCTTGGAGACACCTTGGCTGCCAATATTTGCTTATATAAATTTAAAGATATTAATATATTAAAATTGGAAATTAAGTATCAACAGGACAAGGAAATTATTGCAAAAAAAATAAAAATAAAGAGCATAGTTTACTATTGAGTAGTGAAGTCAAGAATCCTAAATAAACATGCAAAAAGCAAATTAGTTAAATAGCTTATTGCCAATACAGAGAGATAGAGAGAGTGAGAGAGAGAGAACATTCGTCCTTCTCCTTTTTCTTCTATTAACCCCAAATAAGTTCCCCAAAAACCTCAGCTTGTGTTTTTTGTTTATTTGCATCAAGTATATATTTTTACTCCTTGTTTTTAATGCACATTTTTTTAATCAATTTATATATTTATTATAAATAGCATCTATCCTTATATGGGTTTGGGGCAATTGCTTGTTGCCTAGCACTATAGAGCATACAGAATGAAAGACACCTAGGAAATACTAGGTGACTGTGTTGCACAGACACAGACACATGTATCAGAGTTGAACTCGAATACAGGGTGTCAAAGAACCTCAAAAACAAGATTTGGGGGCACAGGAGGATAATCTTTATTTTAACAATTATTATACTTTTATATGGATAATACTATAAGATTGAAAAGAAAAAAAATTCAATATGAAAGAAAAATTATTATAAAAAACACTAAGTAGTGTATTAAAAATTACAATTCATCAAACAATATAAATAAGACAAGAATTAAAGCAAATAAATTAATGAAATAATGAACATATATTAATTCTAAATGTTAATACTAATCTCAAAGATGATTAATTTAAAAGAGATTTTCGTGGCCCGAATTCACCCGTTGACATCCCTATTCATCTCTCTTTCTACTCCTTTCTTTTCAATTATAGGGATCGGTAATTCCTCATATTCTTTCTTTCTTCCAAAAACAAATGGATCGTGATTCTTCCACCTTTTTCCTACCGATTTCTCTTTTCTGATGATAAGAGTTTGCTAAAATGTATGCTAATTAAATGCAGTTGTATGCCTTTTTTTGTATAATACAAGTTTATGGGTATCAGCCGTGTCTATCCATCTATGTCCAAAATGTTGAGATTCTTCTAATATGAATCACAATAATCGTCTCCGAGGCGCGTCCATGTCTACTGTTTCAACACAGGACATGCCTGTTGTCTTAAAGAATCCGCGCAACATAGCTACGTGATGGCGTCTTAATGAGCTCATGCCTAGACCTCGGTGCAGCTAGGCAAAGGGGTTTTTGTGGCAACACTTTGACTACATTGACATCAATTCTAGTTTTGTTGGTTCATCTAGTTGAAAAAAATTAATTGTTGATGGACTGACACACCAAGGAGATGTTTACGTGGGAAGTTTTCCACAGACTTGTCGAAGTAAGTGCTGAGACAGCAAAAACGAGCAGTCCTCAGAGGAGGCATAATTCATGGTAGAAACCTTTGAGGAGATTGGAAAGATCTTTCTTAAGAGTTAAAGTGGCTGCCACCCCATTAACCTTTTCTTGTACACTAGCCTCTTTGTATATCTGGGTTAGAAACTTCTTTTTATCTATTTCTACAGTACTTATCAGCTAAAGAACCAAAAAATAAAATGAGTAACAGATATACAACGACGAAGATCCTATATAAGAGCTGAGATGGACTACATAAACAGCCCAACTCCCACATTAAAGACTAGTAACGTTAAAAAATGTGCAAGTTTAAATAATCTGCATAAGCTTCTTCTGAGAACTACAAATGAGCTGTTAGCCTGTTACCATAGCAAAAAGACACTCTATTAGCAACAATTGTGAAACAATTACTGCATCCTTTAGTAACTGCATGTGTTGATTCTATTTGCATCAATCATCTCTTAGATGAAAAACAAAAAAGGGAACTTACTAATTTATTATGATAAAGCATACATAGACTCTCAATCGGAAAAGATAAACTTGTTGACAATTCGACCCAACATAACCACAATAGACAATAGAAATCTATGTATCTATTTCAATACATGATAATACATAAGGGGTAAGACAATAGAACCATGAACAAGTCCCATTTTTTTCAGGGGGAGCAGGCGACTATAGATCAGAAAATAAAAAAAATGCCTATCAGTAATGCATGATCAAATCAGCTCTGCAGATTCACAGAAAAAGATACAGGAACCCCACTATCCTAGTAGTCACTAGGGTACCAAAAAATCCAAATAACATCCCCCAAGAAAACAACCCCAATTCCCTACTGTAAAATAACAATCTAAAACATGGAAAGCTTTTAACTTTCAGACGATTATTATCCATGAGAAGGAAAAAAAAAAAAGTGTACCCAAAAGAAAAAAATTCAAACTTGTTACTACTAGACTTCAAAAGAAAAACACAAACACCCAAAAAAAAAAAGGTTCAATTCTGTAACTACAAAAATATAAACACAACGATACTGTAAGTGAATCACTCGTTTGAAACAGACAATTCAAAGCACCTAAAATGCAAAATCCTCACAATAAATACACTTCCATATACTACTATCCACCACATGAAACCAAGCTAATACCAAACACCAAATTCAAGCTAAAAAAACAACAGAAGCCACATAGAATTCCATGCCTAGAAAAAGAATAGAGCTACAGTAAATCAAAACCAGAAACCCAAATCGAAAGATTCAAGAAAAAAAATACCTTTTAGAGTAACTCTGCAATTCCCCTTTTTTCTTCCGCTTGAGAAGGAAATCAAAGGCAAAGAGAGTGAGAAAAAAATCTACAGAGATTAAAGAATTTGAAGAGAAAGAAGGAAGTTTGTTCAACAATTTCAGATTTTCTTTATTTAATTTTATTATTATAATATTATCAAATTCTTTCTTCCATCAACCATCTGAAAGATCAACAATAAGCCCAAAAATAAATAAATAAATAAAACACTCTCTCTCTCTCTGAGTCCTAACTGCTTTCAACCCAAACTCAAAACTCCTATGGCCACCACAGCACGGTCCCCAACAAACTCTATGTACCTATGGCGCATGTTAGCCTGAAGGACACCTGTTTTTCTTAGTTAGACGGTGTTTTCATGAAAAAAAGCTGTCATTGTCAGACTGTCAGTATATGAACATAATCTGGGCCGAGATATGGCCCACAATCTATGGTCCGGGCCCAAGCCCAGCATCACCAAATCCGGACTTAAAAAGACTTGGCACAAAGCTTGAACCATAATCGTATATCTGCAACAATCCAATTGTTAGCACAGCCCACTTAGCACCGGCTAGCCAGCTATTTGAAGACAGTTTTCAAGGAGACATGATATTAGAGCGTCAAAAATCTTGGGATGCCCGTAATTTTTGTATCCAATAAAAGTTTTCTCAAGTTATTTTACCCGATTCAGTTATTTTTACAAATCACACAATTCTAATGATTCAAGTAATATTCATTGAAACAAGTTATTTTACTTGAGAAAGGAAAAGTCTTTTGCCGAGTAAACTACTAATCGATACTTTAGGGTGTCTCAAGATTTTTGACACCCCATTATCATGTTTCCTTGAAAACGGTCTAGGGTTGCCTAATGATCGTACAATCTCCGTAGCATCTCTCTGCTTTTTCTAGAGTATAAACTCAAATATATTATCTAGAAATGCAATGACTCAAGTTAAGCTCGAATTTTCTACCTCTATGTGTGTTGCGGATTAGAAAGGGCTCATTGGCCCTATCAAACTAGAGCCCACCAAAGAATCCATTTGTTCCACCACCCCACTTCCTCATGTGTGGTAACTGGTAAGTTTCTGCTGAGGAATGCCTATCATCTGGCAAACAGAGAGCTCCTTTACTCTTCAAGTTTTTTCTGCTCCTATAGTTAGAAGGGAAAATTGAGGTGGAAAAGAAAAAATTTCCATTGAATAACTTCTTGTATTATATATATATATATATATTAGTAGTAATGGTGGATTATTATAAATATATATATACCAACATGCTAAATAGGCAAAAATACTAATTTCTTTCTTGGAAAATAGTTTCATGCACTTATCTTCCCTACAAGAAAAAGGGATCTAATTAGAGGATTAAAAAAATAAACTGGTGTTCACACGAAAAAGTCCATTACAAGGTAGGTATGGGATGACGAGGATAACACCACTTTATACATGACCAATCTAGAGGGTCCTTTTTTTCTTTTCTGTTCTTTTTATTATTATAATAAGTGGAAATTGAAGCAAATAGCAACAAATGGATTACGAGTAACACACTCCTGATTGTTCCAGGGACAAAAAATGTCCCCAAAGAGGAAAGGCTTGGTTCGAGTCTTTAAAGAGTGTGACGATTGATATGCCCACTAGCTAACTAGAGCAGATAATAATCATTGGGAGCTAAATGTGAGGGTCAGGTATGTGAAGCCCACTAAGGATTGTTTGAGCTCGATGACACCATTGCGATACTTCCAGATTTGGTAAGCAATAGCCCACAATGGAAGCACCCAAATAAATATCTTCCATATTTATACGACCAGAGCTAAACCAGAATTTCCTATTCACGAATAGTAAAAATAAAATCTATAAAAAAAATAGAAAAGTCTATATAAATGAAATACTTCTATGAAAAAAGGTAATTAATTGACCGTGGGAATGTCTTAGTTCTGTCCAGGAGCACCACAAAAACATAGTTTCTTTTGTCTAATTGATGGGAAAAAAAGCAATTTTTATTTATTTTATAAAAATGATTTACCTCAACAAATAGCAATGTCCTTTTGCTTTTCTTAACCCCATGTTTGGTTTCCAAGAAAATAAGTGAAAAGAGAGAAAATGAAAGAAAATTGGACAAAACCCAACTAAGAATTGTATTAAAAATTCAAAATTTTATTTTATTTTTCATGTTCTTACGTATTTTCTTACCAACCAAACATAGCTTAAGAAAATTATGTTGAGGAAACAAAATCCATTTTTCCTATGAAAAGTGGCACTTACAATCTACAAACTACAACCATTTTAACATGTGTTGCAAGGAAACGGAATATACTTGTAATGCCTATATTTAAGAATGATCCCCGATCATCTAGGGTTAAATTTGATCCGATTATTATAATAATATATAATACATGTCTTATCATCTGTACAATTGAATAACATTTTTTTTTAAATCTAAGGATTAGGTTTAACCCTGGATTTACACAATTAAAAAGACATGTTATATGAAAAGAGATGTAATCCTCTACAGCTATAATCGGACTTGGGGGAGTCTGGTTACGCTCCTGAGGTCGCTACGTGCCCCTTTTGACACCCCTTAACTGTGGTAAAGATTCACCCACTCCTAAGGTTCACTCAACTATCCAATTGGTTTTTAGAAAAAAATATTAAAACTTTCTTAACTTTGATTAAAATTCACTAAACTCCTAAGGTTAAAATTTTTTATTATTTTTTTCTAAAAACCAATGATAGATAGGTGAACCCTAGGGGTGGATGAAACTTAACCATGGTTAAAGGATATCAAAAAGGACACATGGTGACCTCAGGGGCGTAACTGGACTCTCAGAGTCCAGTTATAACCGTAGAGAATTACAAGTCTTATGAAAATAAACTTATCCAGAAAGTGAGAACTTACAAGGCCAATCCAAACTGTTAATATTGGATTGTCCATGTGTACAATCACATAACACCGTTGCATTGTCCATGTGTACAATTTTACATTCATATTATACTCCAATTTTATATGTGTATTTTTTTCAAATAGTTGAGAAAAGTGAATGAGGTGGCAAACACATGGAACTTTATGGTCCACCACCTCACCTACCATGAGCGCAAATCCTTACAACCTCAAGCTTGAATGCATAGTTATTCGATTAAAAAAAACTCACCTCTCATATAAATATTGTATTGAAAGATATATCTATAAATGAAGACTATAGCATATGAGTAAGAAAAGTTGGATGGATTTCTCTATCCAGTTTCTGTTGTGCAAATTGTCTTCATTCTGTCGTAGACATATTGGCTCAAGCAAGAACCAATTCACTCGAGCAAGATAGTTCGCTCAAGAAAGAACCAATTAGCTCGAGCCAAGAGTTTATGTTGTTTCGACTTAGCAATTGAGTAACAATCCCGAAGCTAATTCACTCAAGCGAGTGCCGCAATGTTATAATTAGAATTCCAAAATTCTAATTAGTTTTTAAACTTAGTATATAAGATATGTAAGCACCCAATTTTTACACCCCCACCTAACCAGGGTTAAGGTCTTCTAAAACCCTGGTTACCCCCTGCCAAGTCCCACACCCTAGGTAAGCCTCTAGTTGTTCTTAAGATTCACCCTAAGTCAAACCCTAGAAAACCCTAGAACCAAAACCCTAACCCTAGGTAAACCCTAGACTCAACCTTAGTTAAAACCCTAGGACCTATCTCTAGTTTAACCCTAGGTAATCCCTAAACCCTAGGTGACCCTAACCAAGCCCTGGTCGAGCCCTAGAAGTCCTTAGGGCTTGAACCTCAAACCTAAGGCCCCTAAGGCCTAAACCTGTGGCATGGGCCCTTAAAGCCCAAAAACCTTAGAGCAAACCCCTCCATCCCTGTCTGTGCATGGGCCTAGCCCAATTTTTTGGCCGGAATTCACATTGTCGGTAGACCTTCTACCGACAATATGTGAGTTTCGAGTTTGCAGGCTGCAAACGCCCTGCACACTCCACCCCACCCCTCACCTCACTCTCCCTTCACAGCCCTTGCTCGACCTTCCTTGGGTCCAACCACCTTCTCCCCCTTCTCCTTAAACCCTGTTAGGTCCCTAAACATTTTCCCTATAAAACCCAATCCATCACCACCGTTTTGAGGGCCTGTAATTTGCCAAGGTGAACCTCTGTTGCAAAATCCCTGCACCTCAGCCTCTATAACCCCCTGGTCTGCCTTCAAGACCTCTTTTGGCCAGACCTAAGTCTCCCAAACTGCTGCCACCGTAGCACCACCACCAGTGTGCAGACCACCTCTCCTACTCGGCAGAATAAAGTACGGGGTAGGGACCTTCCCTACCCATTTTTTTCCTCTTTTTGCTGCTACATCCATCTTGTGAGCCCCTGGTCATCTCCAGGGGACATTCTTTGCTTTTTTTGTGTTTTGTTTAAAGCTCAAAACCCCCAACAGGATCATCCCTTACCTTGTTCATAGGTAAGGGATACCCCTACGGGTATAACCTTTCCCCTGAAGGTATTAGACCACCACAAAAGCTTCTGGGGGTCCCTCAGTTCTTGAGGGAACCCCTAGTCATCAGTGTACACAGCCCTCAAGGGCAAAATCCAATTTTTTTTGCAAAACCAGGAATGGCGGTAATCTCAGTACCGCCATTCCTGGTACTTACTATTGCAGCTTCGTTTGGCCGGCTTAGGTAGGCCCTGGTCCATATCCAGGGCCTAGGTTGAACCCCTCTCTCATCCCCTGACCAAACCTGGTCCTTCCAGGTCCTTGGGTTAAGTCTAACCATGCTTAAATCCCTGAAATCTAACACTGTGCATATTGTCGGTAGACCTTCTACTGACAATACCATTTTTGTCTATTTTCATATTGGCGGTAGAATAACTACCGCCAATATATGCTTTCTGTTGCAGTAGCTTGGCAGCCTTGTGGAGTCCACTCCAGATCCAGAGGATTCCCAGAAGTCCCCTCTACACTCCCATCACCTTGGTTCACTCCTAGGTTACACCCAAACCCTAGTTAGCAGTGGCAAAACCACAGTTAAAAACACTATTATGAATGTCGGTAATCTTATTACCGACATTAATTGTGTTTTTGATTTTGGGCTTTTGCAGGGGCCTAGTCTGGTAGGACGCCACTTTAGGCCCTGCCTAGCCCCCTGAGCCCACCTTGGACTGTACCAGACCCTTAACCATGGTTAAATACACATCCGGTTAACATTTAACCGTGGTTAAGCACCCCTTAACCCCACAAACTATTGGGAAATTAAACGAAAATTCCTAAAAATGTATTTGAACCATAAAACTGACTTTGGCCCCCTCTTTAACCCTGCTTAGCAATCCTAACCATAGTTAGACCCCCTTTAACTTCGGTTAACAACCCTAATCATAGTTAATCTCGGTTTACGGCCTCCCGGGCCTAAAAACCAAGTCTACAGGACTACCTTTGGCCTACCAGGCCTCCCCTTTAGCCTACCGGGTTAAAACTCACTTCCCCTTGACTATGGTTAGTAACCCTAACCACAGTTAGTTCGGCCTAACCCTGGTTAGCAACCCTAACCCGGGCCGGACTCCGTCTTAGTCTACCGGACTACCCCCTAAGCCTACCAGGCTTAAATACCATACACTTGACCCTCCTCGATCAACCAAACCCTAGTTTAACAGACTAGTCCCTGTTAGTCACCCTTGGTGCACACACATACGCCCTTAGCCTCGGCACATACTCACGTGCTAGAACTACGTTCGGTCTGATCTCACCCTGTTAATACGTAGGCAACCCAACCCGGGTTCGACCCCAGTTAGCTTTTCATTTCTTGGATTAGTTTTAACTTAAACACTCCGTCATTCTAATCAAGATTAACTTTATTTGGCTTAAACCTAGGGAGTACGAAACCGTTGTAAAACGAAAGACTCGGGGTGCCTAACACCTTTCCCAGACTTAATCGAACCCCTTACCCTATCTCACTCGTAGACCAAGACCTTATCCAAACTCGGGGGACTTATCCCTTCTGAATGAATAGGTGGGGACTCTTAAATGATAAAACTCTTTCACACCCGTGAGGGTACACATGGTAATTCCATCATCATCTCTTTTTGTGAGTGAAGAAATTCTGCGCTCATAGCTCTGATGACTCCACTGGGGACAGTTTGACTTGATATTACTGGAGTTCAACCAGGAACCCGGGTTTAAGCCGACTAAACTTTAATCTTGATTAAAATGCCTAAGCGTTTAACTTAACACTAATCATTTTACATCTCTTGGTTAATTGTGTACTGTGCATCCATACATGTCATAGTAGTGTAATTATCTCATTCAACCCAGTAAACAGGCATATTACGTTAACGGCTGCTGGATGATCATTCTCAGTGTCAGTGACTTAAACGTCTTGGAGGTCCGCGGAGTTACACATGTTGGGTGATTACCCTCAGGGAAGGATTCTAAACGCTCCCGCTTACACCAATCGTCCATTTTCAGGTATGTTCTATACCGGGGAGTCGCATATACGGTGTTAAGTGATCCTCCCATCTTGTTAGGAACACAATTGCATCAAACCAGTATTCATATATGTAGTCTAAGCTAGGGTATAGTCTACAAGCAGCCCATCCTGGGAGGGCTACTATAACCCCTAACCTGCTTGCACCCTATACCCGTCCCCAATCATGGTTGACTACCCGAGCACATTCTACCTGGATAACCACCCACCCAGGGGCATGTAATAAGCCAAACCTGTACTTGTAATAAACTACATCCAACTCTACTTCTCAATATAGCATATGAGGTCCAAATCCTAGGCAGACAGGCCTTCACTGGTCCTATCCCAACCTTGATCTGATAGGTCCCTCGGTTTCCAACAACCTGGGTTAAAGCACGTCGGACCTCCGTCCGTCTGTCCTATCAGATCACATGTGTCTTGTCACACCCAATCAAATCAAAAATCAAAAAAATTGCATCATCATTTTGCATCCCATCTGCATACACAGTGCACTCATCGACTCTGTACATTTTTTTTACCTAGATAGATGACAGGCCCTTCAGGGATTGTTCAGTCAACAGGTCGACCATCAAGACCCGTGCATCTAACTTTTCAGGGGGCATGTGATAACAACCTCCAGGAATTAATATGGGTCTTTACCTCGAGTCAGCGTCTCGCTTGGGCTCAGTACTATAAAATCAGGACTATCCTACACCTATCTGTGGTTAACCTGGACTCACGCCTCATGAACACCGCTCTCCAGTGTTGGAGCCCATCTCACATGGTATTTCGTTTTGGTAAAGAACAAGCTTTGCCCAACACTGGAAGAGATTCAGTGCATTCTAGGGTTAAACATGGACGGTGAAGCCATAGTACCACGCTATAAGACAACATACTAGGTAGACCTATCCAAGTTCTCGTATATCAAGCTTGCCTGCTTGTAGCCCGGTCCTAATGGCTCTTTTGATCGGATACCTGTGTCTTTTCTCGAAAAGAGGTACAAGCGCAAGTGGGACCCTGACCCCATCGCAGCGGAACTTCTTAGTCTCAATGCCCTTGCACTGATAGCCATGTCTCAGCTGATGTTCCCAATGTGCAATTCACTTGTCGAAGCATTTTTGGTCGGGATCATCAAGGATATGCACAACTCCTGCTCAGTTGTACCAGTCATCCTAATCGAACTTTTCAGGGCTCTCAACCAATCTTCAGACCGCAGAAAGGGCATCTTTCATGCCTGTACACCTCTCCTACACTTCTAGTTGGTAAGTCACTTGCCTACAATCATATCGGTACCAGACGCCATCCGCAATGCCTACAGCCTACCACGGAAGATTTCTCAAAACTAAGGTCCGATAACAACTACAGATGTTAGAAAGCTCTACCAGCTTCTCCAAGATCTGTCAGAGGAAGAAATCACTTGGCAATGCGATTGGCTTGTACTGAATAGGCTACCCGTGTTGTCATCACCAGCAGACGATGCATGATTCTTGCTGATCTAACAGGCTCCACAGTCTATACACCACTTCAAGTCCTTCGGTAATTTGGATTCCCTCAACATATCCTAGTGATAGACCAGCAGGAAAATGATTGGATCACTTTCACAGTGCACTCCAATAACCTCACCCGACACTTCCAGTCAGCTTGGCACAGCTCCAGACAAAACCAATGGCCGGACTTCATGGTTACATCAGGACCACCGACCAACTTAGCATACCGACAGTGAGTGGATAATCCTGACATTCTACCCGGCATGCCTGCACCTAAGGAACTACTTACACCAGTCGCAGTTCCATCACAAGGAACCATACCCCTAGCAGAAATGGTGGTTCCCTGGACAGACTTCTTCCTAGAGAGACAGCTCCAGATCCAGCAGAAATGGAAAAGGCTACGGAAAGCCCAACTCGCATTCAGGCAGTAGGAAGCGGAACAAGGCCGTGAACTCCAAGCCATACAAGAATAGGTTGAACAATTGGAGCAGACAATCCAGCCTCTTCACAGGAAATGCAGAGGCGATGCCAGGGAAGCAGCCGTCATCTGAGCCTAACTTCACTTCCACCAAGAGCAGTTTGATAGTGCAAAGCAGAGATGACCTCCTGTATCCAACAATTTGGATACCGCATGTTCAACGCTACTGAAAGCCTTACGCACATGGAGGTTGAAGTCACATCCCTCCAGCAACCAGTCATAGATCTTGATGGTGTACCCCGGCAACTTGACTTTGCAATCCTTGATGGGCCTGCTTAGGATCGAGTTTTTTTCTCCTTTTTGAGTCGCACTATCTTATACTCATTACACTCTGCATGCATCAAGGCAAAATCCTCTCTAACGTCCTTTTCCTTGCATCATAATCATGCATGTTTAGCCTGCAAGTCACTCCATTCACAGGGCTACCCCAATACTGATCACAAACATTTGCACTATGCCCCTCAGGCATCATTGCATAATCCATGCACCCTCATTGTTTGCACTAGCGTCCCTAGGCTAGTCAGAGCATCACCGACATTGCACTACACCTAGCATCACTCATGCATTTGTAAAGTCAGCCTGACTCTGTCCATGCATCTTGTAGTTAGCAGCATTCTCAGAAACGACCTAATTTTGGCATGCAAACTACCTCCATCATTCGCATCGTTTATATCATCAGGAATGTTGTCCAGGGTTTTTAGTCTCATTCATCGGGTCTCACCCGCGCATGCTCATGCATCTTAGATTCACATAACTTGCCCCCGGTATTGACTTGCTCTATGTTTTCAGATTCTACCTTACCGAAGCAGTAACTCAAGGACCCAAGCAATGGAGCATGGAGAAACATCAAACAACTAAGAACTCGGCGACCGTCCTCCATCAAGAGCAGGACATCAAGGAAATCAAGTCTCTCCTCCAAGATATGACGGCTACTCTCAACAAGCTCTAGGTGGCACAAAGGCAAACCCGGATCCACCCCACCTCTCAGACAAACACACCTAACCCAGTTGCATAACCACCGAAACCTTCCGGCCGTTTGCTTGCCAAGCCTCCAAAAGAGCGGGTACCACCCAAACATTTCACCCCTCTTCCGCTCGGCCAACTCCTATCAACCCTCGTTGAGAGGAAGCCGATTGCACTCCACGGACCTACCTCGTTGCAACCTTTAGCCAAAAGAAACCACAACTACCAGAAGCACGAGCATTGTGCTTTTCATTAAGGCCCTGGGTATTCCACTAATCACTACATCGCTTTGAAGCATGCAGTCGAAGACCTAATCGATGAGGGCAAACTTGATTATGTGTCTGGTAGCTGGAGTTCCTGAAAACCCTATCCTCTCATTAACCCATCATCAAATCACATTTATGCCACCTAGAACAGTGCCTTCACCAACTCATCTGAAGAGGGAGACCTGAAAGTGAGATGCTAAGTTCGGTTGATCAAAGCCAAGCCCAGTCTAAGTCAGTCCTAGTTAGGATTTTTTTTTCTGTAAGAGTCGGTTACAGTGGCCCTTGTATGAGTCTAGTCCAAAGTCTAACTCTTTCAATTCAATGAAAAATCACTCTTTTCTCAAGAGTTTCATCTCCTTTATCATGCTTGCATATCATGGCTAAAATGCTTCTTAAACTCATTTGCTTTAACAAGAGATCACTTAAACAGATAATCAGACCCGTAACCCTCGGGGGCAGAATACAATGAAAATGTCACGCCCCAAAATCCCCCTAGGAAAATTGAGAACTTTAGTGTGTGACTTACTTGAATTAATCCATTTAATGAGCTTTAAAGGCATACAAAAATCTGAAACTGAAAATTTTATTCAATTGAATAACATTTAATACATCAACTGAACATCAATTAAGACTACAACTAAACTGAACCTACACAGTCTGAATCATCCTCGTGACTCTCAACTCTTTAATAAACATATCAAATCTAAATATCTCAATTTAAAAAACTAAACCATAATAAACTAATTACAATCTCTCTGAAATTTAAACCATTTATAATAAACTAAAATCGAAATCTTATTCCTCTTCGGAATGATCACCTGTAAGATCTTCCTTACGTACTCCTCTTCAATTCAGGGCTCCTGCGTACAATTATTAAATCTCGAACCTGCCGATAACAACAGTCATCAGCTGAGTAACAAGTTACCTAGCGTATATATACCCTCCTAGCTATCAATATAACAATATTTAATATAAAACATCATTTGGAATTTAACATGACATGTAAACCTATAAATAGTTCAGAGTGCGGAAGCATAAATCAAATTCAATTCTTATACGTGTTCACTTGTACTTGTTTCTCTTGTTTATCTTGCTTGTATTTCTTGTTTCGTGAATGTATTCAACAACATGCAAGTGCAATAACTTAAAATAACTCTACCCCATATATCGGGTAGAGATTAACATATACTCTACATTCCGAGGTACCACACAGTTTGCACATTATCCGGTGCATACGGCTTGTTTACACATTGTCCGGTGTATACGGCTTGTTTACACATTACCCGGTGTATATGACTTGTTTACACATTACCCGGTGTATACGGTTTGTCTTGCCTTGGCCTTAAGCTTGTGGGTACTCGGTCTGTGCAAAAATCAATCATACAATCATGCTTGTGTTCTTGTATACTTGCATAATACTTATCATCTTGATTCTTATTATCATACTTGTTCCTGTCCAATTTCGTGAATAAGTGCGAGTGAAATAATGATAATTTTAAATCATTCACAATTGAAACATGCAGAATTTCTTATAATTGATCAACATAAAATATGGGTTTATCAAGTTGTTTACAACAAAAATAGGTACAATTTAATTCATCATGTTTCAATTTACAATACATAATTTTAATTAAATTAATCTCTCAAAACCCTAGTTTATAACATACTATAATTTCAAAGCAACATAGAATCACTCCATCAAATTTAACCATTCACCACTTCCTCCATTTTTCATCACAAAATAAACCACAAGATCATTCTCTTTCCCCTTATTGATATAATAATTAAATCACAAGAACCTCTTTAACATCATCAATATCTTTTACAAGGAAATCATAAGTTTAAACTCTCTACACATCATATATAATTTCTATGAGGAAATCAAGGTCTAAAGCATTCTCAAAATCATCATACATATTTTCCATAAGAAGATCATGATTAAAACACTCTTTCTAACATCATACATATTTTCCATACAAAATGATAATATAAAAACATCACATGTATGCTTAATCTTGCTTGTTCTTGCTTTAGATCTATCACTTTCATAATTTTATATCAAACTCACTATATTGAAAGGAATGAAGTTATATTTACCTCTCACGATCGCTTCCCTACGATCACTCGGTTGTGGATGGAATGGATCTAAGCTTTTTCACCCTTTCTCCTTGAAAAACTTTTAATCTCCCCTCTTGGATCTCTCAAAAATCCATTCTCTCACTCTCTTTTAGGTCTAAAAAGTTTTAGAAATCCTTAACCCACGAGTATAAGGGGTATTTATAGAGTTTGGGGACCAAAGAGAACTTAAAAAGTCAAAAATCGACGTTTTTGCACATATTTCAGCGTCCACCGATCGATCGGCGCGTTTTGGCCGATCGATCCCCGCCACCACCGATCGATCGATGCTAGTTGGCCGATCAGTCGGATCCCTTTTTTTTTTCGAAACCTTTCTTCAGTATTTTGGCTATAACTTTTGACTTGGTTGTCAAAATTTGACAATTCAACTTGAGTTGGAACCGTCATTCGAAGGGGAACAACTTTTATGTTTTGCAAAATTTTTAATTCCTTTTTATTCATAGACCAAAATGCTCCTAAAGCTGACTGATCTGCAATGGGTTGCGACAGCTCAGATTTGTAGCAGACCCGGTTTCAGAAATTCCTCTTTTAACCTAATTCCGACTAAGAATCTAGAAAAATGGTAAACATGAACCTTAAAGAGGATTCTAATAACTTTCAAAAAATTTAAGAATCACTCGATTCTGATCTGCGGTGATAAAACTATGGCTTCTTCAAGTTGAGGTCATGTTAAGGTATCTATTTTTATTCATCTTTTAGGAACACATGTATTTAAAATTGGGCACAAATTTCAAGAATTTCATATCAATGGCACGAAAGTCGATAAACTATATTTTGGGTCTCTACAGAAAACCAGAATTCTCATCCAAAAACTTCGTCCTATACAGAGCCAGGTAGCAACTCTAAATGCAAAGGTCAAGACCTCGCCGTACTAAGGACAGGAGGCAATCAAAAGTCAGGGGCAAGTTCACTCCCAACTATGAAGACCCATACATCATCCGAGACAACTCGGACGTATGGATGACGAAGACCTCCCAGAGCTCGTCAACATGGACAAAGTCAAAAGATACTACGCTTAGGGTCTAGATCTGATAGGCGCTTTGCACTTGTAGTTTCTCCGGGAAATGACAGGAGGTCATCCTTAGCACACTCTTCATCCCTCTTTCCTATAACTCATTTACAAATCGATGAAATTCGTTAGTTAGTCCCTTGAGCCTGACAGCCCTTCTTTCATTACACCTTTTTAGGGACACCCTCCATCGCCCTTTGTGGCATTAGCCTGAACTACGTGTTGACCTGATCATGTAAAGAGTACGTAGGCAACCTAACAAAATCAGGTGCGGTCACAGAAAGGGTAACCATCCCCTAACTCTCCTCAAGCAGAGACCTTCTTCTCCCCAAAAAAAGTCATCAACTATCCCCCACAAAGTCACTCACCGAGCAGACCCTCCCAGCTCCCTAGGCGAATCAATTCTCAAGGGTAAAAAATTTCTATCAAAAGAAAACCCAAAATAGAATTCGAAACATTTCAACAGTCAGAGACTCCCCACAGTGGCAATCCCTCTGGACTCTTTCCCCAATAGAAAAACCTTCCAGAGATGACCTCTCCCGAAAATCAATCTTCGAGCAGAGACAACCTCTTTACCCTCAGCGAAGACGACCTCTCTCACCCTTCCTAGCAGAGACAACCTCTCTCAACATCCTCCAGTGGAGAAAAAAAAAACCGTCGAGAAACCAAAGGCACAAGTCTTAAACAGACGAATTTCCCTGGAGAGTAAAGTGTCTTAAGCAGAAGGCCCCCCAGAAGGTGAAAATCAATTGTATCAAAAACAAAACTACAAGGGAGTGCAAATCAACAAACAGGAGAAATCCCAAGGTGTCCCAAACTTCGGTCCCTCAGCCTACATTTCATCCTAGTCTAAGTCCTTCTCGATTTCTTAGGAATTACGAGTGCAAGCGCAGTATCATATCTGTATTCCCAGTAGAAATATCAGCTCTGAATCCCCAGAGGAGCACCATTCAGGGCAATGACGGGAGAAGACCTATTTTCCCCAGCACAACAAAGCTTCCCCAGTAAGTCACGGGCATGAGTGAAAACTGGCAACGGCCTCATTGCGCAAAAATTACGCAATCCCCAGACCTAGTCTTGCGGCTATGGGCAAAAGAGTGACACAAATTTATCAACTTCACAGGCATGAGGAAAACCGGCAACGGCCTCATCACGTAAAAATATGTGAATCCCATGACTTGGTCATTCCAAGGGTAAAAAATTGAGAAAAAGCTGAAGAACCGGTTTGGTGGCGCAATCCAGCAGCAATTAGGCTCATCGGATGCCCCAGTCACCCTCAACAATTAGCATCTCTCAAAACGGACTAGCATCCTCAGCAAAGATTCCAACAGGGAATATCCCTAACAAGTGCGTCACTCTAGGACATATCCCCAGCCAAGATTCCAACAGGGAATACCCTCAGCAGATGTGTTACTCCAGAACGTATCACCAGTATACATGCAAACATCGGGAAATCCCTAATAGTATCGACTTGACGAAGGTTTTCAAATCCGTGGAAGTATCTCGGTGCTCTAGCTATTCTGCAAAATAAAATGAGAGCACACGCAAAACTATTTAGCTCGGGGAGATGAAATCAAATTATAAATTTCAAATAAGAAATGGTCAAAATTGGGCCTTTAGATGGGAGTATACACCCATCTTAATAATCTGAAATGATTAATTATGTGATTAAAAGATTAATCAATTCCAGACTTAGGTTTAAAGCCTAGGTGTGTGAAATTTAAATGCCCTTAAGGCAAATATCCAAGGATAAAATTGCCTAAGGCAAATGTCCAAGGACAATTTTCATCGCGAGTGTCCAAGGACAAATGCTAAGTTTGGGATCCGTGGATGTTAATGAATAGTCCACGGATACTAGAAATATCCATAGACAGAAAGTCATGAAAATAAAAAATATTTGTGGCCAAAAGTTCACAGATAGAAGTTTTTTGGCTCACGGACAAAAGTCCTGTGGGTAACCTGTCCGTGAGCAATCTCCACGGATACTCAAAATATCCACTGATAAAAGTCCATGAATATGAAAAGTATTCATGGAAAAAAGTCCACGGACAAAGTATTTAAGCTCACAGACAAGGTCTTGTGGGCAAGCTGTCTGTGGCCATAGACCACGAGCAGTGAGTCACCAGTCTGGTTTCCCATGACCGGAGAACTTAAGGGTTCCGACAATAGAACCGGAATTCCTGCCAGAAGTTGCAGAGAGCCCAAAAGGGCATCCCAGGCTCTCCCTGACCTGGAAAAACCCAAGAAATGTAAAAGAATGCATTTCAAGGGATCTTAGGACCAAAAAGATCCAAAAGGATGTCCAAATGGGCATCCAATCCGCCTGAGTGAGGTCTAAAACTCTCACTCCCGTCTGTTGGAAATAAAATTAGGGAAGAACACTGGTTCTTCCCTTCCTTTATCCCTATTAAGGTGAATCCTTACCTCGAAACGAAGAAGGAATCGAAAGAGAGAAGAAGAAAGAATTCTTCTTGAAAAGAAACAAGAATCCAATCTCAGAAAAAAAAAATTGAGTTCGGAAGGTTGAGGAAGAGACAAAGTGTCTTCCCCAAGTCTAAGGCACCCTTATAAAGGGTGCCCTTTGGTCACATCCTGACCATCCATTTCAAAATCGATGGTTTAGATGGTAGGGACTTTCCTCGCCGTCTTGCCTTAATGATCAAGGTGACCTCATCAAAAGAGCACCTCGATCAGGAAAACCCATCATAGGCTTCTCATTAACAGCTTGAGTGGAGGGCAGTTCCGCCTCTCCACTATCACTGCCAAGTGTCAGGATTAAGATAAATGGATCATTTCCAACCATCCAGATCCTGAGGGGTATTTGTGGGCAGTGAAATCTCACCGTCAATAGCAAGCGTGGTCCTTTTTTACTATCAGCATTGAATACTGATGGTTGGCCATCATGCCACTAAGCATAGTAAGTGAGTGACTCGTGAAGATAAAGGCCTCACGGATCTAACCCTAAATGTCAGCCTCTAAGAGGCTAACATGTTTCCAATCCGTGAGGGCCAAAACCTCACGGATGATACTTGAGTGCTAGCCTCTAAGAGGGTGACACGTGTCTGATCTGTGATGACAAATCTCACAGATCTAACTCTAAATGCCAGCTTCCGAGAAGGTGACACGTATCCACTCCGTGAGGGCCAAAACCTCACAAATGATTCTTGAGTGCTAGTCTCTAAGAGACTGACACATGTCTGATCTGTGAGGACAAATCCCACGGATCAAACCCTAAATGTCAGCCTCCGAGAGACTGACACGTATCCAATCCGTGAGGGCTAAAACCTTATGGATGACTCTTGAGTGCTAGCCTTCGAGAGGCTGACATATATCTGATCTATGAGGAAAAATCTCACGGATCTAACCCTAAATGCCAGCCTTCGAGAGGCTGACACGTATCCAATCTGTGAGGGCCAAAACCTCACGAATGACTCTTAAGTGCTATCCTCCGAGAGGTTGATACGTGTCTGATCCGTAAGAACAAATCTCACGGATCTAACCCTGAGTGCCAGTCTCTGAGAGGCTGACACTTGTCTGATTCATGAGGACAAACCTCATGGATCTAACCTATAAATGCCAACTTCTGAGAGGTTGACACATGTCTGATCCATGAGGACAAACCTCATGGATCTAACCTAGAAATGTCAGCCTACGAGAGGCTGACACATGTCTGGTCCATCAGAATAAATCTCACGGATTCACCCTTTAGGTGTCAACCTCCGAGAGACAGGCACGTATCCATAAGCCTAAATCTCATGGACTTTCTTTTGTTTAAAATGGCAGTCAGTAATTGACTGTCATGTCCTGGAGAATCTCAAAAGGAGATTCTCTTGACTTTGGGAATCCCAAGATAAAGATCTCTCTCTTTTAAAATCTTGTGGGATGCCAAATGGTATCCCGTAATCATGAAAAGATTAGGACTTTGTTTTATATCCTAGGAAAGGACGTGACTTAACATCCACTTTTTGAGGAGAAGATATGAGATTCTTCTCCTTTTTCGAAAGGTACTAGGATTCCTCCCAAAAGGGAGAAACCTGGTACAAGAGTCCTCAAAAGAAGAGGAAATTCTTTTGCTCTAGGAATCTCCCGGATAAGGGAACCCGTGAACTAGCCTCCTCTAAGAGGAAAGCGCAAGTTAACTTCCCTAAAATAAGGGAGTCAAAGAGAGAGACCAAAAAGAACTTTCTCAAACCTATAAGAATGGAGTTTCTCATAAGAAACACACAAATAAATAGAGGAAAATCCTCCAAAAAGTACAGAGAATAAAAGAAATAGTTTTTTTCTCCCTTTGAAGCAATATCAAGCAAGCCAAAGAAGAAGAAGACTCCTTTGATATGGAGAATATCAGGTGAGCCTATTAAAATGGTCACCCTTATTCTCTCTTTTTCTCTGAAAATATCAAAACCTCGAAGAGGTATCCATAACGCTTACATGAGATATGGGCAACTTCATTGAATAAATACAAATACTTTATTCAAATATTTTGTTCTTTTTTATTTCTTCTTCTTAATCAGAAGTTCTTCCCCAAATCGGGAAGGTAATTAACAATTCGGATTCACTCGGATAGGAAGGATAGTCCCCCACACAAAATAATAAACTCCATACAACAATGGAGACAATTTGATCGCAACGAAATTTACACGTTATAGTCATCGAACGACTTGAAATAGACAAACTAGGGTTTTTGCCAAAACTCACATAGACCTCTGATAGACCTTGCAGGTCTATCGACAACATTTGATTAAATCTCAGACCTCTTTTAATTTTCTCCAATTTCTCAGACTTAGCTTTGGTTTCCATCAGGAACAAAAGTTGGGGCTACCAACTTTGGATAATCTCCTTCAGAGCTCGGACTATTGAGGGTTGTCTAACCCCCTACTGTTCTAACTAATGAGACTCATTGCTTCAGAAGGGGTTGATCCTTTTTAGTCGCCTCCATCCCAATACGTTGTTGTAACTCAGCATCAGCCCTCCAACCAACATAACTCGGCATCACAAAGCATTGGCAAGATTTATCACTGGAAGGGATCATCGATCCATGGATTAGAAATAGAAATCCTAGAGGAGCAGCAATATCTTCAACCTCAAAAGCCTTCATGCAGTAGGGTTGGATGAGATTCAATCTCATATTCTTCATTCTTCTATTTCTGGCTTGGTTGAGAATTATATGGGCATGCTTAGCTCTTAAAGTTCTTTTTAGTTTTAAAAATGGGTCAAGTGATGGGGATTCAAAAATGGGGACTTTGGCCTGGGGAATTAGGTTCAATGCAACCCTAACCTGAGATTGACTAGGTTTGGTGGGAGAACAAGATGGTGGTAGCTCTTTCCCTTTGACAGAGTTTACCATATAATCGTTCAAATCTCCTTTTCCACCAATCTGTCTTGCAAATTCTCAGAATTGTCCTCTATTGTAGATGCCATACAAGCGTCACTAGGTGGTTCCTTTTCTGCTACCAACTTAGCTCATGGCGATTTTATAGTTGGCCCCTCCGACCTTCCTCATCACTTAGTCGTTCCCACTCTAATCGAAACTTCCTATCCTCCGCACTCTCCTTGACTACTAAACCCTCTTGATTCATCTCCATTGCTAAAAAATTATCGCTACAAGTTCTGTTCTCATGTCAGAAGCCTCTGTTGTTCGCGGAAGCTTAGAAATGGCACTTAATCAGGGCTGGGTTCAATGTTCTATTGAATCGGATTCTCAAATGTTAGTCCAAGCCATAAACGATGGTTCCTTTGATTAATTCAAGAGGTTCGTCCAATTTTCGAGGATATTCTCTCATTGCTTAACCTTCTCTCTCAGGTGAGGGTTGTGTTCATTCGTCGTCAGGCGAATAAAGTAGCTCATAATCTTGCTCAACAGGCGGTCAGGTGTGTTTGATCTTCCTTATTCTTGGCGGATTCAGTGTGGGATGATCTTAGTGAACAACAGTTTCCTTTTAACCCTGGTATTTCTGAAGGTGGAGGGAGTCTCTAGTGTTCGGGTTCAGCTCTTGCGTTGGTTTTATTACTGTATTTTCCTTTATTTGTTTTCATGTTTTCTCTCCTTGTTCTCTTTTCAATTATATATACCAAAAAAAGATAGGGGTGAAATGGCTTTACTGTTTGTACTTAGTGCTTTACTTGGTGTTGTCTACTTTCTAGGAAACTGTCCTGACCAAAGTTCTTCGATGGTTCAACTTATCCAAGAAAAAATCCTAAGTTCAATCTATCATCAGAATGATTTCTTCTTTCATCACATGGAAATATGGCTTGAAGGATATAGGAGGAGATTGAGGATAAGATAATCTCACCTCCTCAAATCACTTGGAAATTTTTCAACGTGGTTATGCCCTATAAAATTATTAAATAACATAGTATAAAATATATATTTTGTTTTTAAAAGTGTAGGGAAAGTTGACTCCTATTAAATAATTAAATAATATAATTTTTTTTTTCAAAAGTTCAATGACAGTTGTTCACCTACCAATCATTATGTTATTTTAAATAATTATATATTTAGTATAAAAAATTCTTTTTCCTAAAATTTCAGGGGCAACTACACATGCCCTATGACTATGCCTATTAAATTATGGAAAATAATCACCTCCTCGATCGGTGACGCGAGGAGGGGCGTCTCGCCTCCCATTTTCTTGCCACATGTCCCTCTTCTAACCTCATTTAGTTGTGGTTAAGATCCATCCCTTGGCTTTTTGAAAAATAAAATTTTAAAAAAATTAACTAAAGGGTTGAAAAAGACTAACCCAAGTTAACAGGAGTTCAAGGGTCAGCTATGTGAGAGCGAAGAGCAATAGTTTGCTCCTTACCAGTGGAGCGAACTATTGCTCTTAAATTATAATTTATTTTGGGTAAATTACACTCACCTCCCCTGAGGTTTGATGAAATTTCAGAAACCTCCCATCTTGTTTATGAAATTACACTGACCTCCCTTGATAGACTTATCATATTAACTTTGTTAAGTAATAATATTTTTTTTTCAATTTTACCCTTATTACTTAGAGGAAACACGTACTTAAGGCTTAGTTTGAAAGCTCAACAAAAAAAACATAAACGTCTCAAGCCGCCACGTGTCTCTTTTAACACCCACTAACTATGATTAAGATTCACTCACCCTTAGGGTTTATCCATCTAACCTTAGTTTTTAGAGAAAAAAATAACCTTGGGTTGATTATGCTTAACCACAATTAAAGGGGCTATACAAGCCACCATGTGTCCCTTTTAACACCCACTAACTGTGGTTAAGATTTACTCATTCCTAGGATTCATCAATCTGACCTTGATTTTAAGAAAAAAATAAAAAATATTAATCTTAGGTTAATTATGTTTAACCACAGTTAAAGGATCTCTATAAGCCGCCACTTGTCTCTTTTAACACCCACTAACTATGGTTAAGATTCACTCATCCCTAAGGTTCATCCATCTAACATAGGTGTGAGCACGGAATTTCCTCGCTCACGAAAAGACGATGGGATTATTACCTAGTGTACTCTCTCAGGTGTGAAAGAGTTTTATCATTAAGAGTCGTCACAGATTCATTCAGAAGGGATAAGTCCCCCGTGTTTGGATAAGGTTTTGGTCTGCGAGTGAGATCAGGGTAAGGGGTTCGGTTAAGTCCGGGGAAAGTGTTAGGCACCCCGAGGCTTCCGTTTTTCAATTGTTCCCTACTCCCCAGGTTTAAGCCAAATAAAGTTAATCTTGATTAGAATGCCGAAGTGTTTAAGTTAACACTAATCTAAGAAAGGAAAAGCTAACTGGGGTCGAACCCGGGTTGGGTTGCCTACGTACTCACAGGGTGAAATCAGACCGAGCGTAGTTCTAGCATGTGAGCCTGTACCGAGGTTAGAGGTGTGTGTGTGTGCATCAAGGGTGGCTAACAAAGACTAGTCCCGTAGACTAGGGTTTGGTTGACCGAGGAGGGTCAAGTGCATGGTATTTAAGCCCGGTAGCCTTAGGGGTAGTCCGGTAGACTAGGATGGAGTCCGGCCTGGGTTAGGGTTGCTAACCGGGTTTAGGCCGAACTAACTATGCTTAGGGTTGCTAACCACAGTTAAATGGATGTGATGTGTAGCCCAGTAAGCTAAGGGGAGGCCCGGCAGGCCAGAAGTAATCCTGTAGACTTGGTTTTTAAGCCCTGTAGGCCGAAAATCGAGATTAACTACAGTTAGGGTTTTAACCATAATTAAGGAGGGTCTAACTGTGGTTAGGGTTGCTAATCAGGGTTAGGGAGAGGGCTAAAGTCAGTATTATGGTCCAATTATATTTTTAGAGGTTTCTATTTAATTTTCCAAAATTTGTGGGGTTAAAGGATGCTTAACCGCGGTTAAATATTAACTGGAGGTGCATTTAACCGTGGTTAAGGGTTTGATACAGTCTAAGGTGGGGGCCTAGGGGGCTAGGCAGGGCCTAAAGTGGCCTCTTACCAGGCCTGGGCCATTGCAAAAGCCCCCAAAATCAAAACAATGTTAATGTCGGTAATTGGATTACCGACATTAATAACAGTGTTTTGATTCTGTGTTTTTGTCTCTACTAACTAGGGTTAAGATGTAACCCAGGGTGAAACAAGGTGATGGGAGTGTAGAGGGGACTCCTGGAAAAAGATCAGGCCCTATGTGGGGCCCCAGAGGATGCCTAGAGTGGGCCCCCCAAGGCTGCCAAGCTGCTGCAACAGAAACAGTATACTAGCGGTAATTATTCTACCGCTGATTTGAAAACAGGCAAAAAACAGGGTGTCGGTAGAAGTTTCACCAACTGTAAATAGGTCTACCAGGAATGACGGTACTGAGTTTCCCGTAATTCCTGGATTTCACCAAAAACGGGTTTGTGCCCACTGGAGCTATGCACCTATGCTTCCAGGGGTTCCCTCATGATCTTAGGGACCCCCAGAGGGTTATGCTGTGGCCTGAGAGCTCTGTGGGAAGTGATATACCCGTAGTGGTTCACTACGCCTATGGACAAGGTGGGTGAACACCCTGTTGGGCTTTCAAATATTAACTAAACACTAGGAAAAATAATAGAAACGTCCATTGGAGATGACCAGTGGCTCACAGTGATCAGAAAAGAGAAAAATGAGCGTAGGGGATGGCCCTACCTGAATGCTCTGCTTCTGCCGAAATGGGAGGTGGTCTATGCACGGTGGTGGTACGCCTTGGTGGTGCTACCCGAATAGGGGAGTGGAGAGGTAGGTCCAGGGGAGTCCTGGGATCAAGATCAGGGGAGAGGAGAAGCTGAGGATCGCGTTTTTTTTGCAGCAGGGATTCACCTTCAAAATTCAGACCGTTTGATCAGGAGGTGAGGTTTGGCTTTATAGGGATGACATCTAGGGACCTACAAGGGATTAAGGAGAAGGGGGAAGAGGTGGTTGGACCAAGGAGAGGTCGTGTGAGAGGTTATGAAGGGAGAGATGAGATGAGGGTTGAGTGTGCAGGGCGTTTGCAACCTGCAAACTCGTAACTCACAAACTGTTAGTAGAAGGTCTACCGACAACAAGAAATCAGGCCAAAATAAAATGTCGGTAGACCTTCTACCAACATTCTGAGATTTGTTTGAAATGGGCCTGGCCCTGCACAAACAGGTTTGGGACTTGGGCTTTGGTGCTCTATGGGCCCATGCCACAGGTTTAGGCCTTAGGGGCCTTGGACTCTAGGGGTCAAGCTCTAATGGCTCTATGGCTAGACTAGGGTTTCGGCTAGGGTCACCTAGGACTACAGCTTTGACATGAGCTTCACTTAGGGTGAGTCCTAAGGTTTAACTAGGGTTAAACTAGGGATAGGTCCTAGGGTTTAACTAGGGTCTAGCTAGGGTTTAGTTGGGGTTTACCAGGGGTTAGGGTTTTGGTTTTAGGGTCTTAGGGTTTGACTTAGGCTGAGTCCTAAGGCTACCTAAAGGCTTACCTAGGGTGCGAGGGATTTGGCAGGGGTAACCATAGTTAAAGGGTTTAACTATAGTTAGCTGGGGTGTAAAAATCGAGTGCTTACAATTGGTTTTTAGAAAGGAAAAAAATTTATATTGATTATGCTTAACCACAATTAAAGGGGGCTCTACAAGCCGCCACGTGTCCCCTTTAACACCCACTAACTGTGGTTTAGATTCACTCACCCCTAGAATTCATCCATCTAACCTTAGTTTTTAGAATTTTGCTTAACCACAATTAAAGGGGGCTCTACAAACCGCCATGTGTTCCCTTTAACACCCACTAACTATGCTTAAGATCACTCACTCCTAGAATTTATCCATCTAACCTTGGTTTTAAGAAAAAATTTATTAACCTTAACCTTATGTTTGGTTGCCGAGAAAATAAGTGAAAACATGGAAAAGAAAAGAAAATTTTGGATTACTAATACAATTTTTAGTTGTGTTTTATCTAATTTTCTTTTCTTTTTCATGTTTTTACTTATTTTCTCGGCAACCAAACATAGTGTAAGTTAATTATATTTAACCACAGTTATAGTGTTTCTATAAACCGCCACTTTTAATACACACTAACTATGGTTAAGATTCTCTCACCCCTGAGATGTCATCTATCTAATATATATATATATATATATATATATATATATATATATATATATATATATATATATATATATATTTTCTTAAGTTGATCCTATTAACCTTGGTTTTGGAAATATATATTATTAACCTTAAGTTGATACTATGAACCTTGGTTATCAAATCCAATTATCATTTATTTTATTGTATTAATTGACTTTGTTTCTAAGAAGAATAATTTAGACATTTTAAAATGTTTAAAATATTACATTAAAGTCCATTCTTGTAAATAACAACAAACTAATAGAATGGTATATATGTTATAAAAGATCCAAAGTTGAGAGGAGATAGTATAATTTCATAAACAAAAAGGAGGTTTCTTAAATTTCACCGAACCTTAAGGAAGGTGAGTGTAATATATCCATTTATTTTTATACATTTTTCAAAAGTTTTAGGCAACTTTCCCTTGCGTCTGCCTCCACTGTTTGCAGCTTATGCTCCGTTTGTTTTGAGGTAAAATAGGGGAAAACAAATGAAATCCACGGAAAATATCATTTTCCAAGTATACTTTCTTTGGGACAACTAATATTTTCCGTGAAATTCATTTGTTTTCCTCTATTTTACTTCGAAACAAACGGAGCATCAGCTGTATTTGACTACGTAAAATAAATAAATAAATTAATTAAATTCCAAAGGCTAGAGGACATGGAAATGGATGGCAAGGGATTCTCCCAGGCAGATGCCGAGTATCACACTTGGGCATAGCCTCTTCACCGCCGTGTGTAGAGGTCTGTCGAGGTAATAGCATGTATCTCACACATTTTGTTGGTGGTACACGTGCACCACTCTAGCTTGTTACATGTCCTCTTTAACATTAAGTAACTGTGGTTAAGATTAATTCACGTAAATAATTTAACCTAGGTTTTTAGATAAAATGTTTTTTTTAAAAAAATTAACCACATGTATGAGTGAATCATAACCAAGGTTAGTTTTTTTTTTTTTTTTTTAATTCCAAAAACTAAATCTTAATCACATTTAACCAATGCTAAAGAGAACATGTAGCAAGCTCGAAACTGTTACAAGATGCATGCTACCACCTCCTTAGTGAATGACTTGTACACGCGTAGGCTGCAGAGGAATGCCCGAGTGTGATCCTCGGGCATCTGTAAGAGAAAATCCGTTGCCCCAGATGGGATGAGATGCGTTGAGGTCAGGTGTGAGGGCCATAAGGACGATCATCTGCGCACGTACAGAGCAGGACCCTGCACTCAAACATCATGTGACCATGGCAGAGACTAATCATTCGTTCAACATTAAACACGCGCGACTTTCGAAGGAAAAAGATGGGATGTGTCTTGACCAACACAAACACATGGCCGACACACGCTTTCAATCGAGATCAAATCACAGCGCAATCAGTATTGAACTTGGAGAGTTCAATTGCATCCACATGCCAACAGTGTGCTTTTAAACGCCTATTAATCGTGGACGAATTTTAAAATCTAATTTTGGGTTTTAGAAAAAAATATTTTTAAAAAATTAACGTTAGGGTAGGGTTTGGAAAATTTAAAACTTAGGTTAATTTTTTTAAAAAAATTCTAAAAACTAAAGTTAGATCGTTGAATTTAAGGGTTAAAGAATTTTAAAAAGGAAAATAGTCACCTCCTCATGCAAAGATTTGAGTCACTCTTAAGGTTCATAGATTTACTCTTGGTTTTTAGAAAAAAATATTTTTAAAAAAATTAACCATAAGAGGTGGTTAATTTTTTAACCATAGTTCAAAGGGTTTGTGAGAGGGAGGAGGAATAGTCCCCACCTTGGCACGAGGAGGTGACTATTGCTCTTTTAAAAAATGGTTAATAAGGGTAAAAAAGGACACGGGTTGATACGTGGGTGTGATTGAACTCTCCCTGAGTTGGTGTGTGTTTTCCCTTCTATTACCTGTTGCCTTGTGGTATTGTTACCTTGACCAAAAAAAAAAAACCTCTCCCCTAGTTCAAAAGTGATTGGCTCATTCGATCTCCTTTCAATCTTTGCTCATAGCCTACACACCAAGTGGAGATGGAATCACAGCCAATCGCGATTGAATCAGGGAGAGATCAATCTCTCCCACAACTCAACATGTGTCCCCTTTAATTTTTATTAACCATGGTTAAGATTTTTTAACCCTTAGTATTTAATAATCTAACCTTAGTTTTTTTAAGCAAATATTAAAAGATATTTAACTCTAATTAAGAATTTTTAACATATAGGGTTAATATTTTTTTCAAGAAACTAAGGCTAGATTATTGAATACTAGGGGTTAAAGAAAATTAACCACCATTAATAAAGATTAAAGAAGACACGTGTTGAGTTGTGGGAGCGATTGAACTCTCCCTACATTCAATCACGATTGGCTGTGATTCTATCTCCACCAAGTGACAAACCAAGGTACACTCAATCAGGCCATGGTCCCCATGAAATCTCCCTTTTATTCTTCCAAAATTTTAGTTGGCAAAAGTGTGCTCCTATTGGAAGGAGGTCATGGACCAGTCTATTGAGAGAAATTCTCAATATATTATTAATAAATTTTCATAGGTAAAATGTGGGTGGAAGGTCATTCATTTCCACTAACCATAGATAAATGACACATTATACTTTTAAAAAAACAAAAGGATTTGATTTGAAGGAAAACTTTTAATCTCTACCCTCTAAGAGCATTCCTAACAGCCTTACCAAATTTTACTCACCAAAATAGCTTAAAACTCACAAAAAGTTATTTTGGTGAGTCACTTTTTTAAAACACTTTCAATAACAAAAAAAAGTAGGAGAGAGAAATAATATTTTATTATTTTTGTGGGAAAACAAAAAAAGAAAAGAGATAAACATTATTTTATTGTTTGCATGGGACCACAATGAGGAAGGGAGAGAGAAGCCTTTATTTTATTATTTGTGTGGGCCCAAAAATGAGGGAAAATGAAATTTTAGCTTTGGTGAGTGTGGTGAATATTGTACACTCACAAAACCCAAATCTTTATTTTGCTAAGTTTTGGTGAGATTGCATGAAAGAGTTTTTAGCATTGTTTAGCTACTTGGGTATTTAGCATTTTTTATAATTAAGGCAAAACTTTTCGATTATTTTAGTGAGGCTGGTACGAATGCTCTAATAAAAGAGTATGTTAAACTACTCTTGGATAGCAGCTGTCGAACATTTTTTGTCATAAATTGCCCCTACTATCAAGTAACTTTTGGATTCACCAGTTATATCCAAAAAAGGGTATGACGCTCGTGTCTCTCTTCTTCTATCACACGTGCTATAGGCAGTGCCTCTCTTTGTTTGCTCATTCAGCTTCTTTACTTTATTTATGGTATAAAAAGGAAAAGTTAGTGGGATGTAGTATGAGTCAAAGACCTAGGTTTATCAAAAAATAAATAAAAATTAGTGGGTCCCATTTACAGAAATAACACTTCTCTTTAAAAAATTTAATTTTTTAAGAGAGCAGTTATCATAAAACTCATGTTTTAACTTTTGTTGGTAACCCATTTGAAACAGAATGCGCAATGTCATGAAACCCCTCCTATTTTATCTTGGAAAGTGATGAAAAACTATCGGACAGTACCTACTATCGAGAGTTAGACCGTTCGATTTAATATCCAATGGTTCCATGTTTTCACGTGCTTTAAATGAAGCCCACCAAATGCTTGAAACCATTGGATCTTGAATCCAAGGGTCCAACTCTTGATAGTAGGTAGTATAGAAAGTTTTAAATCACTTCCCCTTTATCTTTAGCTTGTGGGACCCATTTGAGAAGTAACATTTTGTGTGAAAAGAGATCGATCCTGCAATTAAACTAGAGGAGAGTTCAATCGATGCCACAGTCCAACACGTGTCCTACTATCCTAAAACTCCTCTTTTATCGGGGTTTTTCCCAGATTGCCCCTTTAGTATGGGGTTTTTCCCCGAATAACCAGGTTTTGAAAACCCTTCTCTAAATGCTCTTATCATCCATTTTTCATAATTCAATATTTATGAAAAGTCTTAAATACACCTGCACTGATTTTGAAAGAAAAAGAAGAGGGATTTAGGTTCGTGGATGAGAGATTTTCGTTCCTACACTATTTCCAGCGAGAGTTCTTCGTTCTCACCCCATTTCCGGCGAGAGTTCTTCATTCCAAGAAGAAGAAGATACGTATGTGGATGAGATGAATGAAGCTCACCCACTCCCCTTATCTTCCAAATACCCTTCCATTACCATCTATACTGATTTTGAAAGAAGAATAATAAAAAAGAAGAAGAAAAGATGAAAAAATAGCAAAAATCTGAGTTTCTCGATGTTTTTAGTACGCAGGGTCGATACAATGCATCGACCATGTGCAAAATGCATCAACCACGTACAAAATGCATTAGGTCGACACAATGCATCAACCACGTACAACCCCGTGCAAAATGCATCAACCGCGTACAAAATGCACTAGGTCAATACAATGCATCGACCGCATACAAAATGCACTAGGTTGATGCAATGCATCGACCTCGTGCATTTTATGCATCAACCACGTGCAAAATGCATCGACCGCGTACAAAATGGACTAGGTTGATGCAATGCATCGACCTCGTGCATTTTATGCATCGACCCCGTGCAAAATGCATCGACTACTTACAAAATGTACTAGGTTGATACAATGCATCGACCTCGTGCATTTTATGCATCGACCTCCTGCAAAATGCATCGACTGCGTACAAAATGCACTAGGTTGATACAATGCATCAATCTCATGAATTTTATGCATCGATCCCGTGCAAAATGCATCAACCGCGTACAAAATGCACTAGGTTAATGCAATGCATCGACCTCGTGCATTTTATGCATCGACCCCGTGTATTTTATGCATCGACCGCGTACAAAATGCACTAGGTTGATACAATGCATCAACCTCATGCATTTTATTCATCGACCCCATGCAAAATGCATCGATCGCGTACAAAATGTATTAGGTTAATGCAATGCATAGACCTCATGCATTTTATGCATAGACCTCGTGCATTTTATGTATCGACCTCATGCATTTTTTGCATCGACCTCGTGCAAAATGCATCGACCCCGTACAAAATGCACTAGGTTGATACAATGCATCGACCTCGTGCATTTTATGCATCAACCCCGTGCAAAATGCATCGACCGTCATCTTCAAGCTTGGAAACATGACTGTAAGTCATAGAAAATGAAAAAACAACACATGTAAACACATATATAACATGAAATTTAAGGTTTTGAATCATAAATACAATGATTATAAACATTTTTCCATGAATTAATCATACATGCAATGATTTTTTTGAATTCATTTTTTTTAAAACACAAGAAACCCGAAAATGAGGGTTGTTCTTCGGTTAATAACGTTTTTTCACGAAAAGAATATGGAAAGAACGCTCTTGGAAGAAAGGTCTCTTGCCGGAAATGGGGTGGGAACGAAGTTCTTTTGTCGGAAATAGGGTGGGAATGAAGAACTCGTCGGAAATGAGGTAGGGATACCCAAAGTCTTTTCTTTAAATGATTTGGATAAAATGGGAAAAGTTCGCATGTGCGAATAGATGCACATGTGTGTGGGGGCATTTAGAGAAGGGTTTTTAAAACCTGGTTATTTGGGGAAGAACCCCATACTAAAGGGGCAATCTGGGAAAAACCCCTCTTTTATCCTCATGTTTAACTTTGTTGGCGGGACCATCATGAAACCCCTCGTCTTTTAACTTTAGCCGGTGGGATCCATTCAAACTATGGTTAAGGTTCACTAACTTTTAGGGTTAAAAAAAATAACTTTGGTTTTTTAAAAAATCAACTTTTGTTAGTGGGACCCATTTGAGAAACAACAATATGTTATATCATGAAACCCCTCCTATTACATGATAGGAAGTGTGGAGCTTGGCTCGACTGAACATTCTACCTCTGTTCTTGTGGATCCAACTTCGTGGTAAGTTGGCGGGAGGTTGCAAGGGGTAGAGCCCCCTTGCCCGTAAGGTGGGGGTTCGGGGGTGTTAGCCCTCGAGGCGAAATTTTCGAGGGGTACTTTGGTATTTTCATATTTTTTTATGTAGCCCTAATATTATTAAGAATAGGTGTGGGCAACTACTGTAAGTTTAGATTGCAACACTCTAATTCCTTTGGCTCCTGAACATAGTGAAATCTCGGTAACTCCGTGGACGTACCTCAACTTGAGGGAACCACGTAAATCTGGTGTTTTTGTGTGTTTATTCTTGTTTACTTTTCTGTCTATATTTCATGTCTCATAGATCCTGTTGTAGGGTTCATTCCCTAACAAGTGGTATCAGAGAGCTCTAGGTTCTACTGGGAGCGATGGCCGATGATGGAAGGGTTAAGATCGACAAGTTCAATGGCATGGATTTTGGTTTCTGGAATATGCAGATCGAAGATTATTTATACCAGAAGAAGCTATATCAGCCTCTTTCAGGAAAGAAACCAGATGCTATGGAAGATGATGTATGGGATCTTCTTGATAGACAGGCTCTTGGAGTTATTCGATTGACGTTGTCTCGTAACGTCGCCTTCAACATAGCGAAAGAGAAGACCACGGCAGATCTTATGACCGCGCTTTCAAATATGTATGAAAACCCTTTTGCCTCCAATAAGGTATATTTGATGCGGTGGTTATTCAACCTAAAGATGTCAGAAGGTGTGTCCGTGGCTGAACACTTGAATGAGTTCAACATAGTCACTACTCAGTTGAGTTCTGTAAAAATCGAATTTGCTGATGAGGTTAGGGATTTGATTCTTCTATCCTCTTTACCTGAAAGTTGGCACGGCACTGTAACAGCAGTGAGCAATTCTTCAAGATATTCGAAATTAAAGTTTGATGATGTTCGAGATTTGATTCTAAGTGAAGAGATTCGCAGGAGGGAATCAGGTGAACATCGGGTTCTGTTTTAAACATCGAGTCCAGGGGAAGAAAGTATGGGAAGAAAAATTATGATCACGGTAGATCTAAACCCAGAAAAAGAAGTAAATCGAGATCTGGAAAATTACCCGAGTGCTGGAACTGTGGGGAGAAGGGACATCTAAAGAGAGATTGTCGAGCACCAAGAAAGAATGACAGGGGTGAGCAGAACTCTGAAAATGTCACAGAACAGATTCATGATGCTCTGATTTTGAGCATCGACAATCCTATTGAATCATGGGTTTTAGACTCAGGGGTATCCTTTCACTCTAGCCCACTTCAGGAAATCATGGAGAACTACATCAGTGGTGATTTCAGAAAGGTTTATTTGGCTGATGATGAAACTTAGAATATTGTGGGCAAGGGAGATGTTCGGATCAGATTATCTAATGGAGGTACATAGAAGATGCAGATTGTTAGACATATTCTAGGCTTGAAGAAACTTAATTTCTGTGGGTCAGCTTGATGATGAATGGCATGCAGTAATCTTCGTGGGTGGTTTGTGGAAAATCACCAAAGGAGCTTTGGCTGTAGCTCGTTGAAAGAAGACCGGTACTCTCTATATGACAACAAATACTAGAACTACCATTGTAGTTGCTGATGCAGGTGTAGATTCGAATATGTGGCATTGTAGGCTTGGTCATATGAGTAAAAAGTGGATGAAGGTACTTTCATCGAAAGGAAAATTGTCGAGTATAAAATCAGTGGATATTGATTTGTGTGAAGACTGAATCTTCGAGAAACAGAAGAGGGTCAGTTTTTCAAAGGCTGGCAAAACACCTAAGATAGAAAAATTAGAGCTAGTTCATACTGATGTGTGGGGACCTGCTCCAGTTTCATCTCTTGGAGGCGCATCATAGTATGTTACTTTCATCGATGACTCGACAAGAAAGGTATGTGTTTATTTTTTGAAAAATAAATATGATGTTTACGATACTTTTAAAAGGTGGAAGGCCATGGTGGAAAATGAGACATGGTTGAAAATAAAGTGTTTGAGATCTGATAATGGAGAGGAGTATGGAGATAACGAGTTCAAACGATTCTGTGCAATTAATAAAATCAGAATGGAGAAGATTGTTCCTGGGACACCGCAACAAAATGGCGTAGCAGAATGCTTGAACAGAACTCTTAATGAGCGTGCTAGATGCATGAGGATATACTCTGGATTGCCCAAGATGTTCTGGGCTAATGCGATTAACACTGCAGCATACTTGATCAACCATGGACCCTCTGTTCCTTTGGATAACTGCTTACTAGAGGAAGCTTGGAGCAGAAAAGAGGTAAATCTTTCACATTTAAAAGTGTTTTGTTGTGTTTCATATGTTCATATAGATTCTAATGCTAGGAGCAAACTTCACCCGAAGTTCAAGAAATGTACTTTTATTGGGTATGACACTGATGAGTTTGGTTATCAGTTTTGGGATTACCAAAGTCGAAAAATCATTAGAAGTAGAGATGTCATATTTAATGAAAAAGTAATGTATAAGGAAAGGTCAGTTGTAAAATCTAAAAATGCAAGTACTCATGCTGAGAATGCTGAGTACATTGAATTAGAAGAGATCTTTGAGAATGATGTGCAGAGTAGAGTTCAGAATAATCCCGAAACAGTGGTTCCAAGGGTGGAACAAGCTGCTCCACAGGTGGAACAAGACACACCTATGATTGAGGTGAGACGGTCCGTCAAAGGTTCCAAACCTACACAATGTTATTCTGCTTCCTTAAATTATATATTGTTGTCTGATGGTGGTGAACCAGAGAGTTATGATGAAGCATTGCAGGCTGAAAATTCAACTAAGTGGGAGTTAGCTATGCAGGATGAGATGGACTCCCTCATGTCAAATCAGACATGGGAGTTGACTGAGCTTCCAAAGGGAAAGAAGGCTTTGCATAACAAATGGGTTTACAGGGTCAAAGAAGAACATGATGGTAGCAAGTGTTACAAAGCTAGATTGATTGTGAAGGGATTTCAGCAGAAAGAAGGTGCGGACTACACTGAAATTTTCTTTCCGGTTGTGAAGTTGACTACAATTAGATTGGTGTTGGGAATTGTAGCTGCAGAAGATTTGTTTTTTGAGCAGTTAGATGTGAAAACAGCTTTCCTCCATGATGATTTGAAAGAGGACATCTACATGAAGCAACCACAGGGATTCATAGCACCGGAAAAAGATGGATTGGTATGCAAGCTACAGAAGAGCTTGTATGGTTTGAAACAAGCTCCAAGACAGTGGTACAAGAAATTCGATGGATTCATGTGCAACAATGGCTTCACGAGATGTTAGGCAGATCATTGTTGCTATGTTAAGAGGTTTGACAACAGTTATATTATTTTGCTCTTATATGTGGATGATATGCTTATTTTAGGGTCAAGCATTCAAGAGATCAATAACTTAAAGAAGCAGTTGTCTAATCAGTTTGAATCAAAGATCTAAGTGCTGCAAAACAAATTTTGGGGATGATGATCAACAGAGATAGAGTGGTTGGTACTCTAAACTTATCACAATGAGAGTATGTCAAAAAGGTTCTCAACAGGTTCAACATACAAGATGCAAAACCAGTGAGCACACCATTAACTAGTCACTTCAAATTATCTAAAGAGTAGTCACCGACGACGGAATAGGAGCATGCATACATAGAAGGGGTTCTATATGCTTCAGCTATTGGCAGCCTAATGTATGCTATGGTCTGCACCAGGCCAAACATAGCACATGCAGTGGGAGTTGTGAGCAGATATATGAGTAATCCAGGTAAACCGCATTGGGAGGCAGTAAAATGGATCCTTAGATACTTAAAGGGTACCATAGACACAACACTTTTTTTTAAAGGGACAGACATGACATTGCAGGGTTATGTTGATTCAGACTTAGCTGGTGATGTTGACAACAGAAGGAGTACTACTGGTTAAGTGTATACTTTGGGTGGTGCAGCAGTAAGTTGGGTTTCTCAGTTACAGAAGATTATGGCTCTCTGCACTACAGAAGCTGAATATGTTGCAGTTACTAAAGCTAGCAAGGAGATGACTTGGTTGCAAAGTTTTTTGGGAGAGTTGGGTAAGAAGCAGGAGAAGAGTATTTTGTACAACGATAGTCACAGTGCTATTCATTTTGCAAAGAATCCGACATTTCATTCCAAAACGAAGCACATACAGTTGAGATACCATTTCATACATTCTCGTTTAGATGATGGAGTACTGTTACATGAGAAGATCCGTGGAAGTGAGAATCCAACAGACATGTTAACCAAGGCAGTCACCATTGAGAAACTGAAGCTATGTTTAGCTTCAGTGTGTCTGCAAGCCTGATGATGGAGAAGTGAGTCGCTAAGATGTTCGTTTGCGTTTGGAAGCATGTGGAGTTAGAGGTTTTGTTGGAGTCAGTCTCTAGGTGGGAGATTGATAGGAAGTGTGGAGCCTGCCTCGACTAAACATCCTACCTCTGTTCTCGCGGATCCAACTTTGGTATTTTCACATTTGTTATCTAGCCCTAATATTATTAAGAATAGGTGTGGGCGGCTACTGTAAGTTTAGATCGCAACTCTATAATTCATTTGGCTCCTAAACATAGTGAAATCTCGGCGACTCCGTGGATGTACCTCAACTTGAGGGAACCACGTAAATCTGGTGTTCTTGTGTGTTTATTTTTGTTCACTTTTCTATCTATATTTCGTGTCTCACAGATCCTATTGTAGGGTTCATTCCCTAACATTACACACCCTGGGAATAGCCTAGTGGTTGGTGTATCCCTTCCTTAGGAAAGAGGTTCGGGGTTCCTTTCCCGAGAGGGTGAATGTTGTACTCTCCACCCGCCTTTAACTTAGAACAGATACTAACTACTAATTGGGGTTGTGGCCTAACTGTGCGTCTCAATACAAAAAAAAAAAACCCTCCTATTTTAACTTTAGTTGGTGAGACTCATTCAAACTATGAAAAAAAAGTTCACTAACTCTTAGGGTTTAGTAAAATAACTTTGACACCGCCGCCTCTTGCGTGAGTGGTAGGGGTGTGGCCTTTCATGGAGAAGGTCTGGGAATCTAATCCCACCCGGATATGAGTTGCAAGAGCTCCACCGCCCAAGCTAACTTCTAACCGTTTGACTCTTAAATAATATCTCTCATCAAAAATAAATAAATAAACTTTGGTTTTAAAAAAATATTTAAATCTAATTAAGAATTTTAACTCTTGGTGGTTAATATTTTGAAAAAAACTAAGGTTATATTATTGAACCCCAAGGGTTAGTGAATCTTAATTACAATTAATGTGAGTTAAAAGGTTGGCCGCCTATGGGTGAATGATCATATTAAGCCTCGATGTCCTAAACTTCAGAGTACTCTTTGTCATGGTTCAAGGAACCAAAATAAATTTAATGGAAATCTTCAAATAAGAGTTGATATCCTAGTGGATATGTCTAAGAAGTTAAATAATGATATATTGAATATCTATAATAACTCTAGACAGTGACATGGTCATGATACTCTTTATGTTAGATATAAAGGAGGTAATGGGGAGAACCAGAATGTCCGCCATAATTTTAAGACTCAATCATGGAAAGTGAGGAACATGAGGAAGAGGCAAAATGTCTTGTTTGAATCTTCATCTGAAACGGTTAATGACCTAAGGGTAAATAAATCTGTTAAAGCCATTTGGGTAAGAAAGGAAGACCAGAAGAGCTTCACTTAGTCCATGTCTGTCATAGCCTAGGGTGTGCTTGTCTTGTTATATCATGTTATAGTGCTATGCTCTTTTTGTGTATACTAGTAGTTTTTTTTATTGGTTGTTATTTGCTTTGGTTTGTTTTTCTGTTTTATTTATTTTGAAAAATTCAAAAACATTGAAAACTATAAAATCTAAAAATATTTTTTTTCATGTTGCCCTTGTTTGACTTGCATGATCTGCATTCCTTATATGATCTTTATTTTTATTCTTGTACAAGGTTGAACATGAGTTTGTTGCTGATTGAGGATATATCACCTTCGTAATCTCTTGGTTAGTCTGAAAATTAAACTAGTTTTATCTTCCATAGTTAGAGACTTATTCATGTGTGTATGTTTTACTATTTCACATGCATTCTGACTGATTTTGTTGAGAAGTCTAATTCTCAATCTGTAGGTGTATGTCTTATCCCAAAAGTGTGACCTAGGATGACTAATCTAGAATGACTATATTGTTAGTCATCCCTATTTTGTGTATCTCCCATTAGCAAAAATTGTTTCAATGAAAAGGGCTACCTACTGGGCTAGTGTGAAAACTACTATTGGGTGCAAACAGTAAGTAATGGATATTTATGCAGACAGTAGGTATCTATTTAGGTTGCTAGTGTGAAAGTCTCTACTGCTAATAGAGAAGAGCTACCTACCTGGATAGTGTGAAAGTCAACATTGCACGAAAAGATATGTTCAAATAAAGAACATAAAAAAAAATCTTACAAAGTTCGGAAGTATCTGATCAAAAGTAAAAGAAAAATATTGAGCCAAATAAAAATAAAGGAGCACCAAAATGTAATGTAAAAAAATCAGCATATCTGGATCTAACTAGGTTTGACTTCTTAGATTTGAGTCTCCAGGAATCCCCTTAATGGTTAATGTTATATCCTTGGAAAGGAAATGAAACCTTGATTTAGTATCTAGTCAAACCACCTCTACACACAAAGCTTCACTTTTGAACTGCTCACTAAATGTGACTAAGTGAATTGGCTATGCTTTAGCATTGTGAGATTTAGTTAGATGTGTATCCTTAGTCGGACTAACTAATCATGTTCTTCATTGGATTTGTAATATTAAATTAATATTGTTTGGAATGCTTTTGATGCATGTTTGTGTGACACATGCTACTTTTTTAGTATTATTATTATGTTTTTCCTTTTTAGTTGGCATGAGCCTTTCTAGCATAGATGCCTGCTTTTGGTGGTGTCCTTGATCTTAGGGGAAGAAGAACAAGTTGAGTTGTTGAGGGGGAGTTTTTGTTTTATTTTACTATATTTTGTTCCTCGCTCTATAGTCCCTGCATTGTCTACAGTTGCTTGATTGTATTGTGGTTGTCTTGATATTGCATATGCTCCAAATTGATATATTTTGTGATATTGGCTTTTTGCCTACCTTTGACAATTGTGTCAAAAGGGGGAGAATGTTAGGATATATTTTTCGAGTTTATTACATTCCTTGTAATACCTATATTTACTTATTTTACATTTCATAAATGCTTCATGGGGTTTTATTAGCATGTGTAGGTGCAGGTTTGCAACAAACAGATCTTATTTGACAAGAGCTTCAGTGATTACAATTTAGGTTGTATTTCAATTTGTGTCATGTAATTGTGTTGGAGTCATGTAATGACCTAATTCTCTATTTGATGTGTTTGAGGGGAGTTTGTGTCAAGTCATGTATTTCAGTTTGGTTTCGCCACGGAATTGCCAAATGGGGAGATTGTAAAGTCCATGTTTTAGTGTTGACTTATTCCCTTGTCAAAATTGTGAATCTAGTATGTCTTGTGGCATTGCTTACAAACATCCAAGACAAGTGGAGATGAAGCCATGACAAAGTATGAAGAAAATGCATCCAAGCTTGGCTCATGCATTAGGATGGTAAGTGAGACTTAGAGACCAAAAAATTACTTAGGTACAAGTGCCCTCTAACACATAATTTGGTTCCTAGGTGGCTAGATAAATGAGCAACATGGTAAGGTAAAATAAAAAGGTTCTTATACCTGTGTTGAGGCATCCAGTCGGCCGAGCCCCATTTCGATCGATCCACTCCCTACTTGATTTGTATAGTGAAAAAATCAAAAGAGGATGCAAAAATCCGGTCAACGAGATTTGATAAGTCGGTCGACCGACTGACCACATCTGGTCGACCGGATTGGTACTCGGTCGACCGATTGGCTCGCACAGCTGTTTCTAAATTGGTTTTACCTTCTATTTTTTGTTTCTAAGTTGTTCTATTAATAAGAGCTTTGCTAATCCATGAAGGGATGCAATAGTAGAGAGTTGAGAGACTATTTTGAATGCTCTAGAGTTCTCCAATCCTTTGGATTAATCCTTTCTTTTTCTTTCTCATTAGTTTCTCTAGAGATGCAAATTCTTTTCTTATAAATCATTAAAATTGCATTGTATGATCCTCAAGCAATTGATGGGGATCAATCTAGAGGTGTCCTAAACTTTAAAACCCCTATGATATTCTGTTTAGAGTTTGATTGGCATGAGCCAAAACTATCGTGGACGGAGATCGATCTTTGGAGATCGTGGTTGTCAAGGCATAAGAGAAATAGAAGGCTGCTGAGGTTATTCACGGGTCTTGCGAGAATGTGATTACTTATTGAGGTATGTAGGACTAGTCGTGGATCAATGAGTTCGAGTCTTGTTTGAGTGAGGTTCTAGTCTGTAAGTATCTTTACTTTGTCTTAGTGATCTCTTTGCTGGACTAGGTCTCGTGATTTTTCCCGAAAGGGTTTCCACTTAAAAATCATTGTGTTGTGGTTTGCTTATCTTCCCTTATTCCGCACTTTATTGTTCATCCTCCCTTAATTAATAATTTGATTGCTTAAAATAAAAAAGGTAGATAGACTTTTAGGAAGACGTAACCATCCCCCTTGGGTTTGTGAGTTCTCAACCTAAAAATATTATTTTTGGGGTTCACCAAATTTTTCAGCATAGATATATGGTGTTTTTGGGTTTTTTCCATTTCATTTAAATCCTCAGGGAGTACTATAATGTTGAATTCCATGTCTGAAAGACTATTTATCTTCTCTTTTGTTAATTTTAGAATTTTTTTTTTTGAATTTCATTATAAAAAACTATTGAGGAGCGAAGTTATTTATTTAATCTAAAATAGTGCATATCATATTTTTATTCCCATTAATAATTCAAATATGTAAAATAAAATTTGTAATTTAGTTAACATATTTAATATGTTTATAAAATTCAAACATAGAAAACACATCCCCACACATGCCTTGCATGTGTCGGGCTCAACTAGTGTATTAAAAAAAATTCTCTTTGGTGATGTGGCATTTCATCCACCGACATACAATTCGTTGTGACAGTCTAAATTAATAATTTATTAACCAACTAACCATGAGCCATATAATTTTTTTGTTGTTGAAAAGTTAGAAAAGAAAAAAGAAGGCCCTTGAACAAATACAAATGAGGTTGAAATAATATATAGTTTGAACTAGTGTTTTGAAAATTCGATCGAGTTGAACCAATAAAATCAGGAATCAATTAGTCGAAATCACCAAAATTAGAATGTTTTTGAAAATTAGCCTTAAAATCGGGAGTCAGAAGGCCCTGTCGGTTCAATCGGAGAAATTGTGATAATATCGAGAAAACCTGGGAGACCGCCCAAACAAATAATTTTTAAATAATAAATGGAGGACACGGTCGACCGATTGAACCGATCGAACCAGGAACTGGTCACTCAACCGATTTGACGATCGATCTGATTATGAAAACATTGGTTTGAACTATAATCAATGAATCGATCCTCACTAAGCTCATGCTTCTAATTATCAATCCTACATCGTAAATTCGCCAATCTAACAGCTTCCATTGAGTCGGGTATTGAAAAAAAAATTTATATGACCAATTTTTAATATTATTTTAGTGGGAAAAGATGTATGTTTATTATTTAGTTTTCATTTTCTCATATGAGTGACTTTTGAGGAGAGTCTGTAAATACATTACCAAGTATGGTAAGTATGAGTGCCCTTGTTCCCAACACAAAAAAATGTATGACTACCCTCCTTTAAGAGGTGCAACTTGGTCGGGCAAGCTTGAGTTTAGTGCCAAACTAATCCATGGGTGTGCTTGGAAGAACTTTTTAGATTTTATTTGGGTTGGGAATATAAGGTTTTCCTATAAGGGTGTGGTCTGGCAATGCTCATTGTCCAAAACCCGGATAGTTGTACTCCAAATTACGGTTGTAATTGTAGCCAAGCATGTGGCTTTGTGCATTATTAAGGAATTAGGGTTTTAGGAGGGAATTAGTATCCTTGATGGGTTAGGAAACTAACTTCCCCTATTTAAGGAATGTTAAGGCTAATGGTCCCAGCTCCATCTCCAGAAAAGTCCTGCAGAACTAGCATCTTCCCCATCAAGAGAATAGGAGACCAGGAGTTGAAGACCACACAAGCCATTATTGCTTATTGACCGGATTATTTTACAGCAACCACATTCATCAATGGCAAGATCAGGTACGCACATCATCTTCTTTTGATTCTAGTTTTATGGCTGTAAAATTTTGTTCCCTGTAGTTTGAAGGCTACAAGAAAGTTAACATGTGGTATCAGAGCCTAGGTTGCTCAGCCATACTCTAGAATAATTTTTTCTTAATTTATTTTGTGGATGTGCGTTTTCTGGCAAGGATTCACCGCCGGCGAGCCAATGGCCGATCAATGGGTGTAAGCAAATCAATATGGTTGTTTGTTTCAATATTGATTAAAATATTTCAGTATATAACCGAAGTAAATAAAGGAAATAAAAAAAAAAAAAAAGGGGGGAAGAACGGTATTTTTTTTTTCTTTCTCTTCGGCGACCGGCGTTGTTAGCCCCTGCGGCATGGCCGTGTTCATCTCACCCCGGTGGGTTGAACGGTGCCCTTAAATTTCAGAATGGAAATCTGTGGAGGGGTGAATGGGATTACAGGGTTTTTCTTTTTTTTTGAAACCCTAACAGACTCCAGATCATTAGAGATCTTGGAGAAGATGAACGGTACCGGATCGGGTCAACCCGGCCGAATTTCGGGGCCCACAACCCGAAAAACGAAAAAAAAAAAACCGGACCGTGCAGAATTGCACTAAACCAAGCCGAACCGCGTCAGACCGGGCAGAACCGTGCCGAACCGGTTTACGGTCAGCGCAGGTTTGCGGACCGCGTCTGTGTGTGACGCGCGTGTCTCCTGTGCGTGAATGCGCATGTACGACCTTTATTTCCAGAAACTTCCATCCCGCGCGTGTCGGCACGTCCGACACGTTTCCAGAGTGTGTCCTATCTCCTTTGGCATTTTTTTGATGTAGAACCCAATTCCAAACTCTATTTTGAATTTTGGTGGCTCCAAAAGGGTTTTGTCTTTGATAAAGTGACCCTAAAATGAGACAAAAACATTTTATGGTACCCCTATTGGGTTCTTTGTATTAAATAAACATGAAATTAAGTTTCTGGGTATTTTTTAAAATGACACTTCAGTTTTTTAAAATTAAAATATAATTGTAGAAAGCTGTTATTGATTTACTAACATTTTTTTTTTTTGTCATGAATCTCAAATAAATGAATATGCATGTTATTATTATATATTTTATTTAATTCCTTGGGGTATGGAATTCTTGGTACCTCCCTATTCGGAACCAACCAGATTGAAATGGTCGTGTTAGTCACCAAAGTGGCCTCGATCAGGAAGATTTGGGTGGCGTTCGAATGTGTGCATGTTGTATGAAAAATTAATTCATGTTTGATTTCAAGGGAGTGTCATCCGGATTTGTGTTTTAATTGTTTCGAGAGGGTGATCAAGCCCAAAGGTAGATCATCATTTTGTGCAATTTAAACGGAGTAGGGAAGTTGGTGTGAGCATGTGAATTAGAGGGGTTTAGGCCCAAAGGTTTAAAGTTCTTAAAATTTATAATGTTCATTATCAGCTTGCCTTGTGGTGAAAGTAGTTCACCTAAGGAGAGAAGCCTACTGCATGTTACGTTCTCGGCCCAAAGGAGGGAGTGTAATGATGTATTGGTTGTCTCACCAGAGATGGTCCTAGTGTTTTAATAACCATCCTGGATAGTCTGGCTAATACCCCACTAGTCAAATGATTTTTTCATCTTTTGAGCATGATATCAGGTTGTTGTTTTGTTTCATGCATAAAGTGATTGATATGCAATTAATTAAGTGAGCATATTGTTTTATTTCCAGCAATAAATCCTTCTGCAGTTACTAGATACCTGTCAGGGATTGAACCCCTCAATGGGTCAAACTTTTCAGAATGGAAGTACCAAATTGAAGTTACTTTAGGTTGCATGGACCTAGATTTGGCTTTGTTGGAAAATGAGCCTATTGTGCCTAATGATAATAGCACTCCAGAGATTAAGAGTAAACATGAAAAATGGGTAAGATCCAACAGGTTATGTCTTATGATAATGAAAGGTTCAATCTCCAAGAGCATTCGTTGTGGAATTCCTAAAACTGACAAAGCAAAAGAATTTCTCAAGAAGATTAGTGAGCAGTTTGTTGGGACTTCAAAACAGTATGGAAGTTTATTGATGAGGCAGTTGACCCGCACTCATTATAGTGGGACTTCTGATGTCCGTGAACATATCATGCATATGAGTGATTTGGCAGCTCAACTTAAGGGAGTGGGAATGACTATTAATGAAGAATTTTTAGTGCAGTTTATTCTTGACTCTCTTCCAGCACACTTTGATCAATTCACGATCGCATATAGTACACAACAGGAAAAGTGGACAATTAACCAGTTGATCTCAATGTGTGTTCAAGAAGAGGAAAGATTGAAGCATAGTAAAGTTGAAAGTGCTTATATGGCTATTCAGGGTTCTTGAAAGAAATTTAAAAGAAAACTCTGGAAATTGAGGGAACCAACAAAATTCAAGGGTTACAAAGGTGGCATAATATTGATGGTGGTCAAAGGAAAGAACCTACTGAAGGCCAAAGTACTGAGAATGTCTGTTATTTCTATAAGAAAAGTGGTCATTTTAAGAAGAATTGTCCAAAGTATAGAATATGGAAGCAGAAGAAAGGTAGTCCTTTGAACTTTGTGTGTTTTGAATCTTTCTTAGCTGATGTTCCATCCAATACTTGGTGGATTGATACTGGGGCGACTATTCATATTTGTAACACAATGCAGAGATTCATCAAAAGCAGGAAGCTAAGTGATGGAGAGAGATCTTTAAAGATGGGAAATGGCGTGAAGGCTGACATAGATGCTATAGGAGTATATAGATTAGTTCTAGATTCTGGATTTGTTTTAGATTTGGAAGACACTGTTTTTGTGCCCAGTATGAGGCGAAATTTAATTTCAGTTAGCAAACTCGATGGTTATGGATTTGAATTTAAATTTGGTAATGGATATATTAGTTTATCTTATCACTCTCGTGTTATTGGCACTGGTTCATTACTTGATGGGTTCTACAAATTGAATCTAGATATTGCTTATGCTCAATCTCTTTTATCCCTGCATGTGTGTGAACTTAATGGAACAAAGCGTGGTCTTTTGAATGAAGATTCTTCTGAATTGTGGCATAGAAGATTGGGACACATCTCAAAGGAGATGATAGAAAGGTTAGTTAAGGATGGAATCCTTAGACCTTTGGATTTTACAGATTTGGGTATTTGCATTGATTGCATAAAGGGGAAGACTACCAAGAACAGGAAAAATGGTGCAACCAGGAGTTCAGGCATTCTTGAGGTGATTCATACAGATATCTGTGGACCTTTTCCAACTCCTGCTTGGGGAGGCCAAAGATATTTTATCACATTCATAGATGATTTTTCTCGTTACTGCTATGTGTTCTTATTACATGAAAAATCAGAAGCTTCTGACTCCTTTAAGATCTATAAAGCAGAAGTTAAAAATCAACTAAATAAGAAGATTAAGGTTGTAAGATCAGATCGATGAGGTGAGTATTATGGCAAATACACCGAGTTTGGTCGTAATCTAAGACCTTTCGCAATGTATTTGCAAGATTATGGTATTATGGCACAATATACCATGCCAGGTACACCAGAACAGAATGGAGTGGCAAAAAGAAGAAACAGGACCCTTAAGGATATGGTTAGGAGCATGGTAGCTCATTCATCATTACCAGATTCCTTATGGGGGATGCCTTAAAAACTACAGTATACATTCTTAATAGAGTTCCAAGTAAAGCAATTTCTAAAACACCTTTTGAGTTGTGGACAGGAAGAAAACCGAGTTTACAGCATCTGCGAGTTTGGGAGTGTGCTGCAGAAGCCAGGATATATGATCCTCATGAGAAGAAACTAGATCCTAGAACTATTAGTTGTTTCTTTATTGGTTATCCAGAGAAATCTAAGGGTTACAGATTCTATTGTCCTTCTCGTCAGACCCCGTATTGTTGAGACTGGAAATTCAAAATTTATTGAAAGTGGTGGAGACAGTGGGAGTATAAGACCTCTACCAGTTGATTTCGAGGAAAGCAGAGTTACAGCCCCATTATTGGCTCCATTATTGGCTCCCATTAGTGATACTGTTATCACACCAGTAGTCACTCAGGATGGTAATGTTGACAATTACCATATGGAGGTTGAAGTTTTAGTACAACCTATCATTAATCCACCAGAAGAGGACATTCTATTAAGGAGATCTCATAGAGAGAGGAGACGGGCCATCCCAAATGACTATGTAGTTTATCTCCAAGAATCTGATTTTGATTTTGGAGATGAAGATGATCCAGTTACTTTTCATCAAGCTTCAAAAATTTTTAATTCTCAACTTTGACATGAAGCTATGGTAGATGAGCTAAATTCCATGCAGAAAAACAATGTTTGAGATATTGTGAAATTGCCTATGGGTGCAAAGACAGTTGACTGCAAATGGATATTCAAGACCAAGAAAGACTCTCAAGGAAAAATTGAAAGGTTTAAAGCTAGACTAGTAGCTAAGGGCTATACTCAAAAGGAAGGTGTTGATTTCAAAGAAACATTCTCTCCAGTTTCTAAAAAGGATTCCTTTAGAATCGTCATGGCTTTGGTAGCTCACTTTGATATGGAGTTACACCAGATGGATGTTAGAACAACGTTTTTAAATGGTGATCTACATGAAGAAGTATACATGGAACAACTAGAGGGTTTTGAAAAGGAAAATGCAGAGCATTTGGTTTGTAAACTCAAGAAATCCATTTATGGTTTAAAGCAGGCATTGAGACAATGATATTTGAAATTTGATGAAATAGTCACTTCTTTTGGTTTCAAGGAAAATGTGGATTATGAGTGCATATATATAAAGACCCGTGAGAGTAGATTCATCATTTTGGTGTTATATGTTGATGACATACTATTGGCAAGTTATGACATGGTGATGTTGAAAGAGACCAAGCGTTTTCTGTCCAGTCATTTTGACATGAAAAATCTAGGATAAGCCTCTTTTGTTATTGGTATTCAAATTCATCGAGATAGATCTCGTGGTCTATTGGGCTTGTCACAGAAGGCTTACATTGAGAAAGTTTTGAAGAAGTTTAACATGTCACAGTGTGCTCTTATAGATTTACCTTCTATTAAAGGTGACAGGTTGACCAACTTTCAGTGTCCAAAGACTCAGGCTGAAATTGATGCTATGAAGATTTATCCTTATGCATCAGCCGTAGGTAGTCTTATGTATGCACAAGTGTGTACTCGCCCAGATCTGGCTTTTGTAGTTTCAGTTCTCAGCAGATATCAGGGTAATCCAGGTATGGATCATTGGAAAGCTGCAAAAAGGGTTATGAGGTATCTGCAGAAGACTAAGGGTCATATGCTCACATATGGAAGAACTGATAACCTTGAAGTTATTGGTTATACAGATTTGGACTATGCTGGATGTCCGGATACTAAAAAGTCGACATCAGGTTATATTTTCTTGCTGGCAGGTGACGCTATTTCATGGAAAAGTACTAAACTAATGATTGCTGATCCATTAACCAAAGGACTAACTCATAAGGTGTTTCTAGAGCACGTTTTACACATGGGACTTGTGGACAGTTTTGAGTCACTTGGTTAGTGAGAGTCTATTTGCTAGCACTTTATTTACAGACTGCTTCCCTTGCTACAGTTGTTTATTTGTCTTTTCTTTAGTTATTATTAACTAATAAAGTGATGCATCCATTTTTATCTACATTTCCATTTTGTGTTGAATGGTGATTAATTGGTAGATTAATAAAGGAACTAAGGCAAATATAAAGGGCCATATTTGGGATGTGTTAGTTCACACATCATAAGGAATAATGCAAGAAACCATGGAGAATGTGAGTACTAGTATGGTGACCATGGAATGGCACAATGCCAAAATGTAGGTATAGTGACCTCCATGATCCGATATTAGTAGTTTCATTTGTCTAGGTTTTGTTCGCTACATATATAAAGATTGGCTTAACTATTTGGAGTATATTTTTTTTAAAGTGTGGCCACACGTCTGTCGTTTTTTTTTTTTAAAATCAAGTTTTCTGATCCGGGAGAGTCATTTTAAAAGAATTTTCTGCATAAGTAAATTTTTTTTTTTTTAATGATCATTGCAGACCAAGTGAGAGAATGTAAGGTTTTCCTATAAGGCTGTGGTCTAGCAATGCTCATTGTCCAAAACCCAGATAGTTGTACTCCAAATTACGGTTGTAGTTGCAACCAAGCAACTGGCTTCGTGCATTATTAAGGAATTAGGGTTTTAGGAGGGAATTAGTATCCTTGATGGATTAGGAAACTAACTTCCCCTATTTAAGGAATGTTAAGGCTAATGGTCCTAGCTCCATCTCCAGAAAAGTCCTGCAGAACTAGCATCTTCCCCATCAAGAGAATAGGAAACCAGAAGTTGAAGACCACACAAGCCATTATTGCTTATTGACTAGATTATTTTACAGCAACCACATTCATCAATGGCGGGATCAAGTACGCACATCATCTTCTTTTGATTCTAGTTTTATGGTTGTAAAATTATGTTCCCTGTAGTTTGAAGGCTACAGGAAAGTTAATAGGGAACACAAATCTTTGGTATATGTTCCGACGTATGCCAATAATGTATAAGACAAAACTTTTTCTAAAATCTTTTTTGAGTTAACATTAACCCATAGTTTTTCTAAAAGACTTGGGGATCTTTTCCAGTTTTAGTGGGCAACACCACCAGATATAGGATACATACCTCCATTTGCACGCATCCCATAGCTTTGTGCATGCGTCCCAAACTCTATAAACGCAACAACGATAGGGCTAACCCCAAGGGGTGTCTCAGTGGTTCTGGGGCGAGCTGTAAACTCGGACGCCCTGGGTTCCACTTCCCATGCCCTCTCGATGCTAGTCCCACCCAGTTTTCTGGACTTTCCTAGTGGGGTAGGTTGTGGGCCCTCGTCACTACCCTTGGGGATTTAGTCCTGACGCGAAGGGTAGGGGACACCCAGGGTTACCAAAAAAAAAACAACAATATGGCTGTAAACAGAGCAGATAGTGGTATATTTGAATTCGTATCCGATTATATATTCGAATATCCGAATCCGAATAAATATCTGGCGGATAGTGAAATATGATATTCTATCCGACACTGATTAAAATATTTGAATTTAGATAGTATCTGAATTATCCGATTACTTTTTAAAAAAAATTGAAAAATGTAAGAATATATAAATTTTTATTCAAAAGTATATTTTAAAGGTTATATTAGTTTTAAAATTTTAAAATATATTATATAATCGGTTGGATATTTATCGGATCGAATATACCAGTATCCAAATTCATATCCGATTATAAACCGATAGTAAAACTACTATCTGAATTCGCCTATTTGGATAATTATCCAACTAAACGAATACAGATAATATCCGCATCCGTTTACAACCCTAAACAGGGGGAATGTGACACTTCATTTGGTGGTGATGGTGGTAGCTGGCGGTGAGGACACTTCATTTGGTGGTGGTGGTGGTGGTACTGGCAGTCTCCCTCTGCCAGCTACAACCGGAGAAGATCCCAAGTCCTTCTAAAATCCTTTTTGGGTTGTGGGCCCATATACAAAAAGTAGTTCTTAGTTTTATCGAGTAGATTTGCACTCTCATTGAGGAGGTAAACAGATACTCAATTTAAATTGAGTAAATAGAATTTTATACTCGATCTTATAGATGCATACAGAATTCTGTGGAAAGTCGTGTACGGCTTGAAAGGAGGTCTTTCATATCTTTCGAGATCTACCCTACAATATGGGGTTAAAAAGCCAAAATGAGTGATTTTTGTTAGCCCTTGTAAAAAGAAAACAGATTCTTGAACTGAGGATAGGGCACCTTGGTTAAGAACTTAGGTTGGGTTTAGAATACAATGTAGAATGTCTTGCCCTTTAGAGTTGGGCATGGGTTGCCCCTAATTAAACCAACTAGCTTGAGTTGCACCCTTGCCGAGCTATCTTTATCAATTGCACGTAGATGAATGGATTGCGGAATTCAACAAGGCTTTTAGATGTGCCACTTGCATCACTTCTTGGAAGTTGATCTCATGTTTAGTGGGTCTGGTTCCCATTTTCATGAGCCACTTGCATGATTCTCTCATTATTCAATACTGATTAAAATATCCATCATCCACTCTAGGGGTGTCAATTCACTAGGCTGGCTGTGACCAGGCCGCTCTAAGCCCAATTTTGCCGAATTAAATAGTTGGGCGGGCTTGAGCTTAATGCCTTATGCCTAGGACTGTTAGACTATACTTTTAACCGGGTTTGGCCCGACCCAATAAACCTCAAAACAGCTTATTTTTTCTTTTTAATTTTTAGGCGGGCTTTGTCCAACCCTAGTTTTTGGATCAGCTCTATTAGAATCAATATAATGGCCTATAATAACCTTATAACTAATTGTTTGATTAAAAGTCTACATGTCATATGTGATTCTAATCCTTGACGGAATACTTTCAAACATTTTAAAGTTTTTTTTTACTTGAAAATTTCTTAACAATTGAAGGTATAGACAAAGCATAACATAAGCACAGCCAAAGCATAACAAAATTGTAGCTTAATCTAGTAATATAATTAAAGCGGAGTTGTAACAAGACTTAAATAGTTATTTTACACTTTCTTATTATTCTAAAACATCATCATAACTAAGTCCTCTTGTTCTCCGAAGAAACAGAAAGTGGAGAACACTGACAGAGAGAAAATTATTTTGTTTTAGGAATGGAAAGAAGTAACAATGTGTTTCATTTTTGTTTTTTGATATTTTATTTACCGTAAATATAATATCTAAAATGTGATAGTCAGTATTCTCTCATAAATTTTAGTTTCCAAATCCAAATTCATGCTAACATGACTTTTGAGAAAGTTTCTCTTTGAGGCTCCACTCATTTTGAAGGAAAATAGGTGTGAGATTTTTTTTTTCTTGTGGAAGAACAATTTTTGACATGTTTTGTGCCGCAAAAAAGAGGTTTGCTCTAGAAGACCCTCTATTTAGACAAAATGAGTTCTCCATAAATCAGGTGGAAGAACAAATTTTTCTTGTGAAAGAACAATTTTTCACATGTTTTGTGCCCCAAAAAAGAGGTTTGCTCAAAAATGTTCAATTGGCTCTCTATTTAGACAAAATGAGTTCTCCATAAATCAAGTGTAAGTTGTTTCTATCAATTCTTTTTTTATTTTTTAGGGAAAAAGTTCAATTTTCTTCCTACTTTTGACAAATTGATACCTCACCCTTTGTCTTGAAATCCACTTCTTTCTCGTGTAATCTCTCAATCTTTTATTCTCTCTCTTTAACAATTAGGGGTGTATCCAAGTTGAGCCAACCTGAAAGCTTGGATCATCTCAATCAAGTTGAGCTCAATCTCAAATATTTGGCTCGATTGAGCCAAGTCAAGCTATTTTTTCGAGATTGAAATGTGTTCAAGCTGAGATCGAACTGAGGCCTGTTTGATTCGGCTTGAGCTCAGCTTGAATTATATATATATATATATATTAATAGTAAATTATTATCATTATTTATTAAATAGGTTTTTAATAAGTCAAGCTAAGCTCGGCTCGAGCTTGAAATAATTCGATCTGAGCTCGAGCCAAGCTATTGTATTCGAGCTGAGCTTTTTGAGCTTGAGTTGAGCTCGAGCATTGCTTGAAACCGTTAAAGCAGAGCTCGAGCTTGGCCCATTTTGGCTCAACTCCGTTCGAATACACCCCTACTAGCAATTGTAAAATTTATTTTTGGTTTTCATTCTTTTTATTGTTTCACAAAGGGAAATTCGAAGATGAATTCATGGTGTTCTAAGGAGTAATAAGATCAATGGTCGTTGTGTATCTATCCTAACATACCCTAACTCTAAATTAGAATTGCTCAATTTCTCTTTAATCATATTTTGTAAAAAATAATAAAGAATTAAAAAAATAAAGGAGTTGAAAATGTGTACATTTTCTTTGGGATGACACTGGTATTTCCTTGGCTGAGACAGCAATGAATCTATCAAACAATTAACATGAAATGAGAGTACTATAACTTTTACAAGGGAATATCATCATTTTTCATGGTCTTTTATCTTGTCTGGGCTTAGAAAGAGTATTCGAAAGCCAATGACCTTTGTATAATCAATTCTTGTTAAGAACTATGTCATTATGTGTAGGACAACATAAATGAAACAACTTTATGTCCGAAAACACTATATATTATCTTTAGACTTGGGATCTTCTCCGGTTGGTGCTGGCGAGGAGACCGCCACCACCACTCAAAAGGGGCCACATAACTTTTGTACACATTATCCAAGTCTATGCATGCAAATTCACACCTTAGTCGGCATGTAAGAAGTTATGTGGCAGCTTCTAAGTGAGTGTTGGCGGTCTCCTCGTTAGCACCAACTAGAAAAGATCCCAAGTCATTATCTGCCTATAATTAGTTTAAAAACTTTTGTAAAATAAGGGTGTATTACTAAAGTGCCATAAAATTAGAGGGTTCCATTAGGTATTGCACTATGGCAACACCTATTCTCATTAATGCTCATCCTACTTAAATTCTATTAGAAAAATGTAAAATTAAAATATTAATGTCTCTGGAATGTAAGTTGAATTGCTGCAACTTCAAGACTTAACCAAATTGGTTGCCGTTAAAACGAGTTATTTTTCTCTTTCAATATTTTTCTACTAGAACTTCTCTGGTTCTTTTTTATTGAGGATAATGATGCGAATCTAGTTTTAGTGAGTTCTAATATGCAATGTGCCACTCCATAAAGAGCTAGCTAGTTCTTGCAAAAATGCTTATATGATCACTCTCATCAATGAAGTGACAAGATTCACCCACTCTTAAGGTTCATCCATCCAACCATGGTATTTAGGAAAAATATATTTTAATTTAAATTTAGTTAAACTTAATGACTTAATCATGATTAAAAGGGGCAAAGGGGCACAGAACATGACGGTATGCTAGATAATGTACTCGGCGGTATGCTAACCACTGCTCTAAACTTTTTAGTTGTGCCACTAGAGAGTGTTATTAAAACCGGACCGGTCGGTTGAAGAGGTAAAACTGGGAACTGGCCAGGTCGCCGGTTCTAAAAAGCCCCAAAACCACACTATATTCAAAACTGATAGAGCTTCAATCCCCAAACTAATCATTGAACACTAACCATAGGTAATTGATATCCCCAACAAAAAAAAAAGGGTAGCGGTTACCTTTGGTTTGATGTTTGTGTGTTTCTTATTTCACAACGAAGAGGTGTCCCAACCTTTGGTCAGACTATTCCTCTATGGCCCCATCCCAGACACCCACACCAGGAGGGAGCAGATAGAAGTTGCTGGGGAGTCAAAACTGAGACCTCCGCTTCATGAGACATGGTGCTGAGCCAACTGACCGAACAAGTGGGTGTGAGATGTATGTTTAGATTACTTTTTTAACCAAAAAAAAGGTACGAGGGAATGTGAGAGCATAAAGGCAAATGTAGTTATTATATAAGGGTATTATTGTTTTAAAATCGCTGAAAATTTTGACTGAAATCCTATTAAGTGCATTAGCAGACAAGCTCTTGTTAAAAGTAACCTCGCTTTCACTTAATTGATTAAAGCTAAAACCGAGAAAATTATTTTTTTAATAACACCTTAATTTCGAAATAAATTCTAATTTCTAGAGTTTCCATACGGTACTTTAGTAGGGGTGGTTATCAAGCGAAGGTGCTTGCTAATAGTTCGCGCTCTGCTCATTCAAAGCTCATGCTCGTTTATTTTTTTAGTAAACAAGCCAAGCTCAAGCTTGATTTTTGAGCTTGTTTAGTTAATGAGTCAAGCTTGAACACGCCCCTACTCAGCTCATTAAAAGCTCGACTCGATTATCTTTACGAATATAAAGAGGATGTCCTATTCAAAATGTTGATTGAATCTTTTGTAATTCCAAAACTATCATTTGCTCTTATCTCATCTTCTTCCATTCTTATCTTATATCTTATGATCTTATGAGAATTGCCCCCTTATAAACTACTCTTATCATAATCATTATATAAGACAAAATTGTATATTTCTTTAATTCCCAAATTACCTCTCACTCATCTATCTATTAGGTTTGAAATTCTCTACGATTATAACTAGACTCCTTGGAGTGAATTACGCCACTGAGGTTGTCATGTGTCCTTTTTAACACTCTTTAACTATGGTTAAAATTCACTCAACATTAGGATTCACCCACTTATCCTTGAATTTTAGAAAAAAAATTAACCATAGGAATTAGTAAATTTTAACTAGAATTTAAAAAAATTAATAATTTTTTTCTTCTAAAAACCAAGGATAAATGGGTGAACTCTAGGGGTAGATGAATCTTAACCACAATTAAGGGGTGTCAAAAGATTCTCATGACAAGTGGGTGAACCCTAAGGGTGAGTGAATCTTAATCACAGTTAAGGAGTCTTAAAGAGACACATGACAACCTCAGTGGCGTAACTGGACTCATCACTCTCTTGACAAAAGACTCCGAAAGAAGAATGTCTCGTCAAGGTCCGTCCACCCCCTTTCTTTACTACACCTAAAATGCATGTCTCTAAAGCTTTTTGGTTCTTAAAATGCCCCTACGTCATATTTCTATAAGCAACATGTCCTTCACAATTTGTTTTATTCAAAATGTTTCTCAAATTTCTATACCCAAAATATTCCTTAATTTTTTTTCTAAAATGCCCTCACTAAGGTCCATCTTCCCAATCTCTCTCCCCTTCCTCTCTCTTTTTCAAGTGTATCGCACATGCCGCCCACTAGTATATATAATAACCTACTAAAATATCTAAATATACTTACTTCCTTTAAAATTTAAAATTAAGTATATTTATTATATACTAGTAAAGATTAATAATGTATAATGTATTTTACATAATAAGAATATCCTTCATGCAATTATAATTTTTTCCTAATATTTTATGTACACTGTAATTTTCTTTACCCATACGAGGATAATAAAGTAAAATTTAAACCTACTATATAGCTATAACTAATGAAGCAAGTTGCTCGCGAACTACTCAAGCTCGACTCGAGATCTTGAGTTAAAGCTTGAGCTCATTTATTTAATAAACAAGCCGAGCTCAAGTTCGTTTTCTTAATAAACAAGCTTGAACATACCATTACTCAGCTCAGCTCAGTTCGATAACACCCCTAACATAATTATCACACCCATTATTTTTCGAATGACTCAAAATTCTCTTAAGTTGTAACTGAACTCCAAGGAATCTATTACATCCCACAGGTCAACGCATGTTCATTTTAATATCTCTTAATTGTGGTTAAGATTCATTAACACTTAGGTTCAACTATCTAACTTTAATTTTTAGAAAAAATATTATCTCTAAGACATAAAGTACTTAACTATAGTTAAAAGAGTAGTTAATAGGCTTTTGGGTTATAATCAGACTCTTGGTTAACTTGAGAGAATCATGAATCTTTTCAAAAAAATAAATAAGGAATTTCCGTATTTTGCTGTGAAAGAGGGTGATGGGATTTCGTCCAACCAAGGTCCTATAGGTCAACATGTGTCTCTTTTTACCCTTTTTAATTGTGGTCAAGATTCACTAATCTTTAGAGTTAAATATTTAGTGAAAAAATATTTAAAAACAATCCCACAAGAGTTAAATTTTTTTTAACTAAGGTTAAAAGGGCAATTAATGGAGCTCTGTGAGTTGGCGAGATGGTTTTGGATTGGCGAGGGATAGACGAAATCCCATCTCAAAAGAATGGGGGATCGGATTTAGTCTAACCCTTGCTGGACTAAATTCGTTTGGCTCACTCACAAAGCCCCTAAACTGCCATTTTAATCTTGGTTATATTTTTTAAATTCCTATAGTTAATTTTTTAAAAATATTTATTTCTAAAAACTAAGGCTACATGGTTGAACCTTAACCCTATGTTTGATTGCCAAGAAAAAAAATGAAAACATGAAAAAGAAAAGAAAATTGGGCACTAAGAATTTCATTAGAAATCTAAATTTTTTTTTTCTTTTCCATGTTTTCATCTATTTTCTTGACAACCAAACATAACATAATGAATTAGTGAGTTTGAACCCCGGTCAAATGGTGTAAAAAAGGGACACGTGTTGACCTGTGGGATAGAGCCACATAGTTTTGGTCTGGTGAGGGCCAGACGAAATATCATCCAAAAGATGGGGTTTTAAGTAATTTGACAGACATGATATTCGCCCATTATCGCGGGGTCATTATCCAACAGATATGAAAGCGAGTTGAAATCTTTTTTGTTTTTATAATTCGTTTGGTACTTCTCAGAGAAAGAAGGAAATCATGTGAATCTTCATCTACTGTTTAACTTTTTTCTGATTTCTTTCTGGTTGATCTTACTTCTGTTTGATCATAGAACAGCAATCAAACGGACCCATAATCAGATTCATCTTGTTTTTCTCTGTTTGCATTGTGTAGTTCGATTCAGTACAGAAAAGTCAAGATTGAGTAGAAAAAAATGACCTTAAAACTTAGTTCTGGTGGATTGCTGAGATCTGAAAATGATGGTGGGTTTGTGACATTTGTTCTTAGATTGATAATAGAAAAGCAAAAGGGAAAAGAAGATTTGAGGAGAGAGAGAGAAAGGTAAGAAGAGGTAAGAAGAAAGATCATTAGAGAGAGAGAGAGTGAGTAGATAGAAATCATAGAATAAGGAAAAAGGAAAAATTGTTTAATGGTTTTCGGAGACAGCAGCGTATCTAGTGATATCCAGAAATTCGATTCAATGCACCCCATTTCAGGTAGATTTTAGATATTCAAAACAACAAATCTCTCTCTTTTTCTCTCTCATTTGTGCTTAGCTGGTGTTCGAGCTTAACTAATCTAATATATTTTGAGTTTTGGGGAAAAAAAAGGAAAAAGAAACGGTAACGTTCTCTTTTTTGTCCGGACGCTTCAACCAAACCCCACGCTTCGAGAAGCCATGATTAGAGTTCTTGGAATTTTTTATTCAGGTAAAACCCAGGAACAGAGGAACCCCAATGAGAGAAAAGGTGAACCCCATTCGTTATCTCTTCTTTGATTTTGATTTCGATTTCCTTTTTCTTTTTTTTGGTGGGTGAGCTGGAATCGAACCACGAGACGACATTTCCGTCTTTTGAGACCAGCAGTCAGCCATGCTTGCTCTCTCTGAGAATGACCTTTTTGGAAAGCTTGAATTGAAACTTACAGAGACAGAGAGAGAGAGAGAGTTTTCTCATTCTAGTTTATTTTTCTTCCCATGCTTGAAACACGCAAAATAATGCTGAAATGATTTTACTAGTACCCCTATTCTTTGATTGCAGAATAAAAAAAAGGTTTCTGAAGAACTGCAGATCCTTTACAGAAATCAGCTTTTTTTTTTTTTTTTTTTCTGGGTTACTGTGAGTTTGATTAGCTAAGAGATGAAGTGGGGTGAAGGGGAAAAAGAGGAAGAAGAAGAAAAAGAAGAAGAAGAAGCTGAAGGAAAGGAGATTTTCTGTTAATGGGTCTGAAAATGCAGAACCAGAACACAGTGGCTGTGAGATTGAATGAGCAATTGGCCGCGAAAAGAGGGTATACATTCATTCAAGCCAATAGAGCTTGGCTTCCAAAGCTCCTACTGCTTTGGATCATGGTGATGGCCTTCTTCAGCAGGTTAATCTATAATGGAATGGATGCAGATAACAAGGAGAGAAGAAAGGAAGTTCTTGTTAGCATGTGTGATCAGAGAGCGAGGATGTTGCAGGATCAATTCAGCGTTAGCGTCAACCACGTTCATGCTCTGGCAATCCTCGTCTCCACTTTCCATTACTACAAACACCCTTCTGCAATTGACCAGGTTTCTTCTTCTTTTTCTTCAATTTTGATATCTATCGTTGAAAATTTTAAGATATTTAGATTGGTTGTTGTTTATCTGTTCTTCTTCTGATCTGGGCAATTTTTTTTAAAATGGGGTTTGGCGTGAAATACATGATATTGAAGTTGGTTTCTTCTTTTTGTTCAAATTTGACATTTATTATAGTTGAAATTTTTTAGATATTTGGATTGGTTGCTGTTTATCTGTTCTTCTTCTTATCTGAGTAGTTTGTTTTTTTAATGGGATATGGCGTGAAATACAGGAGACTTTTGCCAAGTACACGGCCAGAACTGCTTTCGAGCGGCCATTGTTGAGTGGGGTTGCTTATGCTCAGAGAGTGGTACACTCAGAGAGGGAGAGATTTGAGAAGCAGCATGGGTGGACAATTCAGACTATGGAGAGGGAGCCTTCACCTGTGCGAGATGAGTATGCTCCTGTGATATTCTCACAGGAGACTGTTTCCTACATAGAATCCCTTGATATGATGTCTGGGGAGGTAGAATTTTTATTTATTTTCTAATCTTCAGTTTGTTTACCTTGATTGAAATTATGGATTTTCATTTCTCAAACTGCTTGATACAGGAAGACAGAGAAAACATTTTGTCGGCTAGGGCTACTGGGAAAGCTGTTCTTACAAGCCCCTTTAGGCTGCTGGGATCTCATCATCTGGGTGTCATTTTGACCTTCCCTGTTTATCGATTCAATCTCCCTCGAGATGCAACCATGGAAGAGCGCATCGAAGCAACTGCAGGGTGAGCGCCAGTGTTTAAGCTACTCATTTGATATTTAATTGTCAAACATTTCTTATAATTTAATCCATAATTGGTACTGGCAACCCCTCCTCGTGTCATCAGTAGTTCGGAACACAAAATCTCGGCCCATATAATGTTTCTTTCAAACAATTATGTTCTCTGTGTGCGTGTGTGTGTGTAATGAGCATTCTGGGAGTAGGATGAATTTATGGTTCAACCAGATGGCAAACCTAACACAATACACAGGACAATTGCTATGAGAATTACTTTGCATTCTATCCCTGCTGGAGGTTGTAGGAAGTAAATTTTGAACCCTGAAACCTATTCTTGTTTGTAGTTCCTCTATTTGTTTCTTCATGTAGTTCCAGTTTACAAATTTTCTTGTTTGGAGGCAGTAATCTGAGAATCACTGAATCACACTACTCATGTTCATTCACTTACTTACATTGCTAGAACTTCCCTCCTTGTACTGCTGGGAATTCAATCTTACCATTCCATGTGCCAGAGTGGTCATCTGAAATGTTCAGCTGTTTCACTTTTCTAAGATAGATTACATAAATTTTTGCAGAAATGCACTGTAACTCCTTTACGGTTAAAAGGGGATTATTATATCCTGTCTACTCAGAAAAATAAATAATTTGTCACCTGACTCCCCTTGCTTTGTGTTGAGGAAAGACTTTCATAAAATAATTCTCAATTGTTGGAAGTTTTCAGTTTAGAAGGTGGCAGTGTAGGACAAGTAGTCTACTTGTTTATTTTTATCAGCCATCTGCAGGAAAAGTGAAAACAGCACCAGTCTCCTTGAATTTATAACTTGCTATGTCACTGTGGGGTTATTTCAAAATTGTTGAACGACCTTATTCCTGCTGGTCAGGGCTCACTTGAGGTTTAGATTCTCTCTTATGAATTTTATTTCCACTGGAGTTTTCTACAAGCTTTGAATCTCACAAGGTCAATGAATCTCAAAAATGTTGCATCACCTTTTTCCAGCTGGTTAGGGCTCACTTGATTTAGATTCTCTCGTATGAATTTGATTTCCTCTGTAATTCTCTACAAGTCTTCAATCTCAACAAGGTCGGTGTATCTATCTATATGTGTATATGAGATTCTCTCCCTTGACCGGACCTACTGTGTTGTACTCTGTTATAGCCACTGAGATCTGAGTTCTTTAAAAAATCTCAAGAGTTTCCATCACATGACTTAATGTTACTGTATAGCTACTGTTCCAAATGAATAAAAGTTCTACATCCCAAATTAATATATGTTTGTCATCCTAATGGTCCAACTGAAAGTACAACGGTCTGTTAGTTATCATCAGATTGCTTGTTCGAAGTCAAATACGGTTTTAATTCGGCGATGATCTCCCAATCATGCAATGATTAGTCCGTAACTAAAAGGAGGCGCCTTTGTAATCTTTTGTTCTATTGTGGTATCCAATTGAAGTAGCAAACTTATGGCAAGGTTGATGAGGGAAAAAAGGTTGATGAAAAAATTGGACACAGTTCTCAACTCGTTATAGAGAGCTTGATTAACTCATTGATTTTTGTGGGGGAAAATACCTGCTTTGATGCTTTTGATACCATGTGTATGCCTCTGCATGATTGCGACACTTCTCGTTCCTTAGGATGGGTTGGTTGTGTGACCTGCGAAGGTACTTTGGCGATCAAGTTAGTGAAAGGGATACTCCGAGCCTCCATCTATATGAAAATCCTAATAGTATTGCTTTCTTCTTTTATCCACCATTATATATCTTGACGTGAATGGAAAGACGCCTATTCCATTGAGGAATTTGAATGGAAAGGCAATTGGCCAACCCTAATGTGCAATCTGCCCCAGAGGTTGTAGAGCAAGTTCCCTTTTTAGAAGGAGATTGCCATGATCTGGTACGAGATCTTTAGGATTGGATGGTTCGAATTGCTCTCCTGGTGGCTCAGAGGTTGAGAGGTCTTCTTTCACCCTGGTCCTCCCGAATTGGAGATTAGGTTGAGAATATGCATTCCGACCCGAACCGGGTCAGACGAGTGAGATTGGGGTCGGATGTGACAATCAGGATGGATCCTTCAGCCTAATCAGAGTCCTTGGTGTTGCTAGTTGTCAATGTGTGCCTTTACCGAATTTTACCCTTGCATATGGCCCCCTTCTCAGGGCCTTTGGGTTTGCCTAAGGCTCTGAGAAGCTAGAACATCTCAGTGGGGTGGCTTCTAGTTAGCGATGCTTGCGGTACGTTCACCTTCGTGCACAGGAGGCTTTGAGCTCCGTGCACATTTAATGCGCCGAAGCCGATTTCATCATTTCTTTTTGATGGGACGTGATTGCTGACGTTTCAGCAGCTTCTTTCTTTTGAGGATCTTGCTCCCAATTGGTTTGACGTGTATGGTTTGATGTGAGGGGGCTCTTGGTCTTTTTGCATTTTGTTTATTTTTTATAAGGGGTTGGGGACGGTGTGCTCATTTCGTTCTTTTGAAACTCAGAGCCTTTCTTGCCTTTGATTTTTCTATGCTTTGGTCGTGTTCCATTTCTACGCACCACCTCTCTCGCTCTCCTGTGACTTCCGGTCAGGTAAGTTTCTTGCTTCTCCTACTTCTCGCACTATGTTGGAAGAGTCCAATTCTTTAGTAGGGGGTGAGGGAGACGCCTCATCTCCCAATGTCAGCAAAGATAGAGCGTTTCTTGCCAAAGTTAGGAAGAAATTTAGGATCCCTAAGGGTGTGTTCGGTTGAGGGGTAAATGGGTGGGAGAAAAGAAAGGGAAGTAAAGTAAAGTAAAAGAATTGTATAATTTCTCTTGTGTGTTTGGTTTGAGGGAAAAGTATTAGGGGAAAGTAATCAAAGTATATAATTTTTCCAAAATTACCCTTTGCTCTCTTTAGAAATATAATCATACAAAAGGTAGATTTGGAATTGTGAAGTTTTTACTTTACTTTCTTTCACAATTCCAGCATTTTGGTGGAATAAGGTTTGGGTGAAAGTGAGAGAAAGTGGTACACTATTAAGAAAGTTGAGGTTTCACTTTACCTCAAAATCCCTCAAACCGAACAGGGTGAAAGTGGAAGTTTCTCTCACTTTCACCTACTTTCCCTCACATTCCCCTCAACTGAACACATCCTAAAAGGGTTAGCGTATACTCCAAGTATACCCCTGTCGCTTTGCGCTCTTCTGAGTTAAGTACCAGAGTATACCTCAGCTAGTTAGAGGTTGGTCTTCGCTTACCTATATTGCCTTTGGTCAAGGATCTTCTTTTCGAGTTGCAACTCGCTCCTAGGCAGATGCATCCGAACTTTTACCGCTTAACCGTTAATGTCGAGGAGTACAACTAGGACGACTATTAGATCGGGGCCAGGCATGTACTGTCACTGTATTCTGTCAGGAAGTGTCCGATTGAAGGGGCTTATTTTTATCTGATGGTTTGGTCCAAGAATTCTCACCTTTTCATTGATCCCATCGACGCAATCAGGGATTGGAAGTCGGTTCCCTTATTCGTCTTGGGGTAATTGAGGGGTGAAGGATCCTGGGATGTCCCCATAGGCTTTCACCTAGGTAGAGGTCTAGATAATAGGGTAGTTGGCGAATTAATTCTTGCTCCTCGGGTATTATTTCCGGCTATGCATTACTTATGTTTTCTATTTTCATGCAGCTTCTCTCAAGCGTGCCGTTGGGCTTAGTGAATTCGAGCAAGGACAACTCGAGCAACTGTTAGGGGGAGAGGACACAGGCTATTTCATTTGGAGGGGGACGACTATTGGAACAGGCTCTTAGAGAAGACACGGGCTATCGAAGGCTCTTGGAACAGGCTCGTGAGGAGCATCGGTCTACTCTAAAGTCAGTCGAAGTGCAAGCTGATCAAGCCTGGGAAAGGGAGGAGGGCTTGAGGACTCTGCCTAATCTGCCCTATCCGAGGTTGACAAGTTAAAAAGGGCCTTGGTTGGGGTGATGTTTGAGGTTCACTCTCTGAGAGATCAGGTGCTAGGATTCCAGGGGGGGTTAGACGTGCTTACTGTCGAGCTGGAGTCTCAGTATTAGGCGTATCTGAATGCCATTGTGAAAGTGATAAGGAGGAGACTCGACGCCTATACTTGGAGGAGCTTAGGGACCACGGTCTCCTTCAATCCGAAGTTCGTTCTCCTGAGGCTGTGGTGAACCCCTTCTTGGTGTCGTCGCTTACCCTGTCCGATAGGGCTGTCAACGGATTGGATTCGGACCGGATCTGCCTAGATCCGAATCCGATCCGATTAAGAATCCGACTGATCCGAATCCGATCCGAGATCAGTCGGATCATGAAGTAACCGATCCGAATCCGATCCGATTATATATCGTCCGATCCGAATCCGATCCGATCCGATCCGATCCGAGTAAGGTTATTTTAAAAAAAAAAAATCTATTTTAATAATAAAAAATCTAATAATACCTTAATTAATACTAATTAATGTTAATTTTTTTAAAAATTAATATTTTATACATAGAAAATCTAAATAATATATTTAAAATAATTAAAAATTATTATTATTATCGGATCGGATTTTAATCGGATCGGATCACCCTATATCCAGATCCGATCCGATTATAATCGGATTCCACCGATCCGATCCGAATCCGATCCGACGGATCACATATAGGGTCCAAAGTCCGACTAATCGGATCGGATTCGGATCGGATCCGGATCATGATCCGGTCCATTGACAGCCCTACTGTCCGACACTGTAGAGAATCTCCTTACTCCTTCTCCCACTGCCCTGGTAGGCGTGCCTCCTCCCATCCTCTTGTGCCTCAACAATCTTCTACTCCGGTGGCCGAGCCTGACTTGATCACCTAGGTGGTGGACTTGGAACCAGAGGGAACCGTGGGTGCGGTGGAGGTAGCTGTTGCTGGAGACAAGGCTGGCTCAGGAGTCGGGATGCCAGGGGCCCGAGGTGCTGGTGGAGAAGGCTTGATTAGCCTAGAATCAATTTCCTTCTTTATGTTTTGTTTTGACGGGTACCTTCTCTCAGAGGCATGTAACACCTCCCTTTAGAGGCTTAGGATGTAGATGAGATGCCTCCCCTTGGAGACTTTTGATGTAAACAGGCTACCTCGCCTTTGAGGTTTTTGCTTTATGGGAACGTTATTTCGTTTGTCAAGATTAATGTGTGAGATTCTTAGTAGGATGCTTGTGGACCTGGCTCCTACAAGTTTTTGTGAATGCCCGTTCAACCTGGAACTTTGCTCAGAATCATGGCCGAATTAACTTAGTTACTTTGAATTTTCAAGGACTCTGATACACCTCGAGTTCATATTGCAGGGAGAGTGTCCAAATAAATGTTTTGTCCCTGTGATCCTCCAAGGGCGGCAATGTAGCTCAAATTCATGACAAAGGAATAGAGTGTTTATATTAGTTTCTCGTTCCTATGATCCTCCAAGGGCGGCAATGCAGCTCGGATTCACGATGAAGGGATAGGGTGTCCATGTCGTTTCTCATCCATGTGATCCTTCGAGGGCGGCAATGTAGCTCAGATTCACGACTAAGAGATAGAGTGTCAATATCAGTTTCTCATCCCTGCAATCATCCGAGGGCGGGAATGCAACTCGGATTCACGACAAAGGGATAGAGTGTCGAGTTTCTCGTCCTTGCGATCCTTTGAAGGTGGCAATGCAACTCAGATTCATGACGAAGGGATAGTGTGTCCATATCAGTTTCTCGTCCCTGCGATTCTCCGAGGGTGGCAATGCAACTCAGATTCACGATGAAGGGATAAAGTGTCTATATCAGTGTCTCGTCCCTGCGATCCTTTAAGGGCGGCAATGTAGCTCAGAGCCTTAGATTCATGATGAAGGGATAGAGTGTCCATATCAGTTTCTCGTCTTCGTGATCCTCCGAGGGCAGCAATGTAGCTCAGATTCAGGACAAAGGGATAGAGTGTCCATATCAGTATTGTGGTAATCAAAATTAAAACAATTAAAGTTGCTAAGATTGCATCAAACAACGTACTATGCATGAATTATGTGTTCTAACAGGATTAACATGTCATGAATTGTTCAAAAACGGTCGAGGGATAAATACCTTTTGTGTCTGACCACTTCCGTATTTAGATTTTAGTGTTGTTATTCCTGGCCGTCTCTAACAACGAACTCCTCGAGGTCCTCTTTCTCGACCAAGTTTTCGAGATAACCCCGTAGCGCCTTGCATCAATTGGTCGTGTGCCCCTGGACCTTGTGACAGTGACAATATTCCTGGGCCCTCAGCCCACTGGTGATGTTGTCGATGTTTTTGGCCAGAGAAAGCCAGGTTTATGTTTCAACTTACTAAATACTACTGATTGCCGTCGGGCTGATTTTAAGAGATGTTGGGTCACATTCGCTTTTGAGGAGACGCGACTCTTGGCGTCGTCATTTGGTTGGGGGTTCTTAATTGATAGTTTGAATAATAGGCAGTCTCTCGTTTGCCAACACCGATACTGTGTTGTCAACGCTCGTAAGCTGTACTAGTGAAGGGATCTGGATCATTCCGGACGAATTTGGGCTGTATGGAGGGACATCCTGATGCTCACGCCAGTAAAGGTGGTCTATCTAGGGCATTGGAGACTGGGTTTTCCAAGTTCGGTCGTATTGCTACTTGGATCTGATTCTCGATCAGATCTAGTCGTTGATGTAAGGCCCGTTTGTCTTCCTGGATTTGGTTTATGATGTCTCGTTGGAACTACATTATTTGGATAAGGATTTGGAATTTTCCATGTTTGTATTTCGATTGACTACTTAGAGACATCATTTGAGGGGTATCGGTCCATCTTAACTAGGGGTGGTGAATTGTATCGTCTCACTGAGTTTTCCCACAGACAGGGCCAATTTTTGTGGGGGAAAATGCCTGCGTTGATGCTTCTGATACCACGTGTATGCCTCTGCATGACTGCGACACTTCTCGTTCCTCGGATGGGTTTGTCTTATGACCTACGAAGGCTCTCCGACGACCAAGTTAGTCAAAGGGAAATATAATGACCTATTAGGATTTTCGGAGAGATGAAGGCTCTGAGTATCCTTGGGTTCATGGGGATGCAGATCCCCTCCTTGCTCTCGACCTCCATACTGATAGATTGCACATTAGGGCATGTTAGTTTCTTTTTATTCGAATTCCTCAATGGAATAGGAGTCTTTCCATTCATGTTAAACTCCGCCCTAGAGGTTGTAGAGCAAGTTCCCTTTTTAGAAGGATATTGCCATGATCTGGTACAAGATCTTTGGGAATTGATGGGGTCGGATTGCTCTCTCGGTGGCTTGGAGGTTGAGAGGTCTTCAGCTCCGTCCTCCCGAGCTAGAGATTAGGTCGAGAATATGCATCCTGACCCGAGCTTCGCCCTGTGTTAGACGAGTGGGATTGGGATCGGATGTGACAATCAGTATGGATCCTTTAGCTTGATCAGAGCCATTGGTGTTGCTAGTTGTCAATGCATGCCTTTACCAAATTTTATCCTTACAATTTTCAACTGGATGGGGGTAATGATGGTACAACTGGGAAATCTTAGTCCGCTATTAGAATGTCGAACGGGTGTAATGACTAACGATTATCTTGACTATAATGCTTGTGAATTGTTTCATTCTGTCAATCTAGTGCTCATAACTGAAACTAACAAATAGAAAGGGGTGTCATTGTAGTAATATAATAAATTAGCTAATGGAAATCAGAGTGTTTCAATAATAATAATATAATTGCAATGGCCCATTCAAGTTTTTATTTTATAAATTTTTATCGGCCCATTCAACGGTTTATATAGATCTAATAAGAGTCCTAAGATAGAAAATAATCAATTGTAATCTCCTCCTCACTATAAACCTATTGAGTCCAATCTTAGTCCTAATCCATTCCGATATTAACTAATATCATCAATCTTGTGATGGGATTTGGTATATCTCATCACAATTTGTCATATTATTCACAAATGATTCCTTAAAAGCAAATGATTAGTTAACTATTGCTTGTGCCGATGGGGTGTGTGTAATGTAGAATAATTAACTAACTCTTATTGTTAACATGCTTTTACCTTTTAACTTGTAAAAAGATGATTGATTAGATGATAGCATCTATACAGTGTGTACTAACTGCTATAATAGCTAATTACTTTCACCGATAAAGTAGCTGATTACTTTTAACCGGTCTCACCTTGGCAAGGAATGTTTGCTGATTACTTAAAAATATTTCAACCATTTGTTTATTGCAATATTCACGTAGACTTGGTTAATTGGTTTGCAACTTTCTTGGTTACATTTGTCATATAATTTAGTAACCACGCATATCTTGTGACATCGATTATTTGAGGAGTGAGATGAGTAGGGGTGATTCATGATTTATTCCCTCATCCGCAGTACGCTTGTGTCCAATGTGTACTCAAGACTAACCTCCTAGTTGGGTCTACATTTTGTCCAGGCTAATTTGCTTCTAAGTTTTGCATCCCTTATTGTTCTGTTTCATGTAAACGTTCTACTTCATTTCTGGTTAAACTCATGCACCAATTGAAAACAGATATCTTGGTGGAGCCTTCGATGTTGAGTCCCTTGTGGAGAATTTGCTTGGACAACTTGCTGAGAAGCAGGCGTTTGTGGTGAATGTATATGATGTTACAAACTCTTCTGATCCCTTGATCATGTATGGGCCCCAATATCCAGATGGTGACATGTCCCTTTTGCATGTCAGCATGCTTGATTTTGGAGATCCATTCAGAAAGCACCTAATGAGATGTAGGTAAGTGCATCCTGTCATTGATCCTTATTTGAAAGGTTAAATTCAGAAGACTAAGGGTTATGGCATACAGATACTAACCATTTGAAATCTTGAGCAGATATCATCAGAAGCCTCCCACTTCTTGGACAGCACTCACCACCGCATTCTTATTCTTTGTGATCGGTTTATTACTAGGATATATCTTGTATGGTGCAGGGATACGCATTGTTAAAGTTGAGGACGAGTTTCATGAAATGCAGGAATTGAAGGTCCGAGCAGAAGCTGCTGATATAGCCAAATCTCAGGTCCCTATATTAAAGCATTTCAAGAACATAGTTTGCGGCTTTGCGCTTTTGATATGAGTCTAATTTATGTTTCTAATGCCAGTTTCTAGCTACTGTTTCTCATGAGATCAGAACACCCATGAATGGTGTACTTGGTATGTCTAAGATCCTTATTTACTTTGTTTTTAATACATATATATATATATTGAGTACTGTTTCTCATGAGATCACAAGGTGACCACTATTGTGCTTAATTAGGAATGCTAGATCGGCTTCTAGATACAGATCTAAACTCAACCCAAAGGAATTATGCTCAAACTGCTAAAGCCTGTGGGAAGACACTGATAACATTAATAAATGAAGTGCTTGACCGGGCAAAAATTGAAGCTGGCAAGTTAGAGCTAGAGGCAGTCCCCTTCGACCTTCGATCCATACTAGATGATGTCCTCTCTTTATTTTCTGAGGACTCTAGGCACAAGGGTATTGAGGTATGTCCAACTCAGCAGAAATAAGAGCTTATAATTGTAATTTGTACCATCCTTTAGTCAGTTGGCCTGGAATAGTTGCTACACTTTATATCAAGGGCCTCAGAACTGCTTGTTCAGTCTGCACTTAGCATGGCTTATTTATTTATTTTTTGTTTATGGATTGGAATACTTCTTTCACATGTTAGATCTAACTTTATTTTCTACCATTTTGGATATTTGTGGCTTGTTGCTTCTTCATGACGCGTTTTTGTATCCTCCAACTTTTCCAACACAATGCTACTTTCATTTGGGCAAGTGAAGTTGGCCGTTTTTGTATCTGATGAAGTTCCAGAAATTCTTATTGGCGATCCAGGGAGATTTCAACAGATAATTACGAATCTTGTGAGCAATTCTGTTAAAGTGAGTAGTCCATCCAAACTTGATGACTAGTAAATACATTTGTTTACTGCATTGGCAGAACTTCATGTTTTTGGATCCAAAAGGATTCTCGACTTATTACTTTGGTTTCAACTAATAATACTATATGCCACTTAATTCATTAATGTACCTGTACTAGTACACACTGAAAGTTTGTCTCTTTTTAATTTTAGAAAACAGTTTTTGGGGGCATACATCGAATCACAAGATTTGACTAAGATTCTAATTGATTTTATTCAATGAAGGTTGGAATAACAATTACCTTTGTGACTTTGAAATTGTTAAGTCAAATCCACATAAGAACAGTACTCGCAAAACTTCACAAGTGTCAAGTCTCCTTCGCAATCCACACGAACCTTCTTTTTTCCTTTAAAGCTTTCTCTAATGGAAGCTAATGGCCCTTCCAAATTTCTAGCTTTAGGATCTTGAAATAAAGATCCAATCTATATTATCAAGAACTCTTTCTTGATTAACAAGATCCTTGATATTCTTTCTTCTTTATTTTCAAACTAGAAAACAAAAATAGAAGAAGAAAAGGGGGAGAGGTGACCGTACACCTTTGAGGGGAGAGAGAGGGGCGTGAGGTATTGAGGGAGGGAGAGAAAGATTAAAAATTTTGAAATTTTTAATTGTCCTTTTAATGGTGGACGTCTAACCCTTATATATAGATCCATCTTGGATCTTATCCTTATCTTAATCCAATTAGGATATCCTCAATTTATTTCTTTTCTTGATATCTCCTAATTAATTAGGATTAATCAAGATAGAAACTAACTTTATCAATTAGTGTCCAACTAATCTTGTACTAATCCTAATCCAATTAGGATTCCTTGATTAGTAAGTAACTAATAGAATCATTATCCAACAAAGAATCTTTAATTAGTAACTAACTCTAACTAACTAACCAACCTTATCCAATAAGGATATTAATTATTAGAAACTAATTAAAAATAATAACAATTATTATTCCCTCATGGAGTGGGCGTCCCACTCTAGGTGGGTCCCACCTCACATGCCCTCTAGGGTATTAAACCCTTTTTGGTCACTTCAATTTTTCTTTTAAAAATAATCCCCAATGGGTTCTACTCATTTGGTTTTTCACATCTAATGTGATTCCACCTTTTCGAACTTCACTATACCATATAGTAATTACTTAGAGAAATTAATTAATTAAATTAAATTAAATACTTTAAGAAGGTCCTTGTGTGTGGGATCTAAAGGGATCTCCTATTTCCGGTTGTGGGACCAAATACTCAACCTTTTGGTTAAAGCATTGTTACTAGGAAACACCTTTCCTAAAACTCCATTAGGATCATAGAATGCTATCTAAGTTTCCGGGCTTCCACCAATCACAATAATATCCATTAACACAATGTGACTAACCTCCAGAAATTAGAGAATTGCTTGTAAGTACTATCTCACAATTTATTTACAAATAAATCATTCCACATTCCGATATCACTTGTAAGCTTCCGGGATTACAACAATTCCACTGTCTAGTCCATAGCTTATGAATAGAACCTTTTCTCATGATTACTTTTTCATTGAACCGAATCTCTAAAACACTTTTGAAGAAACATTAGAAAAGAACTAACATATATATATATATATATATATATATATATTTATATATACTTTTTCATATTGAAAATATCAACTTCGATAAAGACCATTTTACCGAAAAGCACCAGTACTGGATTTAACAGTTCAGTTCAACAAGTATCACCTTGATATCATTATCTCCAATTAAGGAGTTGTGGATTCCTTATTGAGTGTTTACACACTTCTCCAAACATTGTGTACATGACCCAACGTACCCGGAGTTAGTCCTGTGTATTGGACATTGCTGATTAGCTCATCAAAGCCATATAGACAGATGTTAACCTCTCAGGTCTAAGGACAATTTGTCGAAATGATAACCCTAATACAATCTGACAGTGTATTCCATGGGGTATCCACTAGTGACCCTGTTCAGTATTATGTACTTGCTACATATACTCACATGTTAGTCAAGAGTCACCACTCTCTGTGAATGAGATTCATCACACTATCTCAGAACTACACATGTGCAAGCCATGATGAAGTAAGGCACCCAACCAGTACTCTAGAGGCTTTGAACAATATTAGGTTTACAAGGAATCGGAAAATCATATCTTCTCGCAACCTTTTCATGGTTTTCCTACAATGTTACCTATGGAACTTTATGTCATCATCAAATGAGACAGTAATTAATATAAATTCCCTTTATAGTTGGTTGTATGAATATGATGCTTGTTTAATCAACATAGAAAAGTCTCTTATTGGCTTTCGAGGGCATATATGTCCAACACACACAACATATTAATATATCTAATCCAACCTATATATTCATTGATTTTGGCCTTTTGACAGTTTACTGAGAGAGGACATATATTTGTCCAAATTCATCTAGCTGAACAGACAAAAGCTGTACTTGATGCAAAAGCAGAAATTTGCTTGATGAAGGGATCAGAGGAAGTGGAAGTTATATCAGATGGCAATCAGTTCAATACTCTAAGTGGTTGCGAAGCAGCTGATGACCGGAACAATTGGGAAACATTTAAGCATCTAGTTCCTGATGAGGAATTCCATTCTGATGCTTCAGATAATTGGATGACTACTTATGAAACTTCTCAGAATGTGACTCTAATGGTCTGTGTGGAGGACACAGGGATCGGTATCCCTCTACATGCCCAAGATCGGGTATTCACGCCCTTTATGCAGGCAGACAGTTCAACCTCCAGGAACTATGGAGGAACTGGTATTGGCTTGAGCATCAGTAAGTGTCTGGTTGAGCTGATGGATGGGCAGATAAAGTTCATAAGCCGGCCTCATATTGGAAGCACATTTACATTCACTGCTGCTCTGAAAAGTTGTGATAATAATGCATATAGTGATCTGAAAAGAACTCTTTCTGAACCTCTGCCTACTGGGTTTAAAGGGATGAAAGCTATTGTAGTTGATGGAAAACCAGTTAGAGCTGCTGTAACAAAATACCATCTGCAGAGACTTGGAATACTGGTTGATGTTGCAAGTAGTATCGAGATGGCACTTGGTGCGGTATCTGGAAGTAATGGTTGTCTAAGATCTGGGTAAGCTTTCCTTTCAGTTTAACTTCTTGCTGGCAGTCATTTTATTTTGTGAGATTTGTAATTTACTGACTTGATGATATGGAATGCACTTCATTTTTTTTCTACCAATGGCCGTGTTTTCTTTCCAATGTGATCTTTGGGAAAAACTGAACCCTGGGTTATAGATTTCCCTCTCGCGAGAGATTTAAAACAATTGTGAAGGGGAAATTATGCAGGTTAGTTTGGATTTGGCATACTATGTCCCAGATGTTTTAGCAAAAGTTAGAGAAAATTTGTGAAAACATATGGAAATCTTCGTCGATATTTCAGGTAATGCTGAACGAGGCCTGATTACTCACTTTGAACTTATAACGCTACCATAATCATGTGCAATAAGAAAGACAAATTCAGGGGACAAAAGTCTACTACTAATGGTCATATATGACACTCTGACAGCCAAAGTTACACTAGTATTTTATTTGAAATATCCAATAGTCATACAATATAACTGAATATACTCTACAACTACAAATAGTCAAAAATTTCATGAGGGTCAATCATATCCACTTAAACTTAAGTTTATTTCTTTGTATTTTTATTTATATCTTTTTCAAGTTAATTCATTTAATTTAAAGAAGTTATATATTTGATAATAAGAATTGAATAAATGACACATTCAATATATATATAAGAAATGAATAAATGACACATTCAATATATATATAATTCTACGAGGCCTACTAGCTGAGTTCTAACTTTTTGTATTTTTTATTTATTTTTTGTAGACTGACTTAAACTGGTGATTTAATTTAAATACGGAGGACCAAGGTTTCAAATAATAGTTTCGGTTTGCGTAACAAGTTTGACCAAATCTATATGCAACGTCATAGCGTAATTGTTTCGGGCATTACGACTATAATCCATAACACCCACCATTTTGTAGATAAAAAATTAAAAAATATGTAAAATTAAGGAAAATATTTAAATTTAATAAACAAACAAAAACATTGACACTAAATGTAGATTATGCATATAATACTAATTTATCAAGTTTAATTAACATATTGAGCTAAAAATGAAAATGCATAACTCAAATCATCATAGATTTATTAATTTCATTTTAAATCCACAAATATATATTCTATACTTGCTAATATGCATCAACTCTACACACTGATTGAAAAAAGTTGAAAAATCTTACTCAATCAAAAATCCTCAAACTGATTATTTCTCAAAAGTAGGCTATGAATATTCAGATAATTGATTATAGGAAGATCTGAGTTTTTATCCGAAAGATAAGATGGAGTAATTATATTTAGCTTGAGAGGGGGAAGAAAGTGAAAGTTTCAAAAGAAGAGATATAATGAGTTCTTAAAACTTATGGTATGCAATACAACGTCAAACGTTACGTAACAATTATTAAGTAACGTATGGTGGCTCATATTGGTTCTGGTATTACCGAAACCTTTATGTGACAGCCATTTCGTAACAGTTCGGCGAAATTTATTACCATGCACAAGACTGGAAATGACTAGAGGAACGCATACATGTTTTCTCCTTGTAGTTTTCTTAATTATATCTTATTTTTGTATATATTTTTTTTAATAAAATTATTTTTAATTCATAGAGATATTATTTTAGTTCTCATGGAAATATATAGAGGTTTGGGTGATTGCCACTAAAAGTAAAATTCGGTTAGAGGAATGAAGATTTAGGGTATTTTTACGAAATTCCAGCTGGTTGCAGATATATTTTGACCAAAACCTCCAACTATTGCAAAATAAAAAAAAATAATATTATCACTCTGTCAAATTTCCGCGATATTTTTGAGAAACTGTAAATTTTTGCTGCAAAATGTTTTAAAAGTTATATAAGTTTTTATTGGTAGCGAAAATTACATGTTTATCTTTTGTGGCACATAGGAAACTAGATATTGGTTGAAATTTCAAAAAATTACCAAAATTTAAAACAATGACCAAACCAACTAATCAGTTTACTGATAAATGCACAAATTTGTATTGTCCGTTCTCGTGCATGTACTTGTGGTTGTCAGAATTGGTACATGCTCTCATGCAATTGATCGTAACTGGCCAGCATATTCCTAACATTTGTCCTATTTTTTTTTTTCCATTTTGTTGATTACCATTTATTTTAGCTGACAGTCTAATTGCACAATCTCTTGCAGACTCCAATCACACATTAACATGGGTGTTGCTCATTTCTTCTCTTTTTCATTTTGAATGCATATGTTGTACTTGTACCAGAAATTATTTTCTTCACTTTTTATGAACATAAAATGAATCAAGTTACTGAATTGAGCTACATCTTTTATGTGGTAGAAATAGAAAACAACCAGATTTAATTCTGGTTGAGAAGGATTCCTTGATTTTGGGCGAGGATGGCTGCTTGCCTTTACGGTTAAAGGACTGGAAACAGAATGGTCGCGCCAGTGAATTGCCTAAAATGATCCTTCTCATGACATGTATAAGTACTGCAGAATCTGATAAAGCAAAGGCTTTAGGTTTTTCTGATACTCTAATCATGAAACCTTTGAGAGCAAGTATGGTAGCAGCATGCCTCCAACAGGTGCTAGGGACTGGGAACAAGAGGCAGCAAGGGAAAGAAATGCTCAATGGATCTGCTTTCCTTCGCGGCCTACTTCGTGGGAAGAAAATATTGGTGGTTGATGATAATAAAGTGAACTGCAAAGTTGCTGAGGGTGCACTCAAGAAGTTCGGGGCTGTTGTGAAATGTGCTGAGAGTGGGAAAGCTGCACTTGCCCTGCTTAAATTCCCGCACAATTTTGATGCTTGCTTCATGGACATTCAGATGCCAGAAATGGATGGGTATGGATAGTTCTCTAGATGTATTCATGAAATGCATTTTCCTTTCTATATGTCTTTTTGAAAATCATTTTTAGAACTTGCAATTATTGCACAGTACTGAGATGCTCGATTTTCCTTAAAAATCTTGCTGCTTCCATTGACATTTTCTTTTGTTTCCCTTGTTATGTTTTCGTAAAATCTTGACTAGGAACTTTAGGAACTCTAAGGGCATTTTAGAACTATTTATTTGTTGGAAATCTTACTTACTATATAACAGAATACTTTAAAGTTTCCGAGATCAGAATTGATATTAATAACAGAAACTAATTTAATGAAAGACAATAATTTAAAACAGAAACAAAACCTACAGCAGTGAAGAATTTGAAAAGAAGAAGTTGATCAAGGCTAGTGTTTGACACTATGTCCTTAAGACAGATTTCGCCCTCGCTATGGTGCTCACGATTCTTGAGCATTTGCCTCTCAGGATACAATGATCTCTGTCACACAGATGCAGCACTTCAATCTGTATGCCTGTCGAACCAGAACTCGTGCCTTATACTCTCTTAATATTCAGGCTCTAAATGGATGCAGTAAGATTTTTCCAGTTATATGAAATGAAGAGGAGGATCCTATATATAAAGAAGGTGGTGACTGTTCAGACGAATAGACACATCTTTTCTCTTCATTTCATATAACTGGAAAAATCTTACTGCATCCATTTAGCCATTTAGAGTTTGCATCCATTCAGACGAACAGACACATCTTTTCTATTCAGACGGAAACCGTCTAACACACTAACTGTAACAAAAATGGTAATAACCCTTTTGGAATTTTTGGAGTTAAAAAAAAAATTCAAATGAATTTTTTCCAAAAAGATAGATGGTGACAAACCAAGACCTGACCCGAACCGAACCCGGACATGGCCCGGCCCGGCTCGGTGCGGGGTGGGCGGGCGGCGGCGGTGCGCGCGCGTGTGGTGGTCCAATCCTTGGCTACGTGCTCACCCGTTCACAAAACTTGGATGCCCCAAGGGCCCCAACCCTTACTCCAAGGTAATTGTATATAAACACACTTTGGTTTCTATCTTTATCCGATGTGGGACTATTCTACTTTACCATTCTTCAACCAATAACTTATGTTCAAGTGGGTATCTTTGGAGTCAATTTCTCATTCACCACTTAATGGTTTTGGACAAATAAATACATCACGTTAATCTCCTCGTGTAGGAGAACACAGATCCACGTGGACCCGCCTCAAAAAACGTGTGGGTCCCACATTTATTTTGACCCAAAGTTGACCAAAACCATGTTTTTGTCTAACATTATTTACTTCTCATTGGCTAATGAAAAGCGTAGTCACGAATCACGATTAATGCCTTGCATATTTCTGCATGGATTTCCATTTTACGGTCCAAATATTTTGTTGTTTATGATCCTTGCTGAATGACTTTAGTAGGCTTGAACTTTGTCTACTTATATCTTGCAGATTGATTTTTTCACCATTTTCCATCAATATTGTCATAATAATGAACTTTGTCTACTTATATCTTGCAGATTGATTTTTTCACCATTTTCCATCAATATTGACATAATAATGAACTTTGTCTACTTATATCTCGCAGTTCGATTTTTTCACCATCTTCCATGAATATTGTCTAAATAATTAAGTTGTGTATGTTATGCATGTAGTTACTTCCTCATGCTCAAACAATTGTTTGATTATTCTTCAATCAATGATATATGATTTGGCATCGCTCATTATTTCTATTTGATGAGAATCCTCTCTAAAGAATTGTAATTTAAAGCTACCCGGAGGAAAAAATTTCTTCAATATGCTGGTAATTTGGTTTAGTTAAAAGAAATAAATCCAACTGATGGATTTTAGAAGTTTGAATTCTGTTTGATATAAGACTTCAGGTAAACAAATTTCTTCTACGAAAGGTTGCCCCAATACACTCGTATTCACCAAAGTTCGGTGTTCTTTTCAAAAAGTCGTGAATTGTCACGACTTTTGTCAAAAGATTCATTCACGAATTATTTGAGACATTTGAAAAAATTACGAATTTTTGAATCAAAAAAAGAAGAGAAAGAAGCAACTAGTGAGAATTAAACACAAATTATTTGCGAATTTTAGAAAAATTATGAATAATATCTAATAAAATATATTTGTCATAATATTTTAGAATTAGTTGTCTTATTTTCTTTAAGTTTTTTCTACCTTTTTCCAATTTTTAATTTTTTTGAATGTGGCCTTTTTTCTGAATTTTTTCGTAGCTGATTCCCCAACTCTGACTTGGTGACCGTGTACACAATGTGAGAGAGCATTAAATGATTTATCGTTCCATGTAAAAGCGCTTAATTTTAATCCTTAACTTTGAGAGAGAATGGGAGGGGGGGGGGGGGGGGGTATCACTTTATCGACTGAGATAGGCTACCATTTTGGTTTCTCTCCTTTTATCTAAACTCAAAAGCGCTTGGGTTGAAGTGGTTATGCAATAGGAAGAAATAAGTTGGAGACCAAAGTTGAGGGTCAGATGGATCAAAGAGGGAGTGTAAAATGCTGAAAATTTCCTTTATATTGCCAATACCATGAGGAACATTGCTTCTCATAGTATAGGCACATAAACTCTTCTTGAAGATTTATCAGGTCTTCCCTCGTGCAAGGGGTTAATAGTGACACTATCTCCGGGAATTCAACGTAGCTTGGACCTTTTCTGCTTCTTAATAGTCTTGCACTAACTAGAAGGAACCTGTACTAGCCTCTTTATGATGCCCACAAATTAGTCTTGTTAATTTTAAGTTTGTTTGACTTAGGGTACCGAACTACAATATTTCGGAATAATTGGCAATATATTGCTGATAAAAGGCTGAAATATTGTAAATTTATTATATCTGAGTCAAAATTTTTGCCTCCCTACAAAAAACCAAAATTTCGGAATTTAAAACACTAGTAGTGGGCAGATGGTTTGGAGTTTCCTATTAAGTGTCCTCTCCTATTGTCGAAATGAAATGGTTAGAGAGCAGGGTGAATTTCTCTGTGTCAATTTTCCTCTTTAAGAGAGGATTATTTAAATCAGTCATGTACCACATGGCTATCAATACCCGGATTACTAAGGAAGATCTCTTTCAAGAGATCCAAGGACATGTGCGGCTGTGCCTATTGGGAACTGTCTTGAATTCTATTTGGATAAACCTCTTTTCTTATGAGGTTTTCCTTGTTGGAACAAAATTGGTTAAATTCATAGTTATGGATTTGTATTTTAGAATATAAAAAGGTGCAGGGTGCAGGTTTATTGTATTACTTGGGTGTGTAAATGACCAGGCCTCTTAGGTGGGGTAGTTCTCGAGAAGAGTGTGTGGCTCTTCTTAGGAAGAGAGCAGATGGCTCTCAAGAGGAGCGATAAATTCTCAGGGAGACAGTGGGTAGCTCTTAAGAAGAGGCTGTCAAAGAGTAGGGCAGGGCAGGGCAGGGCAGGGCTTAGGTCTTACTGATAACTATAGTAGCAGAATATTTTATTCTGCTACTTTCCTATTGTAGAGCAATGCTATTTCTCTGTTGTAATCTTTCCTTTTGTATAAGCTTTATATTTATGTAATCTCTTGTACAACTCTATAAAAACCCCATTGGGGTAAAGGAATAAACGACTTTTGGAATTCCCTAAAACTCTCATTGTTATCATGGTATCAGAGCGGGTTTCTTACCTCTAATTCTCGCCGGATCTATAGTCAACCGGAAGTTCTCGCCGGAAAACAGTCAAAGCTGCGACTGCCGGAGAGTATAAGATCTTTTTGTCGTCGCCTCACTGTCGGGCTGTTCTCACACAGGCAGCAGGGCTGTTATCGCACCTTGCTGTCCTCGCATCTTGCTGCCATCTTGTTGTGCAGCGTCCCGATCTGTTCACGTAGCCATCGTTGTTGCTCTCAAGCAACCTTTGGGGTTGCCGCAACTCCCAGACATTCATCTGTCTCAGAATTTTTAGTAGTGTCGAAATCACAGGCATCTTCTGGATCTCCCTTGTCGGATCTCACTAGATCTCATCCCATAAAGTTCGCCAGATCTCGCAGTTACCGCTTCAGTCGCCGGATCTCGCCGGATTTTTCTAGATCTGCATGACTCTGGTGTGAAAACCATCTTGACCTCACTTTACTCCTTCTGCAACCGTGAGAAAGATAATAGTAGAGGTACATTTTTTTCCTCCTTTGGTAACAGATTCTTGGTCAGAGATATCATTATTTGCTTTATCACTACAAGACAAACAATGTCTTGGTTTGGCTTGGCTTGGCTAGTGATTAGCTCGGCTTGTGTTTCCTTTTGGTTATTGGTTCCTTGTAGCCTCTTTTCCTCTCAAAAAAAAAAAAATAATCTTTTACGGTGTACACTTTTCCACTCTCTTCATGGATAGAGATTTTTCTTCTCGGTACCTATTTGATGGCAGTAATTATGGGTTGTGGTCCATTCATTTTACGAGTTTTCTTGAAGGACGTGGATTATGGGGTATAGTTGATGGCACTGACCCCCTTCCTAAACCGGATAAGCCCACAGAACTAGCTGAATGGAAAATTAAAAATGGCAAAATCGTAACATGGATATTAGACTCTGTCGAAAAATCTATTGCAGTGGGATTGACTCCACATAAGACAGCACAGGCTATGTGGGACCATCTGAAGGTAATTTATCAACAAAGCAATGAAGCCCGATTATATCGTTTAGAACAAGAATTGACACAACTCTCTCAGGGTGATCGAACAGTCCAAGCATTTTATAATGATATTGTTGCCATTTGGACCGAAATATCAATGATGGATCCTGAGTTCCCATCCGATGCTATCCCCATTTTTCAGAAGATGAGAGAACGTACCCGGGTTAGGCAGTTTCTTATGAAATTGTGTCCTGATTTTGAACATTGTAGGGCTGCTTTAATTAATCGCAGTCCCCTTCCCTCTATGAATGTTGTAATTTGTGACCTATTAGCAGAGGAACAAAGACTCAAGGCTTTAACATGTGCATCCCGATCTCCTGGATCCTTAGATACGGTTTTGTTGGCTTCTTCACCAACCCCTGGAAAACGCGACATGTCTCGCGTTCAGTGTTATGGGTGTAAAAAGTTTGGACACCTTGCTACAGCATGCAAAGAGAGCCCGATTTGTGCATTTTGTAAAATTCGTGGTCATAGCCTCCAAGAGTGTCGAAAGAAGAAGCGGGGTCAAGGAAAAGTCTACATGACTACAACCGATGACTCCTCTACTAGTGTCATGGCTCCTCCACCTAGCGGGCCACTTACTCCCGAGATGGTTCAGCAGATTGTCCAGGCCTTATCAGCAGCTGGACTGTCAGGTACATCCCCTCGGTCTCCTTGGTATTTTGATTCTGGAGCATCCAATCATATGACAGGTACTGCCTCGTATCTCCATAATGTTAAGTCATACAAAGGTAACCAAATTATCTCTACTGCTGATGGGGCTCAGTTACCTATTTCTTCTGTTGGGTCATTATCTTTTTCCCCTTCTCAACATCGTATATTTACTTTAACTGATGTATTTCATGTGCCTAAACTGTCTGCGAATCTTATCTCTGTTGGTCAGTTAGTCCAAAATCGATGTTTAGTAATTTTCTTTCCTGATTGTTGTTTCATACAGGATCTGGCAACGGGGAAAGTGGTTGGGAAGGGTAGGAGGAAAGGAAGGCTCTTCTTGTTGGATTTGGATGACTCTGTTACTCCAGCTTCTTGTTTTTTTTCTCCTTCTTTTGATGATATTTGTCATGCTAATAAAATGTGAAAACTTTGGCATTGTCGCCTTGGTCACCCACATTCGGATAGATTATCTCACTTATTTTCCTCTGGAATTTTGGATAAACTGAAAGTTAATAAATTTTCTCTTGATATTGCTTGTCCTTCATGTTGCTTATCTAAGAGTAAATGTATGCCTTTTTCTCTTAGTACTTCTCGATCCACTGCTCCTTTTGAGATTATGCATACCGATGTTTGGGGACCATCTCCAGTGTTATCCATGTCTGGCATGCGGTATTATGTGATATTTATAAGGTCTTCATCCCACGGCATTGTGGTTTTACTCGTTTATGTTGATGACTTACTCCTAACAGGCAGTGACACATCTGGAATTGTAGAACTTCAACAAGTACTTCAGTCATCCTTCCACATGAAGGACTTGGGCTCACTTACATATTTTTTAGGATTGGAAGTCTCCCGTACAGACCGTGGTATACTTGTCAGCCAGCAAAAGTATACATGCGACCTTATTAACCAAGCACAACTCTCTGATCAGCGCACAGTTGAGACACCAATGGAATTGAATGTTCAGTATGGTAAACAGGACGGTGACCTTCTGGAGCAGCCTACTCTTTTTCGTTGCTTGGTTGGCAGTCTTGTTTACTTGACAATGACCAGACCTGACATTGCCTATGCCGTACAAGTTGTCAGTCAGTTTGTTTCTACGCCCCGTACCTTACATATGACTGCTGTTTTTCAAATTATTCGCTACTTAAGGGGGACCTTAGATAGGTCGTTGTTCTTCTCATCCACATCTCCGCTTGAGCTTGTTGGCTATGCTGATGCCGATTGGGCAGGGTGTTCTCTTACTCGTCGTTCCACTACAGGTTATTGCATGTTTCTTGGAACTTCACTTATCTCGTGGAAGTGCAAGAAACAACCCACAGTTTCCAAGTTTAGCACAGAGGCCGAGTATAGAGCTATGTTTGCCGCGTGTAGTGAGATTGTGTGGCTCCGAGGCTTACTTTCTGATTTCGGCATTCACTTTCCTAGGCCTACACCACTTCACGTGGATAATACTAGTGCTGTCCAGATTGCTTCTAATCCAGTCTTTTATGAGAGGACGAAACACATAGAGGTTGACTGTCACTTTATTCGTGAGAAATTTCAATCTGGGGTCATTTCTCTTCCACATGTGGCCTCTCAGGATCAGATTGCAGACATCCTTACAAAGGCTATGACGATTGCTAGACACTCTTTCTTAGTTCGCAAACTGTTGCTGGTTGATCCCCCCGCATCAGTTTGAGGGGGGGTGATAACTATAGTAGCAGAATATTTTATTCTGCTACTTTCCTATTGTAGAGCAATGCTATTTCTCTCTTGTAATCTTTCCTTTTGTATAAGCTTTCTATTTATGTAATCTCTTGTACAACTCTATAAAAACCCCATTGGGGTAAAGGAATAAACGACTTTTGGAATTCCCTAAAACTCTCATTGTTATCACTTACCAGGCCTGGCCCTCACCTTTAAGGGCCAGGCCCTAGCCCTCGGAGGGCCTGACCCGGCTAGGCTCAAGCCCTACCCTTAAGGGCCAGGGTCGTGCCAGGGCCTTAAAAAAAGTAATTTTTTTTCCTATATGGTCTTCGGATACCAACCTGAAATCACCCTTTCTATTCCTATTATGAGCTAGAGAGTTGTAACAAGTAAGGAGAATCTGATTCGTTGAGCTATGAGTTAGAAGAAAGGAGAAAAAAGACAAGTAACTATGAGGGAAAATCCCCTTCTAGTTTCTGAGCTATGAGCTAGAGCTTGAGCTAAATAGAAAAACAACAACTGTAACAAAAAAGAAGAATCTTCTTTTTGTTTTACTGCCCGACATTCCTGAAAGGAATGGAGTAAGGGCCTACCTTTTCTCCTGTTGTAGCTAGCTAGGGACCATGACTTGTAATAGAAAGGAGAATCTTATTAGTTGAGTTATGAGCTAGAGTCAAAAGAGGACAGAAAGAGCTCCCATAAGCAGGCGAAGCTGAAGGGAATAGAGGCCCGGTTTAGCTCCAAGGACTAGTCCCGTTGAACGGAGGGTGTCCCAAACCCTTCGAGGCAAGGACTAGTCCCATCGGGTGTCTGCTCTTTCAAGCTGTTTCACAATTGTCTTGAAAACATGCATTTCAAAAAATTCTAAGGTCTTTATACGACATTACTACATAAGGTTGTCCTGGTAAACTAAGAAATGTGAGGTTGGGGTGGGACCCCATAGTGGACAATAATGATGCACGGAAAATGGTTATAGCACTTCAATCCTGACTGCCCATTCAATAGCATTTCCTCACTGGTTCACAAGAAATAAAGCACATGGATTTTATGACCTTAACCAGCTGAATGAGAATTTTTTGTGATCTTTCACATGTTTCTATTGATAATCCAAATAAGCGCTATGCAGAGGATGATTGACACAACCTTTCTCGTTTGAGCATTCAGTTTTCCTCCATGGGGATTTGCTCTATGCATCCAACGATTGGCATTGTAAGGAATTAATATACCATCATTCATGTTTTGGGCCCTCCTTATTGATAGAAACATGATTTATTGATAATAACCTTGGGTGATTACAATGACCTCTAACAAGGGTATATAGAGATTACATTGACCTCAAGATAGAATTCTAATCTATTCAAATCTTAATTGATGCTAATTCAATATTGTCTATGAGATTTTGTGTATCTCATAGATATTACATCATTATTTCCCTAATACTCCCCCTCAAACACATGAGGATCGAGATCTTCATGTGTTTGCCACAAGTCGAGTACTCCTCACCCTTGATCTTCTTTGATAATTTGTTGACGAATAGTTCTGTGCTTGGTGGTCATCGTTAGTCTATGAAATCCATCTCTGTTGCATCTCTCATTCTTGAGTCTGTCGGAGACGATGGGCCCACTAGATCAGGCTGACATGATCTTCTCCCAAAGCACATAAAGTATGACCGACGATTTAAAGAAAAAATTCTTGTTGGAGATTTTTTCAATAAATGAAAATAAAATGAGAGATCGTGAGGTATGAGTATGAGAACTCTGGGGTTGTAAAGGTATAGAAGATGATAGTAGGGTTTTTATTAAAAATAAAAATCAAAATCAAAGGTTTCACATCTGGCGGGCAGTGGTGGCACCGCTTGCCGGAAAAGCGGAATAAAAAAACATCAAAATAGGGTGTGCATCATCCGCTCTGATACCATGATAGAAACGGGATTTATTGATAATATCCTTGGATGATTACAATGATCTCTAACAGGGTTTATACAGAGATTACATTGACCTCAAGATAGAAACCTAATCTAATCAAATCCTTGATTGATGCTAATTCAATATTGTTTATGAGATCTTGTGTATCTCATAGATGTTACATCATTATTTCCCTAACATAATATTTCCCTAATACTTATATTGCCTTCTAAACTATTTTTCTTTGTGAAATAGTTAGAATTTGATTATTGTGGACAGAGTAAATCCGATATGAATTGCTGAAAGAGAACATAGGACAAAAGGCTATCCTTATGTTTTTCTTTCTCAAAACACTACATTTGATCTTCTTGTCAATCTGAAAAGATAAATAGTACATTATGGAACTTGTTTTCATGCAACGAGAGGCTTGTTTTTGGAAGAGGATTATTATTTTTCTTCTCTGTGCAGGTTTGAGGCTACTCGTCAGATCCGGCTGATGGAGAGCAAGGTGGACGAGGAAACAAAAAAAGGAGAATACACCTACGAAGGGTCTACAACCAAGGGTGAGTGTCACATGCCGATATTAGCTATGACTGCTGACGTGATTCATGCCACGTACGATGAGTGCCTAAGATGTGGGATGGATGGTTATGTTTCCAAGCCCTTCGAGGAAGAGAATCTCTATCAGGCAGTTGCCAAGTTCTTTGAACCCAAATCCATATAGCACTTGTAAAGAGACCCCTCTGGTGAACTTGGCATCATCCAAATTTAGGAGAGCTTCAACTAAGAAACACATTTGTTCTCCGAAAGCCACCAGCAATTTTTCATATCTTTCGCGGGTGTCTTCAAGTTGAACAGTACTGAGTTGGTTTCCTGGGATTCGGAGGATTCTTGGCCAGCGGTGTACACAGGTTTGTGTAATTACTTTTAACCAATTTCCATATGACTCAGTTCAGCATCCAAGTATATGTATACTACAACAAAACCCTCCATTACCACCTCTATGTATAGATTTCTGTTAAGAGGGATGGGGGGTCAAAACAATGGATGGGGTATTGTTGGTGTTACCCTACTCTTCATGAAATGATGTATATTTGATATTCTTGATATGCTTCAGTTGTTCATCATTCTTTTGAGAAGCCACCATGGATGTCTTGATTTGTATACACTGTTTTTGTGCAAGATAAACCCATGGCCATGAATCTATCTTTACTGATAAGAGTTATGTTTGCTTTCTGCTTTAGTGCATTAAAAGTCCTTCATGCAAATAAACGTGAATTTTTTTGGGGATCTTCTGTAGAACTTCTTAGAGAAGTATCTTCTGAAGAAGTCTTTTTGAGAAGCAAAAGACCTTTGGTTTGTACATGCGAGAAACTACTGTTTAACCCTTTGTACATGCGAGGAACTGCTTTTTAACCTTTTTTTGGGTGAAGCGTGGTTTGCAAAAGATGAAACCTATGGAAGTCACCCCTACTAACTTCCTCTTGAATTCAGTTTTTTGATTTCTAACTTTTGTAGGAAATAGAAAATGAACTACAAATCAAATATAGTTTTTTTTGTGACTTTCTTTAGTGTCAGCATAAATTGATTCAAAAGTTTATCCAAACACAACCTACATCTAAGCAAGCCTCTAGGCCATGGATTGATATCATCTATGAGATGCCTCTATAGTTGCCCCATGTTTTAAGCATATTTTTGTCAGAAAGTAGACGGATTCTTTATACTCATCAGATTGATTCCTTATATGTGCTCCATTTTGTTGTTAACAGGGTTCTTGGTGATGATTTTGTAACAGAAGTTACCCATTTGAGGGACTTAAAATATTCAAATGCATATGATTTCAAATTCATCGAATTGTGGTGCAAAAGCACCTTTTATGGCAGAAGAATATGTTGAATGATTTGATAGTTCAGCTCTAACTCAGAATTCAGGTGATTAACATGGTTCATTTTGTTTACAATTGCAGGTAATTTTTTTCATTTTTGCTAACCTTAAATTCCACTTAAGGCTGCATTTGTTTGCACAGAAAATGGGATGAAAAAAGAAGATTTTCCGTACACAATTTATTTTCATGATTTTTTTCCCCTAATATTCTGTTAAAATCCTCTTTGGCTAGAAGAAAATTAAGAAAATCATAGGAAAAATTGGTTAAGTGTTTTGGTGGTTCCAAAAATTTCGAAGTTATTTGTTCTTGAAATCTTCTTCTCTTTCTAGTTCACTAGTCTTAGTAAAGGATAAAATTCCCAATAATATATATATATATATATATAACCAATGGGTTCAAGTTTTATTTTCCTCAATCACATCAAAGAACATAATCTATCATAATCCATGGACATAACAATTACCTAATGTGTTCATCCATAGGCATAAAAGTAATATAATATATGTTAAAACCCAAAATAGTATAGTAAAAGAATGCAAGTGAAAAGCTTGTCATCACCATTTAAGATTTTGAATGCATTGTTGAAGAACTCATATCTTCATCAGTTTTGCATATATGGATGTTTGATTACCAAATTAAAGTTGCTCCAATACAGTACTGTATAAGAGGCTGAGACAAGTGAAAACCCCTTCTTTCTAGTTTTCATTGTAGCTTTGTTTAGTTAAAGATAATGCTCGACAAGAATCACATGTCTGAAAAAAAAAAAAAAAATCACATGTTTGAAGTGACTTCCTAAATGAAGTTGGTTACCAATCACTAGTTCACTACTGCAAGGTCACAATTATTGGTGTACCCAAGCCAGCCGGCTCGGTTCGATCAAGCTGGCCTTTTTTTGGCTTGATCGAGCCAAGCTGAGCAATTTTCCAAGCTGGAAATTGAGTTCAAGCCAAGCTCAGTTTGATTCGGGCTCGGCTCAATTGAGGCTCAATTCAGCTTGAGCTCAACTTGATTTGAATATCATAATATATTAATAAAATAATACTACTAATAATAAATATTATTGTTAGTAAAAAATATTTTTTTAATGAATCAAGCCGAGTTCGGCTCGAACTTGAATCGAATCGAGTTGAGGCAAACTCAAGCCGAGATTTAAGCCAGATTTTTCAAGCTAACTCAGCTCCTTTTGAATACACTCCAAGGACTCACAATGTTGGCCCCACTTAAAATGGCGTCATTACCAAACGCCACATGCGTGTGGGAGTTTTGTACGTGTGTGTGTGTGAAAGGAAGTGGATGGGTGACTGGAGGGGTCCTCCTGTTAAGCACTAGCTTTGCGTGTTAAGTGCGCGATAACAAGAAAAAGAAACAAACGGAATGTAGCGGAGAAAGACAGCCGCAAAATATGTGGTGACCGGGTCGGTTTGGAGTCAGATGTTGGACCAGAGAGAAAATTACATTCTACTGTTGAACCAAAAAAAGAGAAAAAGAAAAAGAAAAATAGTTAACGTACCCATAAAATCCATTTTGAAACACGAAAAAAAAAAAGGGGCAAGCAAGTAGGGTTTTCATTACTCCCGAGAAATCTGATATTTTACAATAGTTAAGGGCGTGTTTGGTGGTTCATTAACATGGTATGAGTTCATTCAAGTTTTTAATGCATAAACTATGGACATTGGGAAGCACCTTTCCACCGTATAAATTTGCAAAATGACAATAAAATCACTTGGGGAACCGTTTTCCATAATTTTTAGAGACTTTTTTTTAGGAAAATAGTTAACGTATGTATCTAGGAAATCCATTTGGAAATCTAAAACTGAACCTCATTGGTCTATGACCCCTCTCTTAAATACTCACCACCATTAGTCCATGTCTCATTTCTTAAATACTCACCAACTATGATGAGTATTTAAGAGAAGGAGCATGGAACAATGAGGTCTAGCCTTCGGTTCCCAAATGGAGCTTATCACTGTTCTTTTAGTTACTTCAGAAAACAAAATCGAAAAATTGTGTTGACAAGAAATATTTTTTGGAAACAGGTGTTCAGCATTGTTTTTTCTTCTTGATAAAAAAAAGAAGAAAAAAGAATGCTAGCCTTACTCTCAGTCAACCCATACTTTCACCCTTAACCAATCACCTGTTCATTTTTGTTGTTGAGTATGGGTTGACTGAGAGTTGGGCTAGCACTCCCCAAAAAAAATAGAAACTTACTTTTCTAGAACACCCCCAAAAACATTCTGGAAGAGGATTGTTTACACATGAACCCGATCTCATCTCTCTCTCTCTCACTCCTACCTCTCTTCCCAACTCTTTCGGCTTCCCACCGCCTCCTCCATCACCTCCCACCTCGCATACCTCCTCATTGCCACAACCTAAATTGCCACGGTGCCACCCCATCACTACCCCCTCAACCTCACCCTGACCGCCAGCACCACAACCAACACCCACTCCACCCCATCACTACCACTCCACCCAATAATAATAATAATAATAATAAAGCATTCCATGTAACATGTAGAATACTAGATATTTTATAATATTTGTAATATGAAATGTATAATTTAGTTAACTTGATGAGATTTTATAATTTAATGAATTTTTTTTTTTAATTATATAATCTAGTTAGAAGAGTATAACACTGATCTATTATTTTCATCTAAACTTGATTCTATATTTTTGTTTTCTATAACAAATTTTTTCAACTAATTATTTTCATTGGAATTGTAAGTCCAGCAGAGAATTTAGATTGGTTCATTTTCAAAGTCAGAGAATCACCGAATCACCGGAATTAATACAAATGCTCCCCTTAGATATTTCAATAATGATCCCTTTTTAATTTTACTACCACTTTGGTGATGGCCCCATCTCTTTTGAGATGATTTCATTTTAGATAATGCATTCTTGTATTCAAATGCCCAATAAAACTCATTTTAATTTCATTGCACAACTAAACATGCCCTAAACAAAATAATTAATATATTTTGAAATATTATTTCAAATCTAAATTTAAAAATTAATCAATATATTAATACATTTTTTTTTATAAATTAATAAATATAATTAAATTGTTATATATATAAATAGATATTATGACTTGTCAAGCACAAGGAGAAGTATAAACGTGTAGGAAAAAGTAAAACCCAAACCACCCGGTAGGCCTAAAATTTCAACCCGAATTCATTTTTTAAAATAATTTAATAAATATATTTAAATTGTTATATATATATATATAAATAGATATTATGACTTGTCAAGCTGGCACAAGGAGCCAAGTCAAGTATAAACGTGTAGGGAAAAGTAAGACCCAAACCACCCGGTGGGCCTAAAATTTCAACCCGAATACATTTTTTTATTATAAATTAATAAATATATTTAAATTGTTATATGTACATATATATAAATAGATATTATGACTTGTCAAGCTGGCACAAGGAGCCAACTCTAAGTATAAACGTGTAGGAAAAAGTAAAATCCAAACCACTCGGTGGGCCTAAAATTTCAACCCGAATACATTTTTTTTATAAATGAATAAATATATTTAAATTGTTATATATATATATATATATAAATATATATATTATGACTTGTCAAGCTGGCACAAGGAGCCAACTCTAAGTATGAACGTGTAGGAAAAAGTAAAACCCAAACCACCCGGTGGGCCTAAATTTCAACCCGAATCACTTCAAAGCCAGGCGTGTCAGACGTGCCGAGTCAGAATTTACCACTCCTGCGCAGATTAGCAAAGAGTGGTGGGTCAGATCCACAGCTCCGTTGACGGTCATTTGCTTAACATGTCAAAATTCAAACCAAAATCACATGCAATTATTCTCCTTTTACCGTTTCTCTTCTGCATTTTCAAACTTTCAACGGTCAATATTCAAATCGTCCTATTCATAAGCCTCCCATTTCAATTTTTTGAACCGCGTCTCAAACAACATATATAGTCACTGGATTCCCTCCCATTCTCCACAAACAAAAACATAACTTCTGTTCTATATTTTCTAGCTAGCTCAATCTCACCCCTAGCTTCCCAATGATTTCAGCATGGAGAAGGCGAAAGGCCGACCGTTGTGCCGGCAAGAAACAGCCGCAGCCGGACGGCAACCCGAACATGGAGGTCGTGATCCCGAGTCATTTCCGATGCCCAATATCGCTAGAACTTATGAAAGATCCCGTTACATTATCCACCGGCATCACATACGATCGAGAGAGCATCGAGAAATGGATCGAAACGGGGAATTATACGTGCCCCGTCACGAATCAAGTATTGAGGAATTTTGATCAGATACCGAATCATGCTATTAGGAAGATGATTCAGGATTGGTCTGTCAAGAATAGTTCATACGGCATTGAACGAGTTCCGACGCCACGAATTCCCGTCTCCCCAATTGAGGTCTCGAAGATTCTTTCAAGAATTACCGCCGCAACAGGAAGTCGGGATGAAATGGTGTGCCGAGATTTGGTCACAAAGATCAAAACATGGGGGAAGGAAAGCGAGCGGAACAAGCGATGTATCATAGCTAATGGATCGGGCCATGTCCTATCGGCAGCATTTGAGGAATTTGCAATTGCCTCATTCGAGAAACACGCCGGAGTATTGGAGGAGATTTTGTCAGCACTAATATGGATGTTCCCACTTGATGATGAAGCCCAGTTGTATCTAGGATCATTCACATCTTTACATTGCATGGTATGGTTTTCGAAATGCTCCGATCTCTCGGGAAGGCGTAACGCAATTTTGGTACTGAAACAGCTTCTTTCTTTGGATCAACGACATGTAGACGCCTTGGCGGAGATCGAAGAAGGGATCCAAGCGTTGGTTAAGCTAATTAAAGAGCCCATTTGCCCTACTACTACAAAAGCCACACTAATGATCATTTTCTATTTGGTTTCTACTTCTCCTTCAAATCATGAGGATATCAAAACAAGATTTGTAGAGATGGGGTTGGTCTCGTTACTACTCGACATACTCGTGGACTCAACTGATCGGAGCATGTGCGAGAAGGCGTTAGGCGTGTTGGACGAGATTTGCGGGTGCAATGAAGGGAGAGATGAGGCTAACCATCATGCACTAACCATTCCAGTCTTAGTTAAGAAGATTTTGCGAGTATCGGATATGGCGACGGAGTTTTCGGTTTCCCTTCTTTGGAAGCTATGCAAGAATGAAAAGAGAGAAGAGGGAGGTGTTCTAGTTGAGGCTCTTCAAGTGGGTGCTTTTCAGAAGCTGTTGTTGCTATTACAGGTTGGTTGTTGTGAGAAAACAAAGCAGAAGGCTAGTGAGCTCTTGAAATTGATGAATCTTTACAGGGGTAGGTTTGAATGTATTGATTCAATGGATTTCAAGAACCTCAAAAGGCCTTCTTGAATCACGAAAATCATTGTTATTCATTTCAGTGTACAAAGATATAAAGCATATATACTCTTCAAATTTTTGACAAAAAGAAAAAGTTAAGGTCTGTGTTGGGGTTTCTGAAAGTTTATTAATGGTGTGATTGGTGCCTGCTGGTTTAGGAACTATATGTGTTAAGATGCTCTACAATCTTTCCATGTTGTTAAGTTGTACTATCAATAATAGATTAGTAAAGATAGATGTGGCACTTTAATTTAGATTTCTTTTTTCTTTATTTTAGTGAATAAGTTTGGATTCAGCCTTATGTTGTATAAGATGCGGTTTTTTTTTAGTATCTAAATACCGTTAGGCCGCAACCCTGGTTATCTTTGTAATTAGTTTATGATCATTGATTAGTAAGTTAGAGAGACTGTCATTAACAGTGGACATATCAATGACCACACCACAACTCATGAGAGTGGATTCCATAACCACCCACATGGGAAATATACACATTAATCAGTAGCCACACCACCTTATGAGAATGGATTCTAAACCACCCACACATGATATGAGAGATACACATAGTGCCAGTCACTGGCACAAGTAGGTAGGTGCATAAACGATGCAGTTGGTCCTACTATCTGCAATTGAGTATCCATATGACGAATTGTCTCTAAGATACAATAAAGGCCAATTTCCTTTTGTCAATCCACGGCTTACAGTGTTATTAGATCAACATCAGATAAAATAACAAAGAAATTTGGTGAAAACTGATGTTATAAATTTGCATTAGTGGTAGAAGAATCATAGCATACAATGGTTTACAAAAGAAATATGGGATAAAAGAAGAAAGAAATGTTTAATAATTTATCTCTTGAGTGCTTAATTAATCCACATCTATTTTCCTATTGTTTTTTGAAATGGATTTTTTAATCTATAAACCTTCTCTTCGATCCTCGTAGAATAATTAGTGTTTCAAGCGCTCCTTACTAGTGGTGTACACTCTTCTTTTATACACACAACTATTTTCTAGGCCTACTATGGTGCGTCGATGTCATTTATTTATGAGAGGGGTGAGTGAGCCTTCTTACAACATCACTCAAGGAGAACTTTTATCAATTCATTGAAAATTCCCTTCTTTAAGAGTCAAGGATGACACTTTCAACATCCTAGTTAGAGGGGCATGTGTTTACTTACACCTATAAAGCTTGACACTTCACACTTTGTCATGATAGTTGGTAGGAAATTTGAGTCACTTTGTCAAGGTTTTTAAGAAGATTAACTCTTATCATCATGAGATTTCAAGTCTTGCCATTTTTATAAGATTTGAAATCATTTGTTTTGCTGCATTTAAACTCTTTTGCTTTTCTTTTATAAGATTTGAAATCATTCATTTTGTTGCATTTAAACTCTTACGGCAATTGCAACACAATAGATGTGATACATTTAATTCTCAATAGAAAATACATATTATCCATTGAAAAACTTGCCAAGTGTGGACTTTATGAGTCTTCGCCAAAGAAGGGACCTTTAGTGGAGAATTATAATCTCCAAATGTTTGAGTTGGCTCTTTTCTTTTTTCTTTTACTTCATTTGTTTTAAGAGACTTTATACTAATAGTATGAGATATCTTATAAATATGTATGGTTTTCAACAAGAATGACATGAATATATGTTGGGTATTTTTTCCCTATAAAAAATAGGGATTTCTGGATGCTCTTCTTCCTAATAGGTACTTCTAGATGGTCTTCTTAGGGAATATTTCTAGATGCTCTGCCAAAAAAATAAGGACATTAGTCTAGATATTTTATTTTTTATTTGGTAAAGGTCAATTGATCTAAGCTTACCCTTATTCTAGAAATCCTACATGGAGGTTCACTGATTGGATCACTAAACTTGATAAAATTGCGCTTCCAACTCATGACAGAGACCCATCATATTTTAAGTATAATAATACTAAGACTGTCAATACTTCCTCTTTTAAAAGATAAATTTTTTTAAAAAACAAATAAATTTTTTGATCTACTCAACCTTATTTCTTTGCTGAAACTTGAAAGCATTAAAAAAACAAAAAAAAACTAGCTAAGGCAATTTTCACATTCTCAAACAAGACAAATGATTTTTGTATAAGAGGCCACCACAATTTCTTTGTTTTATACCAAAAAGATGAAATATAATAGGGGTAGCAAAGTTGAAAAAAAGGTACTTCTTTTCAAATTAGAAGCTTCTAGTAGAGCTGTAAACAGCTTAATTGCCGATACAGGATGAGCTTAACACGTAAAATTTAAAAGACTAATAAGTAATAACCAGGTATATTCACATTTTAAAGTCGCGTAACTTGTTTATGTAGTAGGCCTGCATTCGGTTTTTACGAGAAACAGCTTAGGTTGTGGCCTTGTGGGACCAAAGCAGGCCCTCTACCACGTGGCAGAAGTTTATTTTTTTCTTAAAAAGAAACATTTGACGACTTGTATACGTTTATACTGGGAGGTGATGCAAGGATCCGATTCGATCCGAATTTGGTCTAATTAGGATCCGTACGAATCTTGATTTCTGATATTATTTTTCAAAAATGATAGTGGGACCCAAAGGGCCCAGATCACACCGACACCGTGCATGTGATGTACGGATCTCAAAATTTCAAAAACATATTTAACAAAATTTTAAGATCTGTGCATCACAAGCACGGTCTCGGTGTGGTCTCAACCCTTTACTGTCTCAGTAGCAAAATCCTTTTTTTTTTAAGGAAGGAAAGATAGGGTTTAGATGGACCTCAATCAGATATCAAAAAAAGAAAAGAAGGTACAAACGAGGGACAAGGACACGACCGAAAAAAACTCTTTCACACTTACAAATTCTCCGAATCAAAAAAAAAAAAAAAGAAGCTTAACCTGGCCCCACTTAGCAGCCATCCAGACTAATCCCCCATTCTAAGTGTGAAGTCTCCTTCTAGTATGCCCATTATACTTCAAAATTTTCATCCACACTTGTTTGGAATAAGATCACCTAAACAACTAATGATTTTTGTTTTCAGCATCTGGCACAAGATTAATCTCAAGTGAGTTAACATATTATGTTTGACCATCTTATCTTGAGTTAGAAGCCATCCAAGATCTAATTGGTTTAGCCCAAACAATAGAGTGTCATCAAACCTCCTAATTTCAAGATCTAATTGATTCCCAAGCAGAGTGGTTAATGTAGGTCATGATCTTCCAATGTAGGAACCGAGGAAATGTATCACGCCTCACTGGGATGGGATTCGAAGAGGACTTGATACCCTACCCCCATCTCGTGAATGCGGGAATATGTTCCAGTACCCAAATATGTTACAATAAAGTAATTAAGTCATAAAGTATGAAAAAGCAATTAAGTATAAAAACTATAATGATAAACTATAATTTTATTACCTAGAATGCAAAGGAGCAGCCATAAATGTTGTATATGTAGCTTTCAATGGAGAGTGAAAATTCCAAAGATGCCTTCAACTTTTTGTATCCAAATACTCCCCATGGATAACTATTGAAGGTTGGAAGGTCTTCCACTAGAGCCCACCATCTCTCATCTACACAGACGGTGGAGACCTTTGCATTCAAAAAACTCTCTACAAAAAGAATCAAGCCTAGCTGCACAGCTTGCATATTATACTTCTCCCCAAGCCCCTAGATTTTCTTCAATGGATTTTCCCGGACTTCCTTTTGGGGAACATCTTCTTCCTAAGTTTCTACTCCCCCAATTGGATGTCACTGGGGGGGGGGGGGGGGGGGGGGTAGAAGGAGTGGATCTAAGGCCCATGGCTAAGGCAAAATCCAACTCCCTAAATTTCATCAAGACCCCCCAATCTCAAACTCCATATCTCGTATAGGGTCGATACATATTATACAGGGTTGATACATTAGAACAAAGGGGTCGATACATTATAGGGACAGGGTTGATACTAACTTAAAATGGCAGTAGCTTACTTATGAGGTCGATGCAATTTATTCAGGGTTGAAACAATATAAAGGACAGGGTCGATACTCATTCAAATAGGTCAGTAGCTTACTTATGAGGTCGAGGCAGGTCGATACATTCATTGCACTAGGTTGATGCATGTGTGTCGACTACAGTAAATGGTTGATACATGTATCAACCTAGTGCATTTAGTCAATACATTCATTGCACTAGGTTGATACATGTGTATCGACCATCGTCTTGAACCTCCAAAAAAGCATGTTTTGGCCTATATGAATCGACCCTTCACATATATACATCGACCTAGTGCAAAGCAATTGTTGACACAAATAAGAAAACATTTTAGGTTTTTAAGGTCGTTTTTCAGAGGAAAATGTTTGAGTTTCATACGAAGGAAACTCATATTCAAGGTTTTCATAAGATTTTACAATAATGTAAGTTTAAAAACTGAAATCCTTTAAAAAAAACTACTGTACATAGAAAAAACTGAAAACCTATATGCAAACACAAATCCTTCAAATGGAATTAACCACGTACCTTTTACAATCAATGGAAGTTCTCGGAATCGCTTCACGAAGGAACCTTGAGGATCTTGAAGGTTTTCGGTGCAGATGGAGCAGTCGATACAGATAACCGAGGGATTCGATGAAGAAGATGAACCGTTCTTATGGTTTCCCTCTTTTTTATGAGTTGGGGACACAGAGGTCATAAAGGAAAAGAATAAGGGTATGAAGGAGAAAAAAAACCACATGTGCGAATGGATGCACATGTGTGTGGGGGCATTTAGAGAAGGGTTTTTAAAACCTGGATATTTAGAGAAGAAGCCCATACTAGAGGGACAATCTGGGAAAAACCCCGAGATTAGTTCTCGAGTCAAAATCTGCAGTTGATTTAACACAAATCTCAAGTCAAAATCTGTGATGCTGACACAAATATTTCAATGCCAAAACAAGGTCAACAAAACCTAAGCATAGAATTAAGAGTAAGGGAAAGAGCAGTGATAGCCGTACCCATGAAATCCATTTAGAAACCTATGCTTAGGTGACCAATGAGGTCCAACCTTAGGTTTCTAAATGCATCTCATGGGTACGTTAACTATTTCCCTTAGTGTTAGAGAAATCAGTCCTTTAGTTAGGGTACTCTCTTTTTGCTCAGACTTATAAAGCTTGACTTTTCTTTAACTTTGTCACGGTACTTGTTAAGACTAGTTGACTATGCACGAGCACAGTTTGTAAGAAAAAATATATATTTGTTAGGAAAAGGAGTAAAATTCGTGGAGCAATGAAAAGATTTTTTTTAAAAATCAACAGTTAAGCTAAATATAATATATAATAACTAAACTAAGTCAAAAGAAATTGAATTATCAATAGAAATTCAAGAAAATTTACAAAAATAATTAAACACGAACATGAATTCCACATACCTGATGGAAAGGAAAGGCTTTAGGGTCCGTTTGTTTGCACGTAAAATAGGAGAAAACAAATGAATTCCTTCGAAAATATTATTTCCGTCTGTTTGTTTGTACGAAAATATCTTCCAAGGAAATCATTTTCTGGAAAAAGAACACTATTTTAGGAAAATGACTTCTGTTTTAAAATTCGGTAAGTCATTTTCCAAGAAAATCATTGGGCAAGCCAACACACTTTAAAACTACAAACCCTAGAAATCTCGATGGTTTTTCTAGATCAACCATTCATACAGAACGACTCGATCTGAGATAGATCTCCATCGTCGTCGCCAACCTCGTCTCCGTCGCCATCATCATCGCCATAGTAGTCTCCTTCCTCGTCGTCATTGCCTTCCTCATTGTCGTCGTCTTCCTCATCGCCGTCACCGTCAGTAATCCCTCTTCTCCAACATAGATTGTTGTAGTCCTTGATTAACAAAATATGGAAACATTAAAATGATGAAGAAGTAACAAGCAGTTGAGATGCAGAACAGAGAGATGATTCAATGTTGCATTATTGTAATTATTAGTTGAATTGTTTCTATTATCTTATTATGATTTTTCACTTCTTTATTCCTCATGCTACATAGCTCTTTGCATGAATTCTCCAGGTGAAATTGCTCATGTGTGGGTTTTTTCCTAGAATTTTGCTGCATAAAATCTATAGATAATTAGTAGAACTAATCTGGGCTTCTAGTATTTGAGGGTGTTTTTGTGGAATATCTTAAAAAATTGAGATTAGATTTTTGTGTATCTCTTGAATATGTGAAATGGGTAGCACCATTGTTGAGCAAAACATAGAACCTCTAAAAAATGAGGGGTGTCTTTTGTACAATGAATCAGAAGGGGATTTTTAGGCTCTAATATTTTTCTTTCTGTCAGTATCTGCTAATGGAAATTCATCAGGCAACCTAGGTTTCTACTTGAAAATTTATTCCAGATGCTACTTCATTAATCCATCATATTGCTTGCTATCCTTGAGATTCCGATAGCAAAACAGTATGCTAACCTCTGTGTCTATTCTTATAAACTGGCTCACAAGTCTTCTCTTCTTCCTACAGTTTCATTTTTGGTTTAAATAAGTAAACACCCAAGTACTTTGGACATGCCCTTACACCTGCAGCAATAACATTTTATCAATGAATGGTTCTATTTTCTAGTTTACTTTCCAAGAACATGCCCTTACTTTTCCTTACTCTTCAATATTTTTTTACTTATTATTCATCTAGTAAGGTAGAGGAATTAGTAGTAGAATTGCGCTTTTATTTATGGCTTTTCTTTTGGTTGTAAGAACCGACAAAAAAATGGTTCAAAATAAACTACATAACTTACGCATTTTTTGAAATAATTGTAGATGGATGAAGATAACTACCTCGATATGAGAGTTATCACTCAAATCATTACAGGTGTTGCTTCTACAGTTATTGCTGCAGGTGTTACAGTTATATTAGTAGTGGACTCTATGTATAACATACCTAAGAAGCCTCGTATCAATATAGAAAAGGAAAGAGAGGACTACATAAATAGTATAATACATGGCAGTGATTCTCATTGCATTGATCAAATACGTATGAGCCCTCGAGTTTTTTATAGGCTCTATGAGGTCCTCAAGAATAAAAATTTACTACGTCCAACAATCAATGTGTCTATTGAGGAACAAATGGTAACCTTTTTGCACCTAATTGGTCACAACCTGAGATTACGGGTTATAGGTTCACGTTTTCATAGGTCGTGTGAGACTATTCACCGGTATTTCAATGTTGTGTTACGAGCGATTATGAAGCTACATAAGGACCTCATTAGACCACCCATATGTTGTACTCCTCCAGAAATACAACATAACCGAAGATTCTGCCATGGTTTGAGGTAAACATTGTGTACATACCAACTCTTATATATATGAATGCATTTCTCAATTATCTTACTTTTAGCTAATTCTTGTAACCATTAATAGGATTTCATAGGAGCAATAGATGGAACACATGTTCGTGCATTAGTTCCAATTGCTTTGCAAGCTAGGTTTCGTGGTAGAAAAGAGAGAACCACACAAAATGTCTTAGCCGTTGTTTCATTCGACCTTAAGTTCATGTATGTGCTTGCCGGGTGGGAAAGCTCGACACATGATTCTCGTATATTGGATGATGCATTGTCAAGACCCAACGGACTTCGAGTCCCTGAAGGTACTATGTGTATATTGAAATAGTAATAACTATAATTTTGTAATTGTGTTGTATATGATGAGACATTAGTAATGAATATTAATGTTTCTGCTATAAAATGTAGGTAAATATTTACTGGGTGATGCCGGGTATTGGCTTCGCAATTGATTTATCCCTCCTTATCGAGGATTTCAGTACCATTTGAAAGAGTATAGTAACCACTCACCGGAAAATGAGGAGTTATTCAACCTTTCGACACTCTTCTTTGCGAACTACTATTGAATGAACGTTTGGAGTACTAAAAAAGGGTTTTCAAGTACTAGATGTTGATCCATGTTGGAGTTATAAAACTCAAGTTGATATCATTCTAACATGTTGTGTTTTACACAATCAAATAATGGGTGTCGATCCAACTGACGACATAACACGTGATGTTGAACGAGAACTGCAATCTGAAACACAAGGAACACAACATATAAGGAGGGCACAAAGGGAAGAGAGGGAAGAAAATAAAGAATGAGTTGTAAAGAGAGATGTCATAGCAAATGCAATGTATAATGACTACATAAATAGGGGAAATATGCTACGTTGATTACTTGTTTCTTTTGTTATGTTAAACTTTGTTTTGTATGGAGGCAAACATATGCTAGTTGTGTTACAAATAGAATTTCAGTTCATTAAGCCTTACAAGGAATATAATGCTAATGTTTAACTTCCTTTCTGATAGCCTACATGTTAGCTATGAGAAACTCTCATTTTGTTTTAAGGCGGACCTATATTAGTTATGTATTAGTATTCATTAATTTTCTTTAAACATGTCATTTTATCATAGAGATGTTTTGTGCTTTAAACTCTCATATGCTAGTTGATAATAGGGGTTTCTTCAAATGGGGCCAATTGGTGTGTTAGTAGAAAGTTGTATCTTGGTGGCTGTTGTTGGTTTTACTTGTAGAAAGAAAAGATATATAAGAGGAAAATTTGAGGGTTTAAGGCTTGGGATTTTCTCCTTTTTTGGGTGAGAAATGCAATATCGGCCAATTAATTTGCATTTAGCAGGGGACAGAAGTATCTCCCAAGGTAGTATCAATTTTACATTTTTTGCACCTTTCACAAGTATCACTGTTATACTATCAACCATCTTGTTTCCTGTAAGTTCATCTCTCCGTTCTACGGGTCTTATGTTTCAATTGTTCCTCTGTTTATTTGTCTTCCAACTATATTGAGGCACATGTTCATCCAAAGGGATATAAAAGAAATAGAAGAGATGAAAGTCCATAGACTAAGGCCTGAGAGTTTGTCCTCTTATCATATGGGATATATATACTATGGTTGTCCATTGGGCCAACGTAGGGAAGCACTTGCCCTGTTCAAGTGTTAAGTTGTCCATTGGGCCAACTTAACTAAATCCTACCATTTAGTTAGTTATACTATGGTTCCCATATTTTTTTCCTTTTTTTTTAGTTTACTTTTCTATTCTCTTCATTTTCAAATTAGGGAGAGAGGGATTAAGGAGATAGGGTATGAAAGATTAGGATGGTCTGAGTTGGGGAGACATGCGTGAGCCTAGGTTTGCTCGAAGTGGGGACGCAAGAAAAGTGCAAGAAAACACACTTTTCTTTTACTTTCTCATCAAAGGAACACATCCTAGAAGTGTTTATTCTCTTCACTCTGCTTGGGAATCAAGACCACTCTGCTTGGGAATTAATTAGATCTTGAAATTAGGAGGTTTGATGACACTCTAGGAGGAAGTTTGCAGGGTAAGTACTCTATTTTATTTTGAAATTTATAAAAAAAAACAATTTCCCCTTTGATAAACTGATAATTCTATTTACAGCGCAAGATGATGATCCCTCGAAGAAGCGCACCGGTTACGTCTATCAAAGAGAGACAAAGTTCAGTTGAATAGTCTCTACTACACCCGGAGGAGACTACAGTCTCTACTTTTGCTGTACAGTATAATGAGGTATGTGATTTACACAATTGTTTTACACTAAATTTGTTATGTTTGTTACTGATTTGACTTCTACAAATTTGTTTGTAGAAGGTTTTTGATGCTACACCAGCAGTGTAGACTCGCCCATAACTATGGAGCTGATAGTCCATGACACCTCAGAAGGCGAAGAGAGTCCGATTTAACTCTCAGTGGATGCGGTCTCCCTGGTATAATGCCCAGAAGGATAAAGCTGCTAAGGAAAAGGCGTACATGGAGGAGCCAATTTTGAATCTACTTAGACATATATCTGAAGTCGAACGTAGAGAGACGATGGAGTTTTCCAAACTATGTAGGAAGAAGGATGGTGAAAAACCTAGATGCAACAGAGTTCTTACCCTATTCATCACTTCAAAGGTTGTGCATGCAGTGTCATCCCCTACCTGCTGGTTCGGGAATTGGGTAATGGATGGATTTCCTACGAATATTTCTTTTAAAATTAGCATAATAAACTATGAACTAACATTCTTCAATGTTTTTAGGAAATTGACGCCTACATGATTTTATTATCCGAGAGGCATGTGCGCTACCCCAACATATTCACCCATAAATGTTTTTTTGCAAACTCATTGTTTACAGTAAGTTAACAATCAAAGTTTAATATGTTCTAAATTTGAAAACTAATATCTATATATATATAATGTGTTGACCTTTTTTTTCCCTATGGCAGGATTCACTTTTTTAAAATATGAATATAGAGGCCCCTGATAACCTAGGCATTAGTCTGGTTAGAAGATATGGTGAAAACCCCACTCTGGACAACGCCTCATTGATCCCCACGGTACTTAAGTCACCGGCTGAAACGATGTGGCATTTTGAATGTGTCTACCTTCCCTACTTAATAAGGGAGCAACAAAAATGAGGAGAGTGGCCACAAGGAACCCACTGGATATTGTTCGTACTTGAGCCCCCGGAAAGGCAAGTGTTTATATGAGACTCCTATTACAAAGATGATCTACTATTAAAGGAGGGGATCCCACTACTTTTCTGCGTTGCGGGGGATGAGCAGGCATTAGAAGGAAATGAATGGGAGTTTAAAGGGATGGATCCTGACACTATTCACATGCAAGAAAATGCTCATGATTGCGGGGTATTCGTGGTTAAATACATCGACTTCCTATGTGCTAATTTACATTCTACATTCCATTAGGTAATAAATAAAATCTAATTTTTTTTTCATTTTTTCTGTTTTATAAGTTATTTTGTTTTATAATATACGTCTTGTTAATGCTTTTGAGGGATATTCCAAAGTGCCGGTATCGTATTGCTTACAATCTCATGAAGGACAAGGCTTCTATGAAGGGAGGGAGGGAGGTAGGGTGCTTCTATGTATGTTGTCTGGGTGATTTTTTATTGTGAGGGAGTACACATGTTCAATGTAATGTAAATAGTTGAGGGTTCATGTATGTTGTCAATTCAAAACTTTTGAGGTTCCATGTATTATAATGTAAACTGTTGAGGTCGATACATGTTATGAAGGGTCGATACACCAAAAGGGACAAGGTCGATGCTCCCTTATTACAATTAAAATCTATTTTTATTTTTATTTTTTTCAGTTTTATAAGTTATTTTGTTTTATAATATACGCCTTGTTAATGCTTTAGATGGATATTCCATAGTGCCGGTATCGTATTGCTTACGATCTCATAAAAGGCAAGGATTCTATGTAGGAGAGGGAGGGAAGGAGCTTCTATGTATGTTGTCTGGGTGAATTTATGTTGTGAGGGAGTGCACATGTTCACTTTAATGTAAACAGTTGAGGGTCCATGTATGTTATCAGTTCAAAACTTTTGAGGTTCCATGTATTATAATGTAAACTGTTGAGGTCGATGCAGGTTGATACATGTTATGAAGGGTCGATACACCAAAAGGGACAAGGTTGATGCTCCCTTATTACAATTTTTCTTCCAAGTGTAATGAATGTATCGACAGAATGCACTAGGTTGATACATGTATGTATCCTTTACTGTAATTGATACACATGCATCAACCTAGTGCAATGAGTGTATCGACCTGCCTCGACCTCATAAGTTAGCTACTGCCTTATTTGAATGAGTATCGACCCTATCCTTTATATTGTTTTAACCTTGAATAGGTTGATAACTATTGAGGTCGATGCAGGTCGATACAAGTTATGAAGGGTCGATACACCAAAAGGGATAGGGTCGACACTCCCTTATTACAATTTTTCTTCCAAGTGCAATGAATGTATCGACTGAATGCACTAGGTTGATACATGTATCAACCCTTTACTGTAGTCAATACACATGCAACCTAGTGTAATGAATGTATCGACCTGCCTCGACCTCAAGTTATTGCCCTATTTGAATGAGTATCGACCCTATCCTTTATATTGTTTCGACCTGAATAGGTTGATAACTGTTGAGGTCAATGTAGGTTAATACATGTTATGAAGGGTCGATACACCAAAAGGGACAGGGTCAATGCTCCCTTATTATAATTTTTCTTCCAAAATTACAAATTGTTTTCAAAAATTGTAAATTTTTCTTCAAAAATTTATATTTCTTTGTCCAAAATTACAAATTTTTAGTCCAAAATTACAAATTTTGTACAAAATTACAACTTTTTTACTCTTGTTGCCCAATTACTCGAGTACAACTTTTCTTATTGTACCCTGCTTGTTCACATCTACCACATTTCATAGTTCGACGCTTTCTCCTTGTGATAGAAGTCTCTTCTTCTTAGGTCTTCTGCCACTCCGACTGTATCTTGGTGGCTTCATCTTCTCACATAGTAGAAGTTGTGTGTTCGGTGTCTCCCAATCGCATTTGTCCAGTACCGGGTAAATCGACCCCTCATAAGCCATCTGTGCACATTCCGTTATGTAATATCGATCAACATATTCATATTTATCAATGTGATATTTTGTACATCCAGCAAAAGCATGCTCGTATGGCTATCCCGTCACATTGAATTTACCACAAATACAAGACCTTTGAAGTAGATTGACCAACTTCCTATGTTCTTCTCCATGGACTCTGAATTCATGATCATTAATACCGTCAACATGTCTACATTGTCCTTTTTGAAAATCATTGTCCATTTTCTCTTCGACATTTTTAGTCAACCTTGAGGGCCACTCTAACCATTCCTTTCGTCGAGTAAAATAAAACTTTTGAGTTATATCACGTGTGGTCTCTACTAATGCTGTAACCGGGTATTCTCATGCCTCTTTGAATAAGCTATTAAGACTCTGCTATATTAGACGTCATAATCTCGTATCTCTTGACCGGAGAGTAAGCATTTCCCTATTTTGCCTCGGAATCCCGTTTAAAAATTCATGTGCTTGTTGATTTGTCTGAGAAATAATTGTTATAAACTCGCGAAATTTAAACCGTCTAAAAGTCTTTATTGCTAGTCAAAAGTAAGGCTTAACACTCTCATCCTTACACAGCTTGTGCATGTTCATTGAAATGTGATACACACAGTAGGCATGAAATGCATTTATGATTACTTGATGAACTTTACTTAACAATGAAGAGTTTCTATCTGAGATAATCACTAAATCCTCCAGTGTCCCAATGTTTGTTTCAGATGAATTGAAAACCATTCCTAAGAAGAATAGTTTTCCTTTTCATCAAGTCCAAAGGCGACATGTATGAAGTTATTGTTCCCGTCAAGAGCCACTGCGACAAATAGTATCCTTTTATGCTTTCATTTCAAGTGTGTCACGTCAAGGGTTAACAATTTTTGGCATACCACACCGATCGCCCAAAAAGTAGAACTGAACACCCCATTCATTGGATCTGAATGCACTGCAGTTACTGTACCCAGGTTGCGCTTCTCAAGCTGGTGGAAATAAGTTGGGAGATCCGCATATGATGTGTCGAATGATCCTCTAAGTTTCTCTATTGTAATTTCTCGAGATTTTCATGCTTTCTTGTAACTGGGGTTGACCTTGAACTCGCGCCATATATCATTTACAATCTACCTTGGCCTATATACATCATGCTTCTCGATATGTGATAGAACGTAATCGCTCAACACCCAGCTTCTTGCTTACACATTATCTTCCCCAGTCGGTGCCTGACAATAGTGTATCTCAGCGTAGCTCTTTATCTTGAATTGGCCAGAATCATTAACTCTTGATGCATGTAGTCGCCATTTGCAATTCTGAACATGACATTTCAATGTGTATTGTTGTTTATCCGAACGTATTACCTTGAATTGAAAGTTATTGTGCATCGCATACTTATGAATACACCTCTGCAGTACCTTCTTGTCTTCAAAACATTGATCAAGTTTGACTACCGTCCCATCTTGCAATATACATTAAACATCCGAACCTTCATTGTGCACCGACATATCCTCATACTGTGTCTTCTCAATTGGATTATTTGTTGTCCTTATTATACATCTCTAGGGTGAGGGGGGGGGGGATTATCATGGCTACAAAACAATGTGGAAGTAGAGAGAGTTTCATATTAGAATCTATAATTCGAAAAAGTTTTCTTACTAGAGTGATAAAGACAAGAATCTACCTAAAGCTAGGAAAGTCGTTTGCGATGACCTGTGCACCAAGATCTACATATGTTGGGATGACATTATTCATAGTATCATCTATTGAATTGATAGGCTCATTGATGATGAGAAGTTGATTTTCATTATCACTTGAGAATGCATTATTCATAGCATCATTTATTAAATCGATGTCATCTCTCGAAGTGCCCTCTTCTAGATCATCATGAATGCCAACAAGATCCTTCATATGCAAATTGTCTTTTTTTTTATATTAGTCAACCTATCTGTATTGCACTCAAAATCAAAATCCAATCCTCCAATAACTTCAATGGAGATATCCTTTTGCTTGGATAAATGTTCTCTAGAAACTTCAATGGAAACATACTATTGGTTGTACATATGTTCTTTGGCAACTTCGATGGGAAAATACTCTTGGTTGCGCACATGCTCTCTACAAACTTCGATGAGAACATACTCTTCATTTGAAATATGATTTCTTTTTTTTCTCCTTCGATATGTACAAGGGAAGGTAAATATCATTTCGTTCCATTAAAATATAAAGAAAGGTTGACAAAGATTCATCATTGACAATTTCGATTGGTGGAATTGAGTTTGAGGAAGGAAAAAAATGACCTTAAAGTAATGTCGTACTCGCACTGTTTGGAATTGGTAAGTCGATAAAATTTAGACAAGAGCTCCTTGTGTATAATACTGCCATCCACTAGTAGACACTGAGCCATTACACCCCGATAACAGATACCTTGCGCTCCATTTTCCAATAATCCACCACTTTCTACAACCTATTTTCCATCGTAGTAACAAATTAGTGATACTTTTGGCACCATCGTCTATAAGAAACATATTATTGATTAGTTAGATAAGGGACAAATGAATGAGTTGTGAAAATAAGCAAATGGTCGATACACATAGGTAAAGGGTCGATGCGGTGTACATGGTCGAAGAAAAAACCTAAGGGTCGATGAAAATAAGCAAAGGGTCGATGCAAATCAGTAAATGGTTGATGCATGAAAGGGACATGGTCGACACAGTGTACATGAGCAAAGGGTCGATGAAAATTAGTAAAGGGTCGATGCAAATCTGCAAAGGGTCGATGCATGGAAGGGATATGATTGACACAGTGTAGATGATCGATGAAAAAACCTAAGGGTTGCTGTAAATAAGCAAAGAGTTGATGTAAATCAGCAAAGGGTTGATGCAAATAACCTAATGGTCGATACTTCATTGTATCAAGTGTTTTGACTGCATCGACATGGACGAAGAACCATGCATCGACTTCTCAAACAAAATGTATCGACCCTGAACAGATTTCCACCAACTTCGTCCCCATCGTTCCTAAAACTTATTTAACGACCAGATTATAGGAGAAAACCTCAATGTAAAGGCTCCTTAGATTACTCAAAACCTCATATACCATTATTAAGAAGTTAATCACAAGGTATAGAGATTAAGAAATCAAAACATACCTTTCTAGGTTTTGGTAAATGATTATTACACAAAACCCATGAGTTTGGAGTTCGTCGGAAAAGGATTCACACAAAAACAAATGACTTTGGATTGGAGTTCGCCGAAATATTTTCCGGGATAATGCACATAGAAGGTTTTCCCCATGCACATTTGTAAGCCATCGTCCCCACCGTTTTTTAAAAGTTAATGCCTTCATTGTTTCATTGTTTAATGCTTGAAGGTAGTGGAGGGGTATATTGGACTTTACATATATTCATAATAAAGGAAAATACTTCATAAGGACATTTAGAGAAGAGTTTTTAAAATCTGAATATTTAGAGAAGAAACCCATACTAGATGAGCAATCCGGGAAAAACCCCACTAATCTCGACATCAAGCATAGATGTGTATTAAACTAAATCTAATCGATTCAATCAATGCAAAAGCATTGCGCTTAGCTTTGTCCTTTTCTCATAATATAGCTTTGAAAGCTTTCAAAGATAGCCTTCTCAGGCCGAGAATTTTACTATTTTCCCACTCTTTCTGTTTCAAGCCAAGTTAGAGACTCGACTGTGAAATGTACATAAGCTCGGGTTGAGGTAAAAATTCTTTCTCTTACCCAACAAAAAAAAATAAAATCCAGTAGCTGAATCAGTACCCAAAAAATCCAGTACATGGGTTAGTAGAGGGGTGTTCAAGGGACCACAAACCCTTCTTAAGTCATGCCTTTTGGGAGATAAAGTAGGAGTTGCAAATAAAGTCCCTCTAATGTGTGTAATTTAGTTATTGTTGGATTTATTTTAAATTTGTGATACAAACTTTTAAATTTAATGTCATTTTAAAAGGCTTAATTTTGTAACCCTTTTGTATCTTAAATGAATTTTAATTTTGTGTAACTCATTTTAATTAGTGGGGTTATTAATGCCTATTTGAGAGGCTTTCTCCTAAGATTTTAGTTAATAAAAAGAGTTGAGTCTTTTCATCTTTTTAAAAAAAATATTTTGAGTTGAGTTTTCTTGAATTGGGTGTCATATCAGAAGTTCATTAATGAGTCTAATTTACAAGTTAGACCGCGACTGTTGGATCCTGGAGATCGGACGCTATAACCCGTTTGCATCAAGGGCGATACTCTAAGGGGGGCGAAATCAGTCTTAAGGACATCGATTTTAGTAATGTACCTCAGTCGAACTTCTATTCGATAAGTTTTTCTACTTCTTATATTTTTCAAGATTTTTGTTAAATTGATATTGACAAAACGCTTTTGTTTTATATATAATCTTTAAGTTTTATTTTCATATTTGTTAGCATATTCCATCAGTTATGCCTAGAGCAAATAAGGTAAAAAATAATTGGCTTGTGAGCCAAAAGAGAGAAACCCCCGCCTCTTGCGTGAGAAGGTCTGGGGGATCCAACACCCCCGGGTACGAGTTGCAAGGATCCCCCTACGTACGAGTTGCAAGAGCTTTGCCATCCAAGCTAACTTTTGACCCATCTAAAAAAAAAAAAAAAAACAAAGAGAGGAGTCCGTTTTGCGTGTGCAAATTGTCACACAGATCTCCTGTGACAGCCACTATACAAGAATGGCAATTTTGTCTTCTTGTATAATCAATGTTCTATTGATATACCACTGTTTGGTGTATGTGGCGCACTATCATTAGGTGCACACGAGACCTTTGTGACCGGACTTGCACACACATAATTGACTCAAAAGAGGGGCATATTCCTAAATCAGGGCCGGCTCATCCTAGGCCATCAAAGCCTGTGCTTTAGGCCCCATTAAAAAAATAAAAAAAATAAAATTAAAAATGCCCCACTTAAAATATTAAAAAAAAATAAAAAAGTCCATTTAAAATATTAAAAAGGCCCTATTTATAATTAAATTTTTTAATAATATTAATTTTTTTTTAAAAAAAACCCTTATTTAGAATTTTCGCTTTAGGCCTCCAAAAGGCTTGGGCCGGCTGTCCTAAATGAGCAATAATCCCCTCCTTGTGTGAGGAGGAGAGGGCCATTCCTTGTTCTCACAAAGTCCTTTTAATTGTCTTTGAACTATGATTAAAAAATCCTTGTGATTAAAAAAAATTTAAAATTTTTAATCTAAAAATCAAAGTTAGATGCTTTAACCCTAAGGATAATGAACTTTAACCATAGTTAAAAGAAGTTAAAAGAAATACGTGACAAAAAACAAAAGGGTCAAGATGCAAAATCCTTTCATTGCCCCGAGGATGGGATTATTTTCTTCGGAAATGTATCAAAACGAACTGCAAAAGTCATCTAAACACATTGAAGAGGCAGCAATAATCAGTCAGTTATTAATAGCGGGGAGTGATAATCTTGCAAGACATCACCTAGTGATAATAGATACCACGTTTCTCATAAGAGGCACCATACCAAGACATCACCTACTGAGTACTGATAATAGATTCCTCGACTTTTCTCATAAGAGGCTCCATACCTTTTTTTTTTTTTTTTTAATTAGTGGTAAACATAACACACATTATCACAACCGGACAACCCTCTTAAAAAAGAGGAGGTGATGCTTTATAAGTGTACATATGGAGACCTAACGCACCGCGGTAGGAGACTAAGTTTTATAGTTTTTTTTTTTATTAGAGGTAAACACCATACCATTGAAGCATGTGATGGTGGTGTATGAGTATGCAATTGGAATGCCAATTCGTTGCTTCAGGAATTTGCCTTGCTTTTCTCAGATCGCCAGAGCATTTGCACATGGATGAGACCATGGGCGGAGAAAGGATTCTCTTGTAGGGGGGCTAACAATGGGGGATTCCCGCCCTGATTTTTTTTTTTTGAGGGCCAGATTCATGGGGGCCATTGTGCTTATTTGTGTCTGTTTGTAAATAATTTTTTCTCTAAAGTTTAGGGGTAGAGCTGCTGTCCTTAGGCTTTGACCTTCTCACAGGCTATTGATAATACCACAAATACGAGCAAATTTTTTTTTCTTCAAAATTTCAGAAGAAGGGGGATGGGGGGCATGTGGCTCCACCCCTAGGTGAGACCCATTATCATAACAGCCAAGGAATGAGATAAGCTGGTATACATTCACTCCAGTTCCTTTTTATGAAAAGAAGCCCCTCCTCTGGAGACGAAAATGATGGAAATGTCAACAAGCACCAAAACCCCCTTTCACAGGGTAGGTTTGCTGTAGTATGGTTTCCAGAGTCAGTCTATAGGTACTCCCAAATATACTCCCGAATACACTCCCTAATCCTAACCGTTTATAACCAATCATTAAGGGCTAGGATTTGAGTTGGCTTATTTTGTCTTTTCTAATGCCACATCAGCTCTAATCCTAACCGTTTATAGTTGAGATAAACGGATAAGATTGGGGAGTATATTTGGGAGTACACTTTAGGAGTATCCGTAGACTAATTCATGGTTTCCACACCTTTATGCAAAAAGCCCGTTTAGTTTTGTAAGACTAGAATTGGGTCCAAACCTCGAATCCTGTTCCATTTCACACCATGATCCGATCCCATCGATATCCAAAGGCATTGGTTTACGGCTTGTGCACGTGTGCATTCATCATCCGGCATTTGGTGCTAAAAATGGGAGAAGTCATTTTATTTTCTCCCCTGTTTTTTGACTTCTCCCGCATTGATATCTTTCCCCCATTTTTATCACTACATGGCAAGTGATGAATGGATGCCCGAGGCCCAGCCAGAACACCCATAAATTCCTCCATCATCTCTGCTGATTCTCGGCTCTTAGCTCTCTTTGACCATCTTTGCAGACTCCGGTGTTTCGGCTATCTTTAGATTTATTGCATAAAATGGGCATAATATTGACCAAAATGGAGATGAAAAATAAAAGCATAATCTATGGGGGTAGGCCCAAATTTTGTAGATAATCCCTAAAACCTTTCCCACCAACCTCCGAAACCTCTATCTACCTATATTTATATTATATGAAGTTAATGACTTTTAATAAAATAAAAGAATAATGTAACAGAATTCGTGTTAATGACCTCAAATATATTTGAGTTAGAATCTACTATTATAGTGAGAGAATTAAGGTTAGGCGGCTTTGATTGAATTTTTCTCTATAATTATTATATTATCTTAAAGTCAAATAATAAGAAGTGGTTTAGTGGTAGAGTAATGTTATGAGGTATACCTCTTTATTTGGTTACAATAATTGAGATAGAGTAAGAGGAGGTTACTGGTGTCCTTCTAACTAACTATTTGGGATAATTACGACTCAATCTTCTATACTAATACTATATGCCGGTTGGTTCCATGTGGCATATCTCATTGGCTTCTATTATCTATTCTGGTTCATGCAACATATCTTCTAATTGATCCAATAAGAAAACGTCACGTCACCCTTTTTATTATTGTTCTTCCTTCCTAATTAAGTGATGTGTTAATTGCTCATCTTTACCCACTCACATTCTATTTTTTTAATTATAATTAATTAAATTGTAACATTAAATATTTATTTTTTCTTTTAATTCTACTATTTAATTGCAACTAATTAAGTTGTAACATTTAAATTATAAAAAATATGAAGTCTAAGGGCCTCTTCTTCCTTCCCTCCACATTCTCATTCTTTAATTGCAATTTATTAAATTGTAACATCTACCATCCTCAAATTTTCTAACTCATGGTTTACCTTCTCCCTGATCCCCTATAAATAATAGACAAACATGTAAGGATTTGACATACTGTACATTTAGTTAGTATGGTTCACCAGAGAGGTTTTTCCTAATCATTGGAGCATCTAGAGAGTGGAAATCTTAAGAAATTTTTTTTACGACAGCTATTAGGAAGTTCTTAAGTCTGGGTGCATTAAGGGACCCATTGAGAACGTAGAGGTGGGGAGTGATGGAGGTGGATGGGGTTGCCGGGCCAGGGCGGGAAAGGGCACCAAGGGAGATGGTGTGGGTCAAAGAGGTATTGTGTTGTAGTGCTTGAGGGAAGATGCAAGGAGGTGGGATAGAGGAGAGGTATCGTTAGGGAAGATGCAAGGAGGGTCGGATAGGAGAGAAGTATGGCTAGGAAGTGCTTGAGTATCATTGGCTTTGTATTTTTTTTAATGAATCTGATCTATTATTTTTTGAAAAATTGTTTTATAAATTTAGAAGTTATATGATAAAACTCTCATAATTGTTTGTTGACATATATAAAGATATATTTTTTTTCTCATATTATTTTGGATTATTTTTCTCATATGCTTTTGTAAGGAACCAATGAAACCGAAAAGGAGCATGTATGCAAGGAACCAAATGAAAACTACATTAAATGCCAAAAGTACCCATGATTAGTCAATTTTTCTTTCTTAAAAAAAAAAAAAAGCATATTAGGACTGTCAGGCCGGGCTTGGTTAAGTTTGGTGCAAAATAAGCTTGATATATGTAGGCCCAACCTATGTTTTTAGCTGTACTAGACCGAATTGAAACCACTCATCTCTATTCAATAATAAGAGTAGCATTCTAATGAGCCATGCTCATTGAAGTTTGTAATGAGCGATCCCTAATAATGTGATAGGTGGGAAGTTGTTTCAGAATCTGACCGTTGGATGTCAAGAAGGGTTGCTTGAGAGACACGTGGCAAAAGATTAACTCGATCGGACATTTATAGACCATCCGATCGAAAGGAAGATCAACCATTTCTATATCGTAAGTAGGGTCTAGTGAACTGTAAGGGGTTAATGATGCAAACTAAAATTTCATCGGACAGTCTAAAAATGTTCGCTCGGATTGATTTTTTTGACACGTATCTCTAATGAACCCAACTTAACATGTCGCGACCCAAAATACCACCTACAAGATAAGAGACCTTTTGGTAGGTGACCTAAATCATATCATACCATCTTGTGCAATACACAAGACATACAAAAATCGGAAACTGAAAATTTCTAAATAACATCAATTGTACATGTATCCAAATTTGAACCCACAGAGTTTCAACAAAGTATAATTCTAAAGTGGACATTCCCCGCTTATCAAAATACACAAATCTCTCCCTCACCCTCTCAACAGTAGTCTCGATAGGGCCACATATCCGGTGCTCTATCATCGAATGGGTGATCCATAATAGGCTCAGGCTCGTAGTACAACTCCTCTACCCAAGGCTCGGGGGCAACATCAAATTGACCTACTGAAGATAAAAAATCGGCTGAGCATGGAATACTCAGCGTATACAAACCATTAGATAATATATCATAATTTCACATTCGTCACATAGTCAGTTCATAGAATACATATGCACTGAAACACATAAGGAAACCTCTTTGCAAATACACATGTGCAATATGGTAAAACACATACACTTATCTTTCAAAATCATATTCTTCTTTCTTTTCTTTTATCTCTTTTACTTTACACATGGAACATTTACTTGCTTTACACATGGGTTTATGAGAGTGTACACATGACTTTGACTAATGTTCTACCTAGAGTGGTAGAAGTCCATTAGCATTCACATACACATGGAGCATGGCTAATGCTCTACCTAGAGTGATAGAAGTCCATTAGTAGCTTCATCCATCTCTCCGTGGATGTCTTTGCACATAGTTCATCTGAAACAAATGCCAAATGCTCTACCTAGAGTGATAGAAGTTTATTTGCATTCTTCTCACACATAGCTTCATTTGGGACCAAATGACTATTGTTCTACCTAGGCTGGTAGAATTCCACTATCATTCTCCTGTTACATATTACTTTATTCATCATCTTTTACTTTACTTTGTCGACACACATAAACATAAAAATCCGATCATGCAATACACGTGCATAGGAAATTGTGAGTGAACATAGTATACAATTGAAAACGCATAACACATGACATATACTCTTCCATTTCATTCAAACCTATCACATGGCATATGCATAGGCTAATACTCATGGTTTCATTAAAACATTATTTTCATCATTTGGTTAAAACATAGCATCAATACAAGGAAAACTAGGAGAATTTCCTACTTTCTTTTCATTTAGAAGCATATGGTTCATCATGATTTTTCAATTGAAACTACAACATCAATATATAGTAGAGCATATCTACAACTCTTCATCACAAAACATGATTTCTATATTCAATTTCATCCATACATGCTTTTCATCTTTAAGTTCAAGTATAGGATTATGACAAGGGTATATAGTAGAGAGTATCTACCTTACAAGACCGAATCCCTACGGTCTGAGCGCTTTAGAAGCTTGTGGGAACAAGATCCAAGCTTGAGAATGACCTTGGAGTCAAGATCCAAGCTCCACCTTGATCCTAGCAACCACCTTGGCAACACGCTAGCTTCTCATCTCTTTTCTCTCCAAAAATATCCCTTAGAGTTCTCTAACTCTAATCCACGACCCTGAGCTCTATTTATAGAGTTTGGGTTTGGTTTAAACCCTAAAACACTCCTAGAAATATCTGGGAAGGTCGGCCAAGTAAAGACAAGCACAGTCGGTCGACCGGGAATAGGGGCGGTCGACCGGCCAGTGTAAAACCCCTGAAATCCACCCTTTCAGAGATAGTCGGTCGACTGGGAATAGGGGCAGTCTACCGGCCACCTGCAGAACTTAACCATTTCCCCTTATTTTTCCCTCTTAGAGTGCTTCCACTCTTGTTCTAACTCACTTAGAGTGTTTGCACTCTTTTTCCTTTGGTTTTACCACACATATAACACGCACACCAATTGTAGAATTCCTTCATATCATTTAACCACGACAATCACATTTAAGGCATTTAGGCCTTTAAAACACTATTCACATACACTATTCACAGCACTATTCACCGGCTATGAAAATAGAGTTCTGGGATTCTACATCCTTCCCTCCTTACAAGAATTTCACCCCTGAAATTAGAATGATACAAGAGGGTACAAACAAACACAAAATTACATGAAAGCCAACAAAGGAAAACTATACAAACAAATGAAGATACTTTTGTTGCCTAGCTAATGGACCCTAGAGAGAGGGGGAGGGGGCGTGATTAGGGTCAATGACAAATTAAAAAAATAACTAAGTGATTTATGCGGAATTAAAAATTAATCACAAATGCTACAAGCAATAACAAGATAAATAGAGAGAGGGAGAGATAAAGAATACCACACACAGGATATAATATCGGGGTTCAGCAACTTGCCTACGTTCCCAGCTTCCTGCTTTAAGGATTTTCCCACGATTCCACTAATCGCACTCTTCTTTACGGGCAGAGAGTAAGACTTTACAATCCTTTTCACAGGCTCAGGATAAAACCTCTTCAAGAGAATGCCTCTCTTGGATACAAGAAGAACTTCTTTTCAACTAGTACAAGAATCCTCGATTCTTGACTTTAGCTTTTACAAAGAGATATTGGATATAAAATCCGAAATTGAAAGCTCCTTACTGAGCTAGATAAGAATGGAAAACAAATCTAACAATCACTCAAGAATGATTGGAATTGAATGTTCAAACAGTGAGGGATTGAGATTCTAGGTATTCAATGAAAAAATAGAGTATTGATTGCTGGAAGATATTGAATAATCAATGTATGAATGAATAGTGTAGAATCTTGTTGTTTGTTCATAAATAAGCTCTATTTATAGTTGAGCAATCAAATATGGCCGTTGAGGGAACATTTAATGCAAAATAGCCGTTGAAAACTAGCTGTTATACTCAGTTCCCGCAAGCACTCGTCGACGAGTGAGTTTAGAAAATACTGGAGTCATCGCCGAGTGAAAATAGTAAGCAAATGAGAATTACTGTCATCCCACTCGTCGACGAGTTTCTTCCACTCATCGACGAGTTCTCTGAAATTTTATAGAGAACTCATCTCTATAAGACCAAAATGATGGGAATAATTGTATAGTCCAAAGGCATTCATAAAATCAATTTTTTAAATCATTTTTAGGCCCTTAGAATGATGTCCAAACTATTCTTAGTCTCCTAGGATCTATCTAGGTTACTTTGTTCCAATATCTTGAGGACTTTTACAAGGTCCTAGACAATCTTAAAGATAATACTAGACTACTTTGAGTGTTGATCTTCTTTCTGAATTTATGGAGCTTCAATCTTGATGAGTCTTCATGAATTGGCTTGAGACTTTGAACCTTTTTCCCTTGAAGTGACTGATACTAGGACTTTGACTTTGATTCCCTTGAATGGTTGAACTTTTCAATTCTTCATATCTTAAATGATGATCTTAATATTCTTTTTCTCTGAAAGTATACATTTTAAATGAAAATATTAGTACCATAAAGATCATTCCATTATTGTATTATCATCGAAACTATTAAGGGTACTTAGAGTTGTAACCTTGAGGCTAACAATCTCTCAATTTTTGATGATGACATAATAATGTAAATGACTTGGGTTGAGCTCCCCCTCAATATATATATTCCAATAAATTTTTGAGGTTAGCTCCCCCTTAACATATGCATTTCTATAAAAAGGTTTAGAGCATTTTTATGCATATTTAGGGTCATTCAAGAATAAACATAGTAACTCACCCAAAGGTTCAAATATCCAAAGACATATAAGCATTCATTTCATTTCAAGTTGAACTGGTTCTTATGATAATAAATTAATCATTGTTAATTTTTGAACCAAAAGTTCCATAAAAAAAATTTCATTAAAGAAGTTTTTCATTTCATTTCATCATTCATAAACAAGGTAACCAGTCATTTATTAGCATGCAACATTCACATTTTCTCCCCTTGGCATCATCGAAAAAAATAACGGAGAAAATTAAAATAGACAACTCATCATAAGATGGGGAAAAGAGCTCATAAATATAACTGAAAATGGAGGTACAAGTATAAAAGAAACGGTCACTACAGTCACTCCATCAAAAATAGTCACTACATAAAAAAAATAGAAAAAAAATGTCTTCATCAAAGCTTATGTCTCTTCCTTGAGCTGTCAAAGCTTGGAAGAGGTGTTCTTTCTCTTGGAAGATGCAGCCTTGGAAAGGTCCTGAGAGTCAGAGGAGTCACTTGATATAACTTGTTCAGCTGGTGTTTCCTTGGGTTGCTCTTCAGTCTTAGCTTGTGTAGCACCCCGGATTTTCGGCAAACACGGATCACGTGAGTGAATAGTGCCTTGCATTAGGAGTGTTCAAACCAAGGTTTTCGAGGTGATTTTGGCATTTGGTTAATGCTAAGAGGAATACGTGTTTGTATAAAACATGTGATAGGTGTTGTATGAGCTGAGGTTTTAGAGTGTGGCGAGCCTTAGGCGTGGGACCCGAGTTCACTAGGCCGTGAATAGTGCCCTTGTGTGTTGTGTGTAAAGGCTTAAGGTCTTTACATTTTGTTCCTGATACCATGGTTCATTTTGTTCCTGGTAGTATGGTGAGTTAAGTGAGGGTTTAAGGTGCGGGTGTTGAATCTCAAAGGAGAGTAGAAATATACTCTCTGTTTGTAGAAGCAAGGGTATATAAAATACCCTAAGTGCTAAAAGGGCTGTAGTGAATAGTATTAGTGTGCAATGTATGTAAAGGCCTAAGGCCTACCATGTGTTCTTAATATTGGGGAAAGTGAAGTGAGGATTTTAGGTGTATCTTGAGTCTCAAACAAGAGTATAATAATACTCAAAGTATCTAGGGTATGAAATAACCCTAAGTGAGAACGTAGAACCCAAGAACCCATTTCACAATGTTGAGAATAGTGCCATAGGCACAAGTCTTACAAAGGCCAAGGGTCATTTATGTAACTTGGTTTGTGAGGCATGATGAGAATAGTTTAAATTAGTATAAGTGTTGTTGTTGGGTGTTTGGGATAAAGAAACGAGGGTATAAAGACAAACCCAAAGCGTTAAGTGAATAGGGATGTGAATAGAGTCAATTCAAGGGATTTTGTAGCGGCCGGGGCCTCCCATACATATGGGTTGTACCCAACAGGTTACCTTAGTTTGATTAATGAACTTAGGGTCATGAGTTATGAGAATGGAATAGGGGTTGGATTCAAGGTAGATGGGGTGTGGAAATACCCTAAGTGTTAGGGTGTGTTGGGGCCACATGAATATTAATGTTCATGGGGGCTTTTATTTTTCATGGATGGATTAGAAATCGTGTTAGAGTCCTAAGGACCTTTATAAATAGATTAAGAGTGTTAAAACAAGAGTGTGAAACACTCTAAGTGATCATAATATGATCAAAGTTAAAAAGAAGAAAAAGGTCTTCGCATACCCTTAACCTTAGGAAGGCTTAGTTTTGTCACCGCTCATCGGAATCAAGTGATTCTTGAGTTTTTGGAAAGGTATTGGAATCCCCTTTGAGGTTCATATTTACCATTTTTCTTGATTTTGAGTCGGCATTGAGTTAAAACTTGGATTTCCAAAACCGGGTTTGTTGAAAATCTGGGCTGTCGAAACCCATTTTCGGACCAGTTGACTTTAGATTGATAAAGTAAAACTCAAAATTAAGTGTTTTACAAAACATGAAAGTTATTCCCCTTTGAAAGATAAATCCAACGCAAGTTAAATCGTCAAAATCGGACCACCGAGTCAAAGGTTATGGCCAATTGACCAAAGCAGGTTTTTGCAGAAAAACTCGCTCGAGCGAGATCCAAATCCGCTCGAGCGAGATCGGCGAAAAATGGGGTTTTGAGGCTAGTGAGCAACCCGCTCGAGCGAGATTGAGGCCCGCTCGAGCGAGATCACCCAAAAAAGTTTTCTTTTAGGTTTTTCATAAATCTAACACTATATATACCCCATTTTCGAGAGTCCAAGGTTCCTAACACTTAGAGAGGGACTTTTTGAGAGGAAAAGAGAGGAAGGAGAGGAAGGAGAGGAAAGGTTTGGGGATTTCCAAGAGGGGTCTTGTGGAGATCAAAGAGAGTCCAAATCAAGCTTGGATCATCCTCTTAAGCAAGGATTTTCTTCCTCAAGTTAAGATTCTTGTTCAAGGGTTTAATCAAACTAAGAAGGGATCCTCACAAGGTTAGTACACCCTTACTAACTAGCTTAGTAATAACTAGAGTTTTTCCTTTAAAAATGATGATTTCTTCTTGTGTTCTTTCCTTCTCTTGAAATGTATGAATTTCCCTAATTATAAACAAGATAAGAATGTGAATGGTATGGGATGGAAGAATGGATGGTGGATGTGGCGATTGGATGCCGTGGAATGTGATGTATGTAGTGTGATGGATAAATGGTGGAAGGGCATTTCATACATAATAAACACACTCTTGTATTGTTGAAAGATATGCACTAAGGAACTTGAATATAAGAACCATTAATGTGTTGCTTGCAAAGTGTTCGACAAAATGCCTAAACAAGAATAAATGGGTTTAATGGAGATTATGAAAAATACGGATCATGTAATTCTTTTTCTAACCCTAAATTTGATATAATTTTGTCACCATTGCTCACATATCACATGATTATAAGTAGGGTTCATATGTTATGTGTTTTCCCCTTTTTTTTTTTTTTTTTTTATCAATTATGCTTGTACGATTACCACAAATTGTCGCACACAAACACACATGCATCCATGAACCGATGTTTTCAAAGTACACATATTTCAATGACAACAACAAAAGTGATTCACGAATCAAATGATAAAGCCCGACATCGGGCCGGTCAAGGGTAGGGCAAATCTCCGGATATGTCATACCTGGCTCACAAGTAAACAAGCAAGTGGATAAAGCCGGACATCGGGCCAGTCAAGGGTAGGGCATATCGCAAGATATGTCATACCTGGCTCACGAGAAAACAAGTTGATCAAGCCGGACATAGGGCCGGTCAAGGATGTTAGTGTACCCCTCTTTCGATATCTATATATATGTATTCTTATTCACGGGGCACTAATATCTGGCTCACAAGAAAACAAGGCAAGTCAAGTCAAGTCATGACAAGTCAAGCAAGAACACAAGACACGTGATTCCAAGCAAGACACGATACGTGCGTGATTCTTACGAATGAGACCCAAGACCACACATTGTTTTCAAGTATGACAAGCAAGTTTTGAAACACATGAACACACCTAAACAACTGTTTTCAAAACAAGAAAAGACATGATTTTAAAGTATGATTTTATCGAGTTTTGGCATTCATGCATGCATATGACGACCCTATATTGTTACTGATTTTACTATAACTGTTCTATTGTGCATGTTGTTACTATTGCTTAGCTAGTAGCTTGTACTCATTGAGTATTCCATACTCAGCCATGCTTTTATTGCCGGCAGGTACTCAGTTTGACATTTGCGCTCTTAATCCATGGATCGAGGAGGATTATGGTGAGGAGAAGCCTCACGTGGATCCTACGGTAAAGCCTCAAGTGGAGGCGAGAGACTTAGATAGATGGCCGTACCAGGACGAGTACTGAGAGGGAAAGAGAGACTACTTTGATTTTGTATTTTGATAGGCGGGTATGTCCACCTTTACTTTTAGGTTTGAGATTGTATACGTAAACTTGGAATACAGACTACCTTATTTTTGAAAAGAAAAAGTTGGTCATGAGCTTCTGCACTTTTTATGAGCTTCCACACTCTGATCAATGTCATTATTATATTATATATACCTTGTTCATTACAGGATGGCTTGACAGGTAAGAATAGTCTCAACTAAAGTATCCCTTAACTCCTAGGGGGTATTTTGGGGCGTGACAGCTTGAGGCTGCTCTGCTGGTGGTGCTTGAGGTGGAGCTGGAACATCCACATCCACAGGGATAGGAACTAGAGTCAGCTTATTCCTTATGCTTATCATATCTATAGCAACTTGATTAACTCTGGCGGCCATCTCTCCAATGACAGGAGCCTGAGTATCTAATAATCCGGCCATATGATGAATAAAGCTGGCTTGCACATTCTCACCTTTCCCTATACTTGTGACATCATCACTCGGCCTATCACTGACCACTGAGGCATCCACATCCTTCCTCTCTATCAAAGATAATATGGAATCCACTCTATTCTTTATGACTTCCCCGGCTATCTCAATCTCTTCTATCCTGGGCTCAATCTGATCATCTTTCTTCTTCTGCTCTGATTGGATACACTCCATCCTGGACTCTAGATATGATAACCTGTCTCTAGTCTCAGATTGGAGGCTCTCAAAACAATCCCTCAGAGAAGCCTGGAACTGCATCTGGCTCTGCCTCATCTCTGACTGAAATTGCTCTATGCTAAAAGCCATGAAAGCAATCTGACCAGCCATGAGGCTTATCTGCTCCTCTGATGCTGCTGGCCTACTGGAAGGTTCAAAATTGGTCCTCAAAATGATATGAGTCCTATTTTTGTGAAGACTCAGGATGCTCAACATCTACCATAATCTCTGGCCACTCAAGCCCAGCCTCAATATCAGCTACTGGCTCAACATCAGTCTCTGGCTCTGCTGCTGAAGATGGAAGAATGACAGAGGAATGGATAGGAGAATGAGTAGGAGATGGAATGGGATCATGGGAAGAAGGGAGTGGATTAGAAGAATCAGTAATAATGGAAGAAGGTACTGAAGAAGGGATGGTTTGGGATTTTGGAACCCAAACATTACAAGAGTCAATCCATGTGTATCCCATTCGCATAATGGTAGCCTTGGAATTCACATCTGAGTCAGTCAAATTTTTTTTTGTCTTGATAGACAGATAAAGGAATTTTAAAGTGTTTGAAAATTCTGGTAAGAGCTAAACCAAATGGCAATCTGTCAGAAGATTTCTTAGATGCATCACGCATGACATGCATGATGATGAAGGTAAGATCAATATGTTTGGTGCTTAAGATACACCAAATCAAGAAGACATCAAAGTGATAAAATCTCTACCACTACCTCTAGGAACAATATCATAGGTGATTATGTGGTGAGCAAGCCTAGCATCAAGGGTGAGATCCTTGAGCTTAGGAGGGACAGGCTTTGTGATGTCTTTGTTGACACACATTATTTTTAAAGCCTCTAATACATCAAATCCCTCATGGGAAACCCACTGATTAGTGGTGTAATTTTAGAATTCCCCACTTGGTAATTTGAGTATAGATTGAAGTTCATCATGATTGAAGGAAATACGTTTGGCATGAGCATAGGAAGTAAGAGATTTTGTGGTTTTATCATAAGTGAGATGAGAGTAAAATTGTTTGATAAGGTCTGGGTACATGGGTTCTCTAATTTCAAGAAACCTATGCTACTTGAGGGCATGGAATTTGGAAGCAAGAATATCTAGCCCTATTTCTTTGAAAAGAGCAAAATCTGGAACCTTACCCAATATAGGTTCTCTCTTGATGAAAATCCGCAAGTAGTTCTCTTGGGCTGCCTTGGATTGGAACAAGCTTGGAGCTTCCTTCTGTGATAGTTTTGAAGCCTTTCCCTTGCCTTTCTCTAGTGTGGAAGGTTTCTTATTTGATTATGGCACAGAGGGAGTTTTAGTTCTTGGAGCCATTGCTTTTGGATGGATTTGAGAGAAATAGAATGATTTGGAATGAGTTTGGATGAGATTTGAGAAGAATGGAAGAAGATTTCAGGGTTTTGGAAAGCGAGGGAAATCAGATTTGAAAGAGATGAACAGTGAATGATTTGAGAAATTAGGTTTTAATTTATAGTCGTGTAGTCACTCGTCAACGAGTAGGGTGGACTCGTCACCGAGTGGCTGAATTTTAGCTATTGTTTTATGCACTCATCGACTAGTACAACTCTGTACATTGACTCGTCGCCAAGTCCAGACAAAAAATTCTGAGATTCTTGATTTATCATGATTAATCCGAATAACTTAAGTGTTAAATCTTCTTTTTAATAAATATAGGATTACTTTGAACATTCAAAACCTCAATTCAAATAGATATAATCATTAAAAAAATTCCAACATTCAACACATATCATCATGAAGCACATTCAACCAAGATTTCTCAAATTTTCAACTTAGGCATATTTTCATTTAATGTCACATAGCCTAGCCATGCCTAATTCTCTTCTTAAAGTACTGAATCTATCATAAGGGATTGGTTTTGTAAATATGTCAGCAAGTTGGTTATTTGTTTCAACAAATTCTAACATTACATCTCCATTTTGAACATGATCCCTTATAAAATGATATCTTATTTCAATGTGTTTAGTTCTTGAATGTTGAATGAGATTTTTGGTCATACATATAGCACTTGTATTATCACATTTAATAAGAATTTTATTATAGAATAATTTGAAGTCCTCTAATTGTTGTTTCATGTACAAGATTTTAGCACAACAATTCCCAACTGTTACATATTCAGCCTCAGCTGTAGATAGAGCTACAGAGTTTTGTTTCTTATAAGACCATGAAACTAATGAGCGTCCTAAGAAGTGACATGTGACACTAGTGCTCTTCCGATCAATTTTGCATCCAACAAAGTCACTATCAAAATAACTAATTAGTTCTAGTGATGTGTTCTTAGGGTACCATAGTCCTAAATCAATTGTTCTAATTAGATATTTAAAAATTCTTTTTATGACAGTCATATGTGATTCTTTAGGATTAGCTTGAAATCTAGCACATATGCAAACACTAAACATAATATCAGGTTTACTAGCAATTAAGTACAATAAACTACCAATCATATCTCGATACTTAGTTTCTTCTACACTTATGCCATTTTCATCTTTATCCAGCTTTGTAGATGGACTCATTGGAATGTCATCTTCCTTTGAGTTGTCCATCCCAAATTTCTTGAGTAGCTCTCTTGTGTACTTGGCTTGATTGATGAAGGTGTCTTCCTTTGTTTGCTTGATTTAAAGCCCGATGAAGAAGTTTAACTCTCCCATTATGCTCATTATGAATTAATCTTGCACGGTTTTAGCAAATTCTTGACAAAGAGTTTCATTACTAGAACCAAAAATAATATCACCTACATAGATTTGCACTATAAGCATATCAATATTTTTAGACTTTATAAATAATGTAGTATCAATTTTTCCTCTAATGAACTCGTTATCAAGTGTGAAGCCACTTAATCTATCATACCAAGCTCTAGGAGCTTGCTTTAAACCATAAAGGACTTTAGTGAGTTTGAATAAATGATTAAGCATTTTATGATTTTCAAAACAAGGAGGTTGTTCAACATATACTTCATTTGAAATAAATCCATTAAAAAAAACACTTTTGACATTCATTTGATATAGTTTAAAATCTTTAAAACTAGCATATGCAAGAAGTATTCTAATAGCTTCAAGTCTAGCAACAGGGATAAATGTTTCATCATAATCAATTCCCTCTTCTTGGTTGTATTTTTGAGTTGCTAGTCTAACTTTATTTTTAATAATGTTTCTACTTTCATCATTTTTGTTTCTAAAAATTCATTTAGTACCAATTATATATTTGCTTTTAGGTGTAGGTACTAACTCCCATACTTGATTTCTTTTAAATTGATTTAGTTCCTCTTACATAGCAATTTCCCATGATTTATTATAATTGTTTCAAGTGCATTCTTAGGTTCAATTTGAGAGATGAATGCAAGGTTATTACAAATATTTATTTTTGTTCTTACACCTTGTTCCATATTTCCAAGTATTAGATCTTTATGATGATCTTTTATTAATCTTCATGCCTTAGGAAGTTCATTATCTTCTTCATTTTCATTTGAGTTTTCAATTTCTAAGGTTTTATCATCATTATTGTCTTGATTTTCATTATCATCTTTATTAATTTCCAAATTTGCAATATCTTTAGATATGTTATCTATTTTGTTATTTGGATCATCATCATCAATTTTCTTAAATTCAAATGGATTAGATTAATCAAATATTATATGCATAGATTCTTCTACAATTATAAAAGTTTTGTTAAACACCCTATAAGCTTTGCTATTAGAAGAATAACCAAGAAATATTCATTAACTAGATTTTGTTTCAAATTTCTTTAAATTTTTTTTATTATTTAGAATAAAACATTTACATCCAAACACTTTAAAGTAACCAATATTTGGTGATCTTCATTTCCAAAGCTCATATGAGGTTTTATTTAATTTATTTCTAATAAGAACCCTATTTATTTCATAGCAAGAAGTGTTAATAGTCTCAGCCTAAAAATAATTAGGTAGTTTATGTTCATTTAGCAATGTTCTACCCATTTTTTTTGTAAAGATCTATTCTTTCTTTCAACTACCCCATTTTGTTGAGGAGTTCTAGGGGCGAAGAAGTTATGGTTAAAATCATTTTCTTCACAAAAAGATTTAAGTTCTTTATTCTTGAATTCTTTACCTCTATCACTTCTAATATTATTAATGGAGTAGCCTCTCATTTTGAACTCTTTTACAAAATTTTTAAAACAAAGTATGCACTTCACTTTTATAAGATAAGAATAGCACCTAAGTGAATTTAGAATAATCATCAACAATAACAAATGCTTAAAGCTTACCACCTACACTAGCAACATCATTTGGCCCAAACAAGTCCATATCTAATAATTCAAATGGCCTAGAAGTTTCTTTTTAAAAGATGACTTTATTTGTTTTAGTAGTTGGCAAGCATCACAAATTTTGTCTTTTGAAAACTTGGTTTTTAGGAAACCTTTTATAAGATCATTTTTAGACAATTTAGATAATAGATCCATACTTGCATTGCCTAATCTTCTATGCCATAACCAACTAGTTTCATTGATAGACGAAAAGCACATTAAGTTTTGAGAAGTTAATTCATCAAAATCAATGGTATACACATTTTCATATCTATGAGCAATAAACATGGTATTAATGTTGTCTTTCTCTTTAATTATGCAAACATTAGATTTAAAAGACACATTTAGACCTTTATCACACAATTGACTATACTTATTAGATTATGTTTATGACCATCTACTAATAAAATATTTTCAATGAAAGTAGTATTGTCCTTACCAACATTACCTATACTGATGATTTTCCTCTTCGTATTGTCTCTGAAGATCACATGCCCTCCATCTTTAGGAATGATTGAGATGAAAAGTTTTTATTCCCAGACATGTGCCTTGAGCATCCACTATCCATGAACCATCTTGACTTGGAAGAGTTAGACTTCAAACATACCTACAAGATAAGATTTAAGGAACTCCAATATATGTTCCTTCCGGTACCCACACAGTTTTGGTTGGAACCCAAATTGATTTTTGATTGGTCTTGGGAGGATAAGTTCCTTTTGGAACCCAAATCATGCTTGGTCCTTTATGAATGGCCTTGGGAGTGAATTATCCCTTTGGGACCCAAACTTTCTTCATCATTTTCTTTCTATTAAAAGTTAAAAATGCATTAGATGGTGAGTTTAAAACATTGGTTGATTTTGAGAAAAAAAATTTGGTATTCCTTTTGTTTTGCAAAGGGATTTACCCAAGTCCGGCCTTACCAAAGACACATCTTTGTTGGCCCAAAAGTCTCGCAAGGTTTTTTCACCCGTAGACAAGGTGTGAGCTATTTTAATCAAATCTTTGACTTTAGCTTGAAGTTCTTTACACTCACAAGATAACCCTTGGGATGAATTTTGAAATTCTTTTAATTTTTCATTCAAAATTTCATTTTGATTTTTTAAAGAGGTATTTTCATTTTGTAAAGATTCACAAGAATTTGTAAGAGTATGAATGACCTTTTTGAAAGATTTGTTCAATGAAGCAATTCTTTTTAATTCTAGGTATAACTCATCAAAAGCATCCCTAATTTCATCATAAGAAAGGGATTCATTGAGTGAAGGAGTTACCTCATCCTCATTCGCCATGAGGCACAAGTTCTTCATTTCTTCATCGCTAGAAGCATCCAATTCGCTTTCCTTGGAATCGTCTCATGTAGCTTTCATAGCCTTTTTCTGGAACCTCTTGCTCTTCTTGAGTTGAGGACACTCCATCTTGATTTGTCCCGGTTTTTGTACTCATAGCAAATGATTGATTCCTTTTTGCTTATTTCACCTTTGGATACCTCCTTGGTGAATTCTTTCTTGAAATGTTTCTTCTTGAAGTTCCTCTTGATCTTAAGGAACCTCTTGAACTTTCTAGCCATGAGGGCGATGTCTTCATCATCCTCACTTTTTTCTTCTTCACTTTCTTCTTGAAGGGATGACTTTAGAGCAAGCCCCTTTTTGAGCTTGGGCTCATCTTCTTGATGTCCCTTCAAAATCACTTCATGAGTCATTAATGACCCAAGAAGTTCATCCATTTGGACTTTGGTCAAGTCCTTTGCTTCTTGAATGACTGTCACTTTAGGAGACCATTCCTTTGGCAATACCCGTAGCACTTTTTTTTAAAATTTTCTACACTAGAATAAACTTTACCAAGTGCTTTTAGTCCATTCAAAATATTTGTAAATCTAGTGAACGTTTTACTAATTGATTCATCTTTTTCCATTTTGAAAAGTTCATATTTGTAAACCAACATACTGATTTTTTCTTCTTTTACTTGGTTGGTTCCTTCATATGTAACTTAAAGTTTATCTCATATTTCTTTAGCTGAATCACATCCAGAGACTCTATTAAACTCCTATAGACTTATAGCACAGTATAAATTGCTAATTGCTTTAGCATTTATCTGGATGAGTTTAATATCAGTCTCATTCCACTCTTCCTCAACTTAAAAAATTCTAACATCGTCAACCACTTTTGTGGGAAGATGTGGCCCTTTGACTATGATTCTCCAGCATTCATAATCAAGAGCTTGGATGAAAAACATCATCCTAGTTTTCCAATAATTATAATTTTCTCCATTAAACAATGGAGGACGGGTGGTCGATTAGCCCTCTCCTAAGGTGGTAGTAAAGATGTTTGCCATAAAAGATCTTTAACTCTAAGATGACTAAATCTTAATAGCTAGAGTACTAGGCTTTGATACCAATTGTTGCCCAATTAATGGACCCTAGGGGGGGGGGGTGATTAGGGTTAGTGACAAATTAAAAAAATAACTAAGTGATTTATGTGGAATCTAAAAATTACTCACAAATGCTACAAGCAATAACAAGATAAATAGAGAGAGGGAGAGATAAATAATACCACACACAGGACATGATATCGGGGTTTAGCAACTTGTCTACGTCCCCTCCTTTAAGCTTCACACTTTAAGGATTTTCCCACAATTCCACTAATTGCACTCTTCTTTACGGGCAGAGAGTAAGCCTTTACAATCCTTTTCACAGGCTCAGGATAAAACCTCTTTAAGAGAATGCCTCTCTTGGATTCAAGAGGAACTTCTTCTCAACTGGTGCAAGAATCCTCGATTCTTGACTTTAGCTTTTACAAAGAGATGTTGGATATAAAATCCGAAATTGAAAGCTCCTTACTAAGCTAGATAAGAATGGAAAACAAATCTAAAATCACTCAAGAATGATTGGAATTGAATGTTCAAACAATGAGAGATTGAGATTCTAGGTATTCAATGAAAAACAGGGTATTGATTGCTGGAAGATATTGAATAATCAATGTATGAATGAATAGTGTAAGAATTTTGTTGTTTGTTCATAAATAAGCTCTATTTATAGTTGAGCAATCAAATATGGCCATTGAGGGAACATATAATGCAAAATAGCCATTGAAAACTACCCATTATACTCAGTTCCCACAAGCACTCATCGACGGGTGAGTCTGGAAAATACTGGAGTCGTCGCTGAGTGAAAACAGTAAGCAAATGGGATTTATTGTCATCCCACTCGTCGATGAGTCTCTTTTACTCGTCGACGAGTTCTCTGAAATTTTACAAAGAACTCATCTCTATAAGACCAAAATGATGGGAATAATTGTATGGTCCAAAGGCATTCATAAAATCAATTTTTTAATCATTTTTAGGCCCTTAGAATGATGTCCAAACTATTCCAAGTCTCCTAGGGTCTATGTAGGTAACTTTGAGCAATCATGTTCCAATATCTTGAGGACTTTTACAAGGTCTTAGACATTCATAAAGATAACACTAGACTTCTTTGAGTGTTGATCTTCTTTCTGAATTTATGGAGCTTCAATCTTGATGAGTCTTCATGAATTGGCTTGAGATTTTGAACATTTTTCCCTTGAAGTGACTGATACTAGGACTTTGACTCCCTTGGATGGTTGAACTTTTCAATTCTTCATATCTTGAATGATGATCTTATTATTGTTTTTCTCTGAAAGTACACATTCTAAATGGAAATATTAATACCATAACGATCATTCCATTATTGTGTTATCATCGAAACTATTAAGGGTACTTAGAGTTGTAACCTTGAGGCTAACAACTTTTTCCTTACTTCGGTCTAGCGCTCCCATGTATCCTCTTTTGTAGAATGGTGCTGCCATCTCATCAAGAGGACTAAAGGAATAGTCTTGGTGCGCAAGACTTGATTTCTACAATCCAAGATCTGAACCAGTTGCTCCACGAGAGTAAGATCCTCACGGATCTCGATATGATTAAGATTAATCACATGTGATGGGTTCGGTACATTCATCTGGAGCATGGAAATATGGAAGACGTTGTGGACTGCCGCCATATGAGGAGGTAAGGCCACTCTTTATGCAACCTCGCCAACCCTAATAATGATCTCAAAAGGTCCCACATACCTAGGGCTGAGCTTCCCCCTCTTGCCGAACCTCAAAATTCCCCGACTCAGAGAAATTTTCACAAAGACCCAATCCTCAACCTGGAATTTCAAGTCTCTGCGGTGAGTGTCCGCATAGCTCTTCTGCCTGTCCTGGGCAACCTTCAACCTCTCTTTGATGACCCTGACTATCTCAACAGTTTGCTCGATCATCTTAGGACCCAGTACCTTCTGCTCACCAACTTCCTCCCAATACAGAGGAGCTCGATAACTTCTCTCATACAAGGCCTCGAAAGGTGCCATCTGGATGCTCGTTTAGTAGTTGTTATTGTAGGCGAACTCAATCAACGACAAGTGATCCTCCGAACTGCCTCGGAAGTCTAACATGCAAGTTCAAAGCATGTCCTCTATAATCTGGTTCACCCTCTAGATTTACCCATCAGTCTGAGGATGAAAGGCAGTGCTAAAGTCTAACTGAGAATCTATAACAATCTGAAAGCTCTTCAAAAACCTAGAAGTAAACTTCGGGTCTCGATCAGAAATAATGGTAATTGGCACCCCGTGCAAACGAACCACTTCATAACGTACAAACCTACAAGCTGGCTCGAACTGGATGTAGTCCGATAGGGTAGGAAATGCGCAGACTTTGTCAACCTGTATACTACAACCCATATAGCATTGAAGCCCTTTACAGTCTGTGGCAAAACAACTACGAAGTCCATAGAGATGTTCTCCCATTTCCATTCCAGAATTGGGAGGGGCTGTAAAAGACCTGCAGGCCTCTAACGCTCGGCCTTAACCTGCTAGCACACTAAGCAACGAGTCACATACTCTACCGCTTCCCTCTTTATGTTCTGTCACCAGAAGTGCCTCTTTAGGTTATGGTATATCTTTATACTCCAGGATGCACTATGTACTTGGACCGGTGCGTTTCGTCCAAGATCTCAAGTCTCAACTCTGAATCGGTAGGAACACACAACCTGCCTTTGAATGTGATGACACCATCATCATTCAAGGAAAAATCCTTACTACCACTACTCACCAACTTGTCTCAGTAAGCAAGCAACTCGACATCCAAACTCTGCAGTTCCTCGATCCGATCCAACATATATGGCCTGACTGCCAAGTTCTCCATCACTGGCCTATAGGTAGCAATACTGAAAATGGTCGCATTGTTAGAAATCTCTTGTAACAACATCCACTTATGGATCATCATATGAACCAAGTGTCCAGAAGACTTCCTACTCAGAGCATCTGCCACCACGTTCGCCTTACTCAGGTGAACTGGATAGAGCAATCATAGTCCTTCATGAACTCCACCTATCGACGCTACCTCAGATTCAGCTCCTTCTTGGAAATCAGATACCATAAGCTCTTGTGATCTGTGAACACATCGAACTGCTGCTCCCCATAAAGATAGTGACGCCAAATCTTCAGAGTAAAGACAACTGCTGCAAGCATTAGATCATGCGTAGGATATTTTTTCTCGTGATCTTTCAACTGATGGGAACCATAGGCAATGACCTTCCCATGCTGCATTAGAACACATCCTAGCCCGACTTGGGAAGCATCACTACATACTATACCGCTCCCAGATGGAACTGTGAGAATAGGGGCCTTAGTAAGCCTCTCTTTTAACTCCGTGAAGCTAATCTCGTACTTGTCACTCCAGTTGAACTTAGCGTTCTTCCGTGTGAAATGCGTAAACAGTGCTGCTAAGTTGGAGAATTCCTTTATGAACCTCCTGTAGTATCATGTCAGATCGAGGAAATTGTGGATCTCGGTAATACTCTTGGGCTTCTCCCAGTTCTTCACTATATCTATCTTCGTAGAATCAACTGAGATACCCTCGGAAGACACCATGTGACCAAGGAATGCCACCTCCTCCAACTAAAACTCACACATGCTCAACTTAGCATAAAATTTATGTCTCGAAGAGTATCACGTGTAAGGTAGAGGTATCTCGTATGCCATCCCATGTCCCAGAATACGTAAGGATATCATTGACAAACATGATCACATACCGATCGAAAGATGGTTTGGACACCCGGTTCATCAGATCCATGAAAGTCGTCAGTGTGTTCGTCAAACCGAAAGGCATGACTAGGAACTCGTAGTGCCCATATTGAGTGCTAAAGGTAGTTGTGAGCACGGATTTTTTACTCACTGATTTCTGATTAAGAGTTGTCACTTATTAATTATGAGGGATAAGTCATGGATATACATAAGGTCTTATGATCTATATGAGAGTCTAGGTAAGAGGTTCGATTAAGTCCCAGGGAAGGTGTTAGGCACCTTGTGACCCCTATTTTACAATGGTTACCTATTCCCTAGGTATAAGCTAAATCAATGTCAAAGTTTTATTCAAATGTCAAAGTTTTAGAGTATACTAATCCAACAAAGGAGAAAATCTTAGCTACTGTCGAACCCATGTAGGGTTGCCTACGTACTCACATGAGGTGAGATTAAATATAGCGTAGTTCTGGTACATGAGCCCATGCCAAGTCTAAGGGAGTATGTGTGTGCACCGGGGTGGCTAAGGCTTAGTCCGGTGGCTAAGTTTTGATTAACTGGGTTGGTCATGTGCATGGTTTAGAGTTTGAGGCCAGGGGCCAAGGCTTAAGCCCGGAGACTTGGGATTGGGTCCGGAGGCCAAGGTTTGGGCACGGAGGCCAAAGGTTTGAGCTCGGAGGCCAAGGGTTGAGCCTGGAGGCTAAAGCATGGGCTTGGAGGCCAAGGGTTGAGCCTGGAGGCTAAGGATTAGGCCCGGAGGTCAAAGGTTTGGGCCCAGAGGCCAAGGGTTGAACCCGGAGGCTAAAGCATGGTCCAGAGGCCAAGGGTGGAGCCTAGAGGTTGAAGATTGGGCCCGGATGCCAAGGATTAGACCAAGAGGCCAAAGGTTTGGGCCTGGAGGCCAAGGGTTGAGCCTAGAGGCGGGGTTGTCTAATTGGAGTGAAGAGGTGAGTTAACCATGGTTACGGCTGCTAACCATGGTTTGAAAGGTCAAACGTCAAATTTAAGATTCTTTTTGCATTTTTTAGATTTTTTAGAATTTTCTAGATTTTTCCCAAGGTTAAATGGTCTTAACCATGGTTAAAAGCTAATCGAATTAAGTTTAACCCCAGTTAAGATTTTGGTCCGGTTAAGGGTGGGCCCAGGTAACATGGCAGGGCCTAGATTGGCCTCCTACCTGGTCTAGGCCCTGTACAAAGCCCAATTTAATAGAAGCTAGAATTGGCGGTACTGGCTTTATCGCCAATTTCAACCCTTCATAGGATTGGAATAGGGGTAGATGCTGTACAACCATTTTTAATTTCTTTTAGAAATGGTTTTGCTTGTCAGGGACATGGTCGGGATGATGATCAGAGGATCCTGGACCCATGAGGGTTTTCAAGGGACTTTAGAGCAAGTCCTGGGCCTGATATGGGCCTTTGGCTTGGTCTGGATAGGGCCAACAGTGGCCACTTACCAAGCAGAAAAAAACTCAGAATGTCAGTGAACTGTTTATTGACATTCAGTGTCTTCTCTGATTTAGTTGATTTTAACCATAGTTAGAGGAGTCTGGCGAGCCTGGAAGGACCAGAGAAGAGAAGGAGAGGTCTCAGGGACCTAAACTAGGCCCTGGAATGGACCAGGGCTCTACTAAAGGAAGCTCCTGCAATAGGAAAGCCCAGAAATGGCGGTACTATGTTTACCGCCATTTCTGGATTTTTCAAGAATTCGAATTTTCCCTCTGGTCTTCGAACCAGGTTTGCTCCAGGGTCTTCCTTATTGTTTTAAGGATATCCTACGAGCTTAGGGGATTTGAGGGGTGGCTCCGATGTGAACCGACTCAAACAAAATGCATAGAACAAAATTTTATCCTCTTGAGAGGGTCCCCATGCCTATGGGAGAGGTAGGGGACCTTCTCTCCTGGATTTGCTACAAAGAAGGAAGTCCCCTAGAGTAGGACCAGGGGCTTTCAAAGTATGTAGGCGAAGAAGGAGGAGGGACAGGGTCCTACCCTACTGCTATGCTCCTCAAGGTGGTGATGGTGGCTACGGTGATGCCTCTTCACTAGGATGGTCTTGGCCAATGCTCAGGCCCTTCACCTTTAGGTTTGCAAACACTAGAACCAAGAATCTTCAGGAAGTTTCATATTTCGCAACCCTTCTTCAGGGTGTATTTGGCCTGGGTTTGAAGGTTGAGGAAGGTGCTAAATTATAGGCCGAGAAGTTGGGGATACCAAGGGGATTAGGACAAGGGTTGTTGAAGGTCTCAAGGGATGAGCAGAGGCGTGAAAGGCAACATGGAGGGCTCAGGGGATGTGCAGGTTTGCAAACACGCAAAACCCAAGAATGGCGGTAGAACCATTATCGTCATTTCCTTGTAAGGCAACAAAGATAATGATGGTAGACATTCTACAACCATTTTTGATTGTTTCTAGAAATAGGTTTGGCCCGGCTAAAATGCTTACCACGCGGTACAAATTTTACCAGAATTGGAATGTCGGAAGATGATCAATCGATATTCCTGAGATTTTCAAATTTTGGGGCCTGGCCCCCTCCTAGGACTTGGCTAGGGTTTGTGGGCCTTGTATGAGCCCAGGGCTACTTGGCTACGGGTTTTAGGCCATAGGGGGCCATTTCCGGTGTAGAGACTCCGAATCTTTTTCATGTTTTTACTTCATTGTATTAGGGGTATTATAGTCCTTATGATATTTTGATGTTTATTGTATTATATATTTATTTGGTGTGGTGTAAACTAGGCTTAATTAAACTTGTAACGAAGGGATGTCATATCACTCCCTAAACTTTAGGAAGCTCTAGTTTTGGTATCGTTTACTGGAATTGAGTGATTCTTAAACCATTAGAAAGGTGTTGGAACCCTCTTCGAAGTTCATGTTTAATGTTTTTCCTTATTTTGAGTTTAAGCCAAGTCAATGGTGGGTTTTATCTGATGGAATTGCAGATCAGTCAACTTTGGGGATAATTTAGTCTATTAATTAAGAGGAATTTAGAAATTCTAAAATACCAGAAATGTTCATTTTCGAAAGACGAATCCAACGCAAGTTGAATCGTCGAAATCCGTCGAGCGAGTCAAAAGTTATGGCCAAAACAGTAAAATGAGTCGAAACAGAGCACCGATCGCTCGGTCAGAAGCAGCGATCGATCGGTCCAAAACCGATCGATCGGTATCTATCGACTGGTCTAAAATTTTGTATGGGGAAAATTTCCAGTGAGTGCTTTTTTGACCGATCGCCCGGTCAAGAGCACCGATCGCTCGGTTGAGAACCGATCGATCGGTCATAACCACCGATCGCTCGGTCTTTCGTGATTTTTACAGAATTTTAGTATGAGCGTTTTGGTCTTTTTGTTCTCAGACCTTGGGGCTATAAATAGGGGGTCCTACTAGAAATATTAAAATACTCTACCTATTTCTAACCTAATTTGGCAAAAATGGAGAGAAAACCTAAGGTTTGAGGGAGAGGGTTGCTTGGAGAAGAAGGAGGTTGCTAGAAGATTGAGAGGAAAGCTTGGAGATCGTCCTCAAAGCTTCTCCAAATCTCCTCGGGAGCGTTTTGAATCCAAGGGAAGGATTCCTAAGGTCGATATACTATCCTAATCAACTCTATTTTAATGTTTTGTGAATATTAATTTGATAGAAATGATAGAATAGAGATTAAATGCATTTTTCCCAAATTTTCTATGAAGTAAGCTAATTATTGATGGAAATGTGGATTTGATGTGAATAGAATATATGGAGGATGAGAAATGTATGGAGAATGGGAAGTGTATGGAGGATGGGATTAATATGTGGATGTGAATAGTGAATTGATTGTATGGATGAATTATGGTTTGATGAATGCTTGAAAATATAGAAGGGAAATGGATTCATATTATGCGTACACAAGGTGTTGGTGAAAATGCTTGAAAGGATAAATGTTATTATACTCTTATGAAATGGTGGTAAATTAATTATGAATTGCGATATGAATTATGATAAGATATGTATATGTGAATTGTTTGTTAAGTACGTCTAATTATTTGCATGGAAATTGATAGTCGGGAAGGTAAGAACTTAGAGGAACATCTCTCAAACCGGGAATTCTCTAACTATTTGATATGGGACAGTATAGTGGAGTTTCCATGGTGGGAGATCGGAATCTAAGCAATTACCAACTCGAATGTTAATTTCGACACTTAAGCACATATGCACGTGTATGTTAAGATAAGAGTCTCACAAGTCACACATGTGGACCACAAGTATGAGCATGGCATACGTATGACATTCTGAATAAGCATAAGCATGACATGGTCCGTATCCGCCAAGAACGGCATGTCAATTACATTTGATTCTTAGGCATGGTCCGTATCCGCCAAGAACGGCATGTCAACCATTTGATTCTTAGACATGGTCCGTATCCGCCAAGAACGGCATGTCACATCATTGTATGATCTGAATAAGTGCATAAGCATAAACATCTCACAAGCACGTGGTCTTATAAGCATAAGCAACTCATAAGTGTATTGTCTTCCAAGTCTAAGATTCTCACAAGTACACGAGTCAAGGTGATGATATGATGTATATGCGCACACGTTCTTCTGCACTCTAATTAATCTATTATGTTATTGGATATGTTTCTAACTAAGTGCAAGTATATTATTATTGTTGGTTAGATTTTATATACACTGAGTACCTTTGTACTCAGCCGGACTTCGTCTTGGCAGGTTTAGAGCAGGAGTACACGGCGGAGCCGTGGGTTGAGGAAACATACGCAGAGGAAGGAGGTGAAGGTGAGCCTTCTGAGGAGGGAGCCAGAGACTTGGGTGGCTACACCTCTTAGTTTTTATTTCATTTGATTGAGAGAGTTGTATTAGACTTGAGTAGATGTTGCTTCGTAGACTTTTATAGTTGTGTATCAGACTCTTTGGTTTTAGTGGGTTGTATTTGTTGACTATACACACGTGCTATTTAGTTGGTTACAGTTGATATATCGGAAATTTTATTATCCTCATTTTTGGAGACTCGTGTTAGTGTGCCTTGCAAGTCATGGATTTTAAACAGGTTTAAGTAATGTGGCGATCCCAAAGTCCTATTTTAGCCTTGTGGGATTTTGCGGTCGTTACATCCGGTTTTCACTCATGCCTGCGTAATTGACTAATTTGTTCCCTTTTTTGGCCCTGACAACGATGTCAAGGTTGGGCTCGCATAATTTTTACGCCATAGTGCCATTTCTGGCTTTCACTAGGCCTGCGATTTTTGATAAGCTGATCTGTCTTCTCCCGTCATTGCCTGATAAAATGGTAGTGATTAATGCTTCTGACCACTAATGCTCAAGACCTTTCTAAGATCAAGGAGGGCTTAGTTACTAGGACGAAACGTAGTAGGGGTAGAAACGATTGAGGCTCAAAGTTTACTTGTCGGGGATAGGACACCCTAAAATGTTTTTGCTGTATGCAGAGACGGAACCAGTTGGCTTCTCTTCATCATTTTGGAGATTTACCCTTTTTGCTCTTTTCTTTCTTCATTTTTTTTTCTTTGCTTTTTTTTGTCTACTCTTTGTGCTCTGTATAGAGATAGTTGTCTGGTATTGATGAAAAGGTGTCATAATGTGACCGAACCTGTTTTAGGTTGCCTACGTATCCACGATCAGTGGAATCAGGTCATGCCATAGTTCAAAATAAGCTTTGCTTTTGATTGGTTGGACTCGGCTCAGTTGATTTGTCATTCATAGGGTGCCTCAATGTATGGGTTTAGAAAGAAAGGCTATTAGGCTCGACTCGCTAACTAGCGTATGTTATTGCATGGGTACGAAAGAGATTTTAAGGGTTAACCAAGGATGGCCTCCTATCCTTTCTTTGATTGGTCAAAAGCATGTGTGGTCATTGCATTATCTTTGTTTAAATATGTTTGATGCCTGATAGCTCGGGGAGGTCTTTGTCGCTCCTTTTCTTCTTGTCTTCTGATGGATTGGTAACTTGCCTTGAAATCTTTGGCGGAGCAGAGTACCTTTCTAATTCATGAGAGGGTCATGAGTTTTTAGATTACTCACCCGATGATCATGCAATTATCCTTTAAAGGCTTAGAATCTAGTTCAGTTCCCAAAACTAGGCATCTCAGAGTAATAAGCAAGATAGATTTTAACAAAAGTGGGAGATTTCATTAGAGTATGAAAGGATGTACAGATTCAAATGCAGAGAATAAAGATTGGTGGCCACTGGCCAGTATGTTAACTGACAGGGAAGACTTCAATTTGGGCCACCATGGCCATTTGCAAAAAAGAAATTATGGAATAAACCAAAATGACAAAAAAACTGGTGAGACTGCTCAAAGTCGGCTATAGAGTGGCTCAGGCTGGTGTGCCTCGGTTTCTTGCTGCTGCATGATTAGGGAGAGGGGCCGGGTTGATGTCGGTGTTCCCTGGTTCAAACTGAATCTTTCCCGTTTCAAGCATGTCTTGGATTGTGTGCTTTAGATCAAAACACATATCGTTGGAATGCCCCGGGCCTTGATGATACCCACAATGCTGGTCAGCCCTATATGACCTTGGCAGCGTGACTGGTGGTGGCTTGGGTTACCTCAGTGTGACCAATTTCTTATCTAGTAGAAAAGGGAGGAGTTGCGTTATGGTATATGGCATGGGAGTGAAGACTCTTCTCTTTTTCTGTTCAAATGTCATCTGCTGCGAGGGAAGCTATTGCTGAGTCTGCTCAGGTTGTCGAGGTTGCTGGGGTAAATGGGGAATATGGATGGGCATTTTTGTGACCATTTGCACTTCATCCTCTCTTCTCCGTGTATCTTTTCGCGGTGGTGAGGACGACTAGAGAATGACACCCCCTTGGATCCTGAGATATGTCAACTGCTCCCACATCTCCCATTGTAGCCTCAATCCTGACCCCACATTTGGCCATAGTGCTGAAGTTGGAAATAGGTTGGGCTACTAGCAAAGTCTTAAATGGATGCTTGAGTGTGCGGAGGAATGTGGTCACCAACTCGTCCTCGGGTAGAGGAGTGTTTATCTTTCTAGCATTTTCCCTCCATCGAACAGAATATTCGATAAAGGATTCATTCTCTCTCTGAGTCATTCTCTCCAGATCTGCTCTCTGTGGGACCAAGTCAATGTTGTAAGAGTATTGAGCGACAAATGCCTCACAGAGGTCATCCCATGTTCGGACCTTAGTTGGTTCAACCTTGGTGAACCATTGTAGGGTTGGTCCCTTCAAACTTCTCTGAAATAGCTGCACCAGTAACTTGTCACCATGCTCTAACTGGAACAACTCTCCGCAGTAGACTTTCAGGTGTGTCTCTGGGCATCATTTTCCAGAATATTTCTCAAATTCGGGCATTTTGAAGTCTCGAGGCAATTGAATCCCTGGATGCAGACACATATCTCGAAAGTCAGTGGATGCTAAGTTGTAGGACCCCTGAGCCCTCTTCACCAATTGTTCTAACCTCTCAATCCGGTCCTTGTAGAAGTCTGGGCTGTGGGCTAAGCTGGTTGATATGCATGGCTGCTCTGTATTATGTGCAATCCTTGCCTCCTCCTCCTCATATTGGTCAGTGCGTGGTGGCGGGATATTGGAGGATGGTTGGTTCAACGGTAATGGATTTTGAGATGGCCGGTTTGAAGGTGATGGGTTGTGAGATGGTGGATTTGGAGGTGGTGGGTTGTGAGATGGTGGATTTGGAGGTGGTGGATTATGAGATGGTGGATTTGAAGGAGGTGGGTTGTGAGATGACGGGTTTGATTAGTTTAAGGCGAGTGGTTCGGCGATCAGGATAGAAGAGGAGGACGGTTGCTCCCTATTCACGGCATTCAAGATATCCTGCATGATGTTTTTCAACTCTACGATGCCTTGTTCAGTTCCAAATACCCTCACCTCTAAATCAGGGATTTGCTGCAGTATATGTTGAGGTGATACTGGGCTGTTAGAGTCAGTTTCCAAACCTTCTACAACTTGTTGTTCTCGATCAGTCAATCTCGTGCTTACTAGAGTCATCTTGAAGAGGGCAGATAGCTTAGTACTGCTTCCGCTCAGGGTGCTATAAACTGGGTGGCAATAAGAGGTATGTACAGATGGGTCAGATGACACTCGAGATGCTAAATGAAGACTAAATTAAGATAATGATAAAAGTAACGATGCGACACACATATGATCTAATGGATGACATTTTGACATGGGACGTTGCCCCTTGTCGGGTTATGAATATAAGTATGCACAAAATGATGGATGTGGAAAGTCATAAGACTAATATATGATTAAACAATATGATTATGAGCAAAATGATTGAATGAAGTTTTTGGAATTAACTTGAATCAAATTTTTTTTTTAATGAATTGAGCAAGTATACTTAAAAAAAGATGCGTCAACTCAACATGTGTGACCCAATGGGGTGAGTGGATAGAGATCCATTTCACTTATCTGGGCTGTAGGAAACCAGAGCTCATTGGGTTAAGATCAAAATGAATCAATGGTTTAACCATGTGATTCGTTTAGAGTCCAGGGTTTCAACCCTCACAACATCTTGTTGATTTAGAAAAGAATAGGGTTAGACCTATCTAGCAATGAAGGCTCACACAAGCTCCGAAAATGGTTTAGGCATAGTGATACAGTTGTCCTTATACCTGAACAAATGATGCAGGAGCGGCTTAAACCAGTAACAGAATAGGGATAAGGTAGTCCCTCCTGATGGGTGTCCATGGTTTATGCCTAAACAAAGACCTATAGTCTATATGCTTATGTTGGTGTATGCAAGGTTTTTGTCTAAAAGGTTAATGAGCACTTGACCGTATATGCGACTCCCCGATATAGAACATACCTGAAAATGGACGATTGGTGCAAGCGAGAAAGACTAGTTGCTTTAACCGGGGATAACCATCCCTCGGTCTACAACCGGTACTTTCCACAGATCTTTGGGCTCCAGTATCGGGGATAACCATCCCTCGATTGTAAGCTTACCGGATCCAACTAGATAGGTGAAAGGGTCCTTATTCTGGTATGCAATGAATATGAATATGAATAGAATAATCAAAATCAAGCAATGAATAAAAATGAAATCCTAGGCATGTTGCTAAGTTGGCAAACAAATATCCGAGATTCGATGAATGATAGTAAAGTAAGAATATGTATAAAATTAGCAGCATATCGATGAAAGTAAAAGTTTCTAATGTGGTTTCCCTTATTTAGTTCAGACTTAGGTTTTGGCTTGAATACTGGTCTGCGAAACCAGAAATTCTGGGTTCGATCCCCAGCAGAGTCGCCAAGCTGTACACTCGGGATTTTAACCCCACTCCCGATCAGGATTGAACCCGAGGAGGAAGTGCTAAAAATATACAAAAGTGAGAGTCGCCACTTATTTAAATTGTTAGAGAAAAGAGGTTTCCTTAAAAGGTTGGATAAGGCTTTGGTCTTGAAATAGAGTTCAAGGAAAAATTCATTTGAGTTAGGGGAAGGTGTTAGGCACCCCTAAACTCTCATCCAGAGATGGTTACTTACTCCCTAAGTCTGAATTAAAGTAGGGGAAACCATAAGAGAAGCTTTCATTTTATCTATATGTTTGACATGTATTATATGAACAGTAATGTATATGTTGAAATAAGTAGGGACAGGATAGGAGCTCTATCCTAGGTGAGCTGAACCCGATCAGGGTTGCCTACGTATCCACCGTTAGTGGAATCAAGCCACACGTAGTTCCAGATGGGTAGTTGATGGTTTGATTTGTTTTGTTTGGATTGTGGGTGTTTGATAGGTTGAGACTTGTCTTTGGATGTTAGGGTGTTTTTGAATGGTTTGGGCTCTTGTTCAGGAGTGTTTGGGTCTTTTATGCTCTTGCCGGGGAGCATTTGTATTGGGTAAGGGTTTGATAGGATTGGAACCAAGGTTTGAAGCAAGGTTCAGACAGAGGTTTGGCTAAGGCAAGTAGGGTTTGAACCAGGGTTTGAACCAAGGTTCAGACAGAGGTTCGACTAGGTAAGTAAGGTTTGAACCAGGGTTTGAACCGAGGTTCGGACAGAGGTCCGACAGGGTTTGGTAAGTTTGAACCGAAGTTTGAGCAAAGGTTCGACAGAGTAGGCTAAGTTTGAACCAAAGTTCGGGCAGAGGTTCGACAGAGTAGGCTAAGTTTGAACCGAAGTTCGGGCAGAGGTTCGACAGGGTTTGGTAAGTTTGAACCGAAGTTCGAGCAGAGGTTCGACAGGGCAAGCAGTCTAAGCAATTTAAAAAATAATTAAAAAACTAATTAAACTACTAAAAGACAAAGCAAACGTCAGAGTTTGGCAATATTTTACCTTCCAGGAAACCCAAAAGGGTCTCTGAATAAGTGCTCCCGAAAATGATTCTTCGAAATCAAATTCCCGGGATCGCCAAACGCTAAAAAGAGATTTTTAAAAGAGGAGAGAGAAGAGAGGAAGTACAATGGATGATCAATGAAGGAAGAGAGGGGGTATTTATAGTGTTTCGGAATAGTGTCTGCGCCGTTTTAAAGGGTGCGATTTAATATATTTTAATGAATAGTAAAGCGGTGTGAACAGTAGGGCGGTAACACGGATCAGACTAAATCCGCGCCGTTTTAAAAGGCGAGATTTAATATATTTTATTATGAACAAATAAAATAATAAAAAACGAAGTTTGCATTGCAAGTGGGGCCCACATGGTCCCGCGCCTTTTAAAAGGGTGAGGTTTCCCCTTAGGGCCTGTTTGGCTCTTCAAAAAACTATTTTTTGGGTTTTTGTGGTTTATGCTCTTATTTGCTGAAAAACTGTTTTTATCGTTTTAAGCCCATTTTGAGCCCGAAAATAGCCGGAATTGAACCGAAAAATTTGTAAAATTATTATGGATGAAATCATAACTTTTGACCACTTTTCAGGGGTGTTTTGGTCATTTTACACTCCAGGGGCATTTCAGTTATTTTCTATCGTTTTAAGCCCAATTTAATTCCAAAAATAGCCAAAATTCATCAAAAAAATTGTAAAATCATTTTGGACAAAATAGAAAATTTTTAACACTTTTTTATGTGTATTTTGATCATTTTTCACCCTAGGGGCGTTTTGATCATTTCTACATGAGAGGCGTTTTTTGGAAATCGAAGCCTACGGAAAGAGGGTTTGAAAAGAGGGGTTTTTAAAGGGTTTTTAGAGGTGTGCAAAGAGACTAAGGGGTGCAAAATTGGGGTGTTTACAGTTGCCCCGCTTTGTCGGAGGGTGCGGGCACGTGAACGATAAAGGCTGATAACGCTTCAATTTTGCACGCATGTGTGTTGAAAACCTGAGAAAAGATAGAGGAAAAGATAAACTCTACTTAGACTGCTTGCCAAGGACTGGATGACTGAAGGGTGACAAAGGACGGGTGTGATTGTGCCAAGTCGGCACTTGTTGGGGATAGAGGGGGTTATGGTGTATGAAGCTGTCTGCTAATCGATCACACGACCAAGTAGTGGGGTGCATGATGCAAGTGAGTGAGATGCAAGTGAATGATGATTGTTGCAAAACTAGTTTCACAAGAGGCCGCAACTGATGGTCGATCAGACAACCGTTTCAGTTACTCCTTGAAGAGTGAGCGAGCAATGCAGTGATGTGCGGTATATAAGAATGGCTTCACAAGAGGCCGCAACTAATGGTCGATCAGACAACCGTGTCAGTTACTCCTTTAAGAGTGAGCAAGTATTACAGTGCAGTGTATGAAGTGTGCAAGACTTGTTTCACAGGAGGCCGTAACTGATGGTCGATCAGACAACCGTGTCAGTTACTCCTTTAAGAGTGAGCAAGTATTGCAGTGCGGTGTATGAAGTGTGCAAGACTTGTTTCACCGGAGGCCGCAACTGATGGTCGATCAGACAACCGTGTCAATTACTCTTTTAAGAGTGAGCAAGTATTGTAATGTAGTGTATGAAGTGTGCAAGACTTGTTTCACAGGAGGCCGCAACTAATGGTCGATCAGACAACCGTGTCAATTACTCCTTTAAGAGTGAGCAAGTATTGCAATGATGTGCGGTGAAATGTGAACATGTGGTGAAAGATCCAAATGAGTGAAAGTTGGTTACATAACCAGTTTCACGAGAGGCCGCAACTCAAATTCGATCAGACAACCGTTCAGTTACCCCTTCAAAAAATGGGTAAGATGCAATTAGTGCTGACAACCGCGCAGTTGCCCCACTGGGTACTATGCCATGGTGTAGACAACCGCGCGGTTGTCCCATCGGGTACTATGCTATGGTGCAGACAACCGCGCGGTTGACCCACCGAGTACTATGCTATGGTGTAGACAACCGCACGGTTGCCCCATCGAGTAAGATGCTATGGTGCAGACAACCTCGCGGTTGCCCCCACCGGGTATTATGCTATGGTGCAGACAACCTCGCGGTTGCCCCAACGGGTACTATGCTATGGTGCAGACAACCGCGCGGTTGCCCCACCGGGTAAGATGCTAGCAAGATGAATGAAGCCAGGTTTTGAAGGGATCGCACGATCACTTCAGCACAAGTAAGCAAGCAGATGTATAAGTGGAGATTGCCGAATGGCTAGTCCACAAGCATGTTTGTAAGCAAGTAGTGTATGATGAATGGAGACAGCCACGTGGTTGCTCCATTTTACCAGCAAGATGCATGAATGAGGAAAGCCACATGGCTAACCTATGAGAAAGCAGAATGTAAGGTTAGTAAGGATTGGTTACACAACCGTCTTCACCAAGTATTATTGCAAAGTAAGCAAATGAATGTGATATATGTATAAATAAAGATAGCCACACGGCTAGCTCATGAGCAAGCAAAATATAAATGCATGAAAGGGGATAGCCACGTGACTTATCCATAAGCAAGCAAATGAAATGAATGATGGGGTATAAGGGGCGAGAGAATGGAGCACGACCTTGAGTCTCTATCTAATATCTGCCATCTGCCTAATGTATCAAAATTGCACTGAGGTTATGCCTGGATTTGTCCAACTGAAATAATCTTCCAGGATAATCTGCTTGAACCGATCTCAAGTTCGGGAGAACCGATTGCACTACCAAAAGGATTAGCCAAGTTTGACCCGACTTGTGTGAAGACACGACCTTGACTGACTGACTTGACATTAAAAGACTGATATCTAGGTGATAGATTGACAGAATGACTTGACAGACTGACAGATTGACATAAGTATTTTGAAAGATGCCCGATATTGCCTGTTGATGGGAAGCCTAGCTAGGATTCATTTACCTTAGAAAGGAATTGAATACGTCGAGGTTGATTGATTCTGAGATAGATAGGTAAATCTGCTCTTGGATGTCCTTGTCAGATGTCAGATGCATAAGATAGTGCTTGATCGTACTAGCTGATTACTGCTGGTGGCGCTTGATATGAAAGCTCGCACTTTACGATTTTTCCTTTTTTGCCCCTGGACCTTAACAGGTTTCACCAGGACTGGGTTCACGTTATTTTTGTGAACTAGCAGGATTGATAATTCCATACTAAGCCCGTGAAATCACAAATTTGTCTTTACCCTTTTTTACCCTTGGAATGACCAAGTCTTGGGGTCGCATAATTTTTGCGCAATGAGGCCATTTCCGGCTTTCACTCATGCCTGCGTAATTGACTAATTTGTTCCCTTTTTTGGCCCTGACAACGATGTCAAGGTTGGGCTCGCATAATTTTTTCGCCATAGTGTCATTTCTGGTTTTCACTAGGCCTGCGATTTTTGATAAGCTGATCTGTCTTCTCCCGTCATTGCCTGATAAAATGGTAGTGATTAATGCTTCTGACCACTAATGCTCAAGACCTTTCAAAGATCAAGGAGGGCTTAGTTACTAGGACGAAACGTAGTAGGGGTAGAAACGATTGAGGCTCAAAGTTTACTTTTCGGGGATAGGACACCCTAAAATGTTTTTGCTGCATGTAGAGACGGAACCAGTTGGCTTCTCTTCATCATTTTGGAGATTTCCCGTTTTTGCTCTTTTCTTTCTTCTTCTTTTTTTATTTGCTTTTTTTTGTCTACTCTTTGTGCTCTGTATAGAGATAGTTGTCTGGTATTGATGAAAAGGTGCCATAATATGACCGAACCTGTTTTAGGTTGCCTACGTATCCACGATCAGTGGAATCAGGTCATGCCGTAGTTCAAAATAATCTTTGCTTTTGATTGGTTGGATTCTGCTTAGTTGATTTGTCATTCATAGGGTGCCTCAATGTATAGGTTTAGAAAGAAAGGTTATTAGGCTCGACTGGCTAACTAGCGTATGTTATTGCATGGGTACGAAAGAGATTTTAAGGGTTAACCAAGGATGGCCTCCTATCCTTTCTTTGATTGGTCAAAAGCATGTGTGGTCATTGCATTATCTTTTTTTAAATATGTTTGATGCCTGATAGCTCGGGGAGGTCTTTGTCGCTCCTTTGCTTCTTGTCTTCTGATGGATTGGTAACTTGCCTTGAAATCTTTGGCGGAGCAAAGTACCTTTCTAATTCATGAGAGGGTCATGAGTTATTAGATTACTCACCCGATGATCATGCAATTATCCTTTAAAGGCTTAGAATCTAGTTCAGTTCCCAAAACTAGGCATCTCAGAGTAATAAGCAAGATAGATTTTAACAAAAATGGGAGATTTCATTAGAGTATGAAAGGATGCACAGACTCAAATGCGGAGAATAAAGATTGGTGGCCACTGGCCAATATGTTAACTGACAGGGAAGACTTCGATTTGGGCCATCATGGCCATTTGCAAAACAGAAATTATGGAATAAACCAAAAAGACAAAAAAACTGGTGAGACTACTCAAAGTCGGCTATAGAGTGGCTCAGGCTGGTGTACCTCGGTTTCTTACTGCTGCATGATTAGGGAGAGGGGCCTAGTTGATGTCGGTGTTCCCTAGTTCAAACTGAATATTTCCCGTTTCAAGCATGTCTTGGATTGTGTGCTTTAGATCAAAACACATATCGGTGGAATGCCCCGGGGCTTGATGATACCCACAATGCTGGTCACCCCTGTATGACCTTGGCAGCGTGACTGGTGGCGGCTTGGGTTCCCTCAGTGTGACCAATTTCTTATCTAGTAGAAAAGGGAGGAGTTGCGTCATGGTATATGGCATGGGAGTGAAGACTCTTCTCTTTTTCTGTTCAAATGTCATCTGCTGCGAGGGAAGCTGTTGCTGAGTCTGCTCAGGTTGTCGAGGTTGCTGGGGTAAATAGGGAATATGGATGGGCATTGTTGTGACCATTTGCACTTCATCCTCTCTTCTCCGTGTATCTTTTCGCGGTGGTTGAGGACAACTAGAGGATGACACCCCCTTGGATCCTGAGAATATGTCAACTGCTCCCACATCTCCCATTGTAGCCTCAATCCTGACCCCACATTTGGCCATAGTGCTGAAGTTGGAAATAGGTTGGGCTGCTAGCAAAGTCTTGAATGGATGCTTGAGTGTGCGGAGGAATGTGGTCACCAACTCGTCCTCGGGTAGAGGAGTGTTTCTCTTTCCAGCATTTTCCCTCCATCGAACAGAATATTCGATAAAGGATTCATTCTTTCTCTGAGTCATTCTCTCCAGATCTGCTCTCTGTGGGACCAAGTCAATGTTGTAAGAGTATTGAGCGACAAATGCCTCACAGAGGTCATCCCATGTTCGGACCTTAGTTGGGTCAACCTTGGTGAACCATTGTAGGGTTGGTCCCTTCAAAATTCTCTGAAATAGCTGCACCAGCAACTTGTCACCATGCTCTAGCTGGAACAACTCTCCGCAGTAGACTTTCAGGTGTCTCTGGGCATCCTTTTCCATTGTATTTCTTCAATTCAGACATTTTGAAGTCTCGAGGTAATTGAATCCCTGGATGCAGACACATATCTCGAAAGTCAGTGGATGCTAAGTTGTAGGACCCCTGGGCCCTCTTCACCAATTGTTCTAACCTCTCAATCCGGTCCTTATAGAAGTCTGGGCTGTGGGCTGAGCTGGTTGATATGCCTGGCTGCTTTGTATTATATGCAATCCTTGCCTCCTCCTCCTCATATTGGTCAATGCGTGGTGGCGGGATATTGGAGGATGGTTGGTTCAACGGTAATGGATTGTGAGATGGCCGGTTTGAAGGTGATGGGTTGTGAGATGGTGGATTTGGAGGTGGTGGGTTGCGAGATGGTGGATTTGGAGGTGGTGGATTATGAGATGGTGGATTGTGAGATGGTGGATTTGAAGGAGGTGGGTTGTGAGATGACGGGTTTGATTGGTTTAAGGCGAGTGGTTCGGCGATCAGGATAGAAGAGAAAGGATGGTTGCTCCCTATTCACGGCATTCAAGATATCCTGCATGATGTTTTTCAACTCTACGATGCCTTGTTCAGTTCCAAATACCCTCGCCTCTAAATCAGGGATTTGCTGTAGTATATGTTGAGGTGATACTGGGCTGTCAGGGTCAGTTTCCAAACCTTCTACAACTTGTTGTTCTCGATCAGTCAATCTCGTGCTTACTGGAGTTATCTCAAAGAGGCAGATAGCTTAGTACTGCTTCCGCTCATGGTGCTATAAACTGGGTCGTAATAAGAGGTATGTACAGATGGGTCAGATGATACTCGAGATGTTAAATTAAGACTAAATTAAGACAATGATGAAAGTAACGATGCGACACACATATGATCTAATGGATGACATTTTGACATGGGACGTTGCCCCTTGTCGGGTTATGAATATAAGTATACACAAAATGATGGATGTGGAAAGTCGTAAGACTAATATATGATTAAACAATATGATTATGAGCAAAATGATTGAATGAAGTTTTTGGAATTGACTAGAATCAAAATTTTTTTTTAATGAATTGAATGAATGAATTGAGCAAGTATACTTAAAAAAAGATGCGTCTACTCAACATGTGTGACCCAATGGGGTGAGTGGATAGAGATCCATTTCACTTATCTGGGTTGTAGGAAACCAGAGCTCATTGGGTTAAGATCAAAATGAATCAATGGTTTAACCATGTGATTCGTTTAGAGTCCAGGGTTTCAACCCTCACAACATCTTGTTGATTTAGAAAAGAATAGGGTTAGACCTATCTAGCAATGAAGGCTCACACAAGCTCCGAAAATGGTTTAGGCATAGAGATACAGCTGTCCCTATACCTGAACAAATGATGCAGGAGCGGCTTAAACCAGTAACAGAATAGGGATAAGGTAGTCCCTCCTGACGGGTGTCCATGGTTTATGCCCAAACAAAGACCTATAGTCTATATGCTTATGTTGGTGAATGCAAGGTTTTTGTCTAAAAGGTTGATGAGCACTTGACTGTATATGCGACTCCCCGGTATAGAACATACCTAAAAAGGAACGATTGGTGCAAGCGGGAAAGACTAGTTGCGTTAACCGGGGATAACCATCCCTCGGTCTACAACCGATACTTTCCACAGATCTTTAGGCTCTAGTATCGGGGATAACCATCCCTCGATTGTAAGCTTACCGGATCCAACTAGATAGGTGAAAGGGTCCTTATTCTGGTATGCAATGAATATGAATATGAATATGAATATGAATATGAATATGAATATGAATACAATAATCAAAATCAAGCAATGAATAAAAATGAAATCCTAGGCATGTTGCTAAGTTGGCAAACAAATATCCGAGATTCGATGAATGATAGTAAAGTAAGAATATGTATAAAATTAGCAGCATATCAATGAAAGTAAAAGTTTCTAATGTGGTTTCCCTTATTTAGTTCAGACTTAGGTTTTGGCTTGAATACTGGTCTGCGAAACCAAAAATTTTGGGTTTGATCCCCAGCAGAGTCGCCAAGCTGTAGACTCGGGATTTTAATCCCACTCCCGATCAGGATTGAACCCGAGGAGGAATAGTGCTAAAAATATACAAAAGAGAGAGTCGCCACCTATTTAAATTGTTAGGGAAAATAGGGTTCCTTAAAAGGTTGGATAAGGCTTTGGTCTTGAAATAGAGTTCAAGGAAAAATTCATTTGAATTAGGGGAAGGTGTTAGGCACCCCTAAACTCTCATCCAGAGATGGTTACTTACTCCCTAAGTCTGAATTAAAGTGGGGGAAACCATAAGAGAAGCTTTCATTTTATCTATATATTTGATATGTATTATATGAACAGTAATGTATATGCTGAAATAAGTAGGGACAGGATAGGAGCTCTATCCTAGGTGAGCTAAACCCGATCAGGGTTGCCTACGTATCCACCGTTAGTGGAATCAAGCCACACGTAGTTCCAGATGGGTAGTTGATGGTTTGATTTGTTTTGTTTGGATTATGGGTGTTTGATAGGTTGAGACTTGTCTTTGGATGTTATGGTGTTTTTGAATGGTTTGGGCTCTTGTTCAGGAGTGTTTGGGTCTTTTATGCTCTTGCCGGGGAGCAGTTGGATTGGGTAAGGGTTTGATAGGATTTGAACCAAGGTTTGAAGCAAGGTTCAGACAGAAGTTTGGCTAAGGCAAGTAGGGTTTGAACCAGGGTTTGAACCGAGGTTCGGATAGAGGTTCGACTAGGTAAGTAAGGTTTGAACCAGGGTTTGAACCGAGGTTCAGACAGAGGTCCGACAGGGTTTGGTAAGTTTGAACCGAAGTTCGAGCAGAGGTTCAACAGAGTAGGCTAAGTTTGAACCGAAGTTCGGGCAGAGGTTCGACAGGGTTTGGTAAGTTTGAACCGAAGTTCGAGCAAAGGTTCGATAGGGCAAGCAGTCTAAGCAATTTTAAAAATAATTAAAAAGCTAATTAAACTACTAAAAGACAAAGCAAACATCAAAGTTTGGCGATATTTTACCTTCCAGGAAACCCAAAAGGGTCTCTGAAATAAGTGCTCCCGAAAATGATTCTTCGAAATCAAATTCCCGGGATCGCCAAACGCTAAAAAGAGATTTTTGAAAGAGGAGAGAGAAGAGAGGAAGTACAATGGATGATCAATGAAGGAAGAGAGGGAGGAGGGGTGTTTATAGTGTTTCGAAATAGTGCCTGCGCCGTTTTAAAGGGCGCGATTTAATATATTTTAATGAATAGTAAAGCGGTGTGAATAGTAGGGCGGTAACGCGGATCAGACTAAATCCGCTCCGTTTTAAAATGCAAGATTTAATATATTTTATTATGAACAAATAAAATAATAAAAAATGAAGTTTGCAGTGCAAGTGGGGCCCACAGGGTCCCGCGCCTTTTGAAAGGGCGAGGTTGCCCCTTAGGGCCTGTTTGGCTTTTCAAAAAACTGTTTTTTGGGTTTTTTTGCTTTATGCTCTTATTTGCTGAAAAACTGTTTTTGTCGTTTTAAGCCCATTTTGAGCCCGCAAATCGCCGGAATTGAACCGAAAAATTTGTAAAATTATTTTGGATGAAATCTTAACTTTTGACCTCTTTTTATGGGCGTTTTGGTCATTTTACACTCTGGGGGCATTTCGGTCATTTTCTACCGTTTTAAGCCCAATTTAATTCCAAAATAGCCAAAATTCATCAAAAAATTTGTAAAATCATTTTGGACAAAATGGAAAATTTTTAATACTTTTTAGGGGTATTTTGGTCATTTTTCACCCTAGGGGCGTTTTGGTCATTTCTACATGAGAGGCGTTTTTTGGAAATCGAAGCCTGCGAAAAGAGGGTTTTAAAAGAGGGATTTTTAGAGGTGTGCAAAGAGACTAAGGGGTGCAAAATTGGGGTGTTTACATGATTGATAATCAATGTAGGCTCAAAGGTTGTTTAAAGGTTCATAAATGAACTCTATATATAGAGCTTGGATGAATAATCTCGTTGAAGGATCATTAAATGCCAAACTAGCCGTTTAAAAAGTAGTTGTTGGAGGTTTAATCTGCGATTCCCACAACCTATCGTCTACGACAACTTCTCGGAGTGTCTTAGACGTCAATGACATAGAGCAAAAAAAATTTGCTTAGCTGTTGTCCATTGTAGACGTCGACGACATATGTCTGGATTTTGCAGACGTCGACGACACCTCTGTATTTTCATATATTTCTCAACTTTTCAAAACCTTTATGATGGGAATGAATTCATAGGTCTTTGGGATTTTAATTATCATGTTTTTAGACATGTTTTGAGATGTCCTAGGGCATTGAAATGTTATTAAAATGGGTCAAGGCTTCCTAAGGTCAATTTAGGTCATTTGAGCTTTTGAACTTTCTAATCAATTGAGGACTTCTTACATAAGTCCTAGACTCTTTTAAATAGTACAATTTAAACCTTCTTGAGTCTTCATTCTTCTAGACTTGATCTTGAATGAGTTCTCCTTTTAGCTTCATGATCCGACTTGGACTTTGGGTGAGATCTTGAATCTACACCTTGGGATGATTGATTTTCCTCTTTGAGTTCTTATTTGACTTGAGTGTGATTAATTTTGAGCTTGAGTGGCAATATTGCTCTTATAGCCTTTTGTCTTGATTTCTCTTTGATCATAGAGTCTTGTCTTTGGTTGATGAAACATTTTGGTTAAGTTGAATCTTTCTTGAAAAGTTCCTTAAATCTGAAATAGACATATACTTTGTAGAACAATTAGTACCAAAAATGCTCATTGCATTATTCTGTCATAATCAAAATTATTAGGGGTACACATGGTTGTAACCTTTTGGTAACAAACAATTTCTCAGGAAACACATCCAAGTACTCACTCACAACCGGGATGGTTGAGGAGTCTCGTGCCTCCAAGCCCGAGAGACTAAGAGCTGCTAAACGGGCTATGTTCTTCCTCCAAATCCCTCAAAATGAAACAGCTTCGCTTCAACAGGCCGGAAGTTCACAATCCTCTCGAAGCACACCATATGACTGTGGTGAGTTGAGAGTCAATCCATCCCCAAGATGACATCAAAATCTTGGAAATCCAAAACAATCAGATCAGCTAACAACTCCTACTACCCAACTTGCACTACGCAGCCCCGGTACACTCTGTCTGCATCTACCGACTTCCTGAGCGGAGTCGAAATCGATAAATCCTTAACTAACTAGCTCAGTGCAGAGAGAAAATCCTTCGCAAAGCTAGGTGATACGAAGGAATGTGTCGATCTCGTATCGATCAACACCCGAGCTAGGCACTCCTCTATCAATAAGGCGCCTGAGTATTAAACTAACTATTATCAAGCAAGTACATGAACCACATATAACATATAGGTAGCATGTTCATACATGACGTAGCAATACAATCACATATTATTGATAATTTATAACTTTGACAATTTAAACTTGAGTATACCTAGCACAACATCATCTGATGCATGTGCATCCTACTCTGCCATGGCAAAGACCCGACCATAGTTTGCCTGACAAGGTTGCTGAGTGAGTTGTGGCGGCCTAGAGACCTGAGAAGATCCTTGCTGAGAAGCCTGCCTGACTGGAGGTCTACTCCCCTGAGGCTGAGGATAGAATGAAGTCTGTCGGCCCAGGCAATCCTTGATCATGTGCCCCTGGAGACCACAGTGAAAGCATCCACCTGTGAGCTTCCGGCAATCTCCAACATGCTTCCACCTGTAATGACTGCAGAGACTAGGCCCCTGTAGTGGATGAAGCTAGCTGTGCAGGCCTAGTAGCCTGTGTAGTAGTAGGGCGAGGAACCTACGGTGCAAATGGAGGCTTCGGAGCCAGTGTAAACTGCGAAGTATGGAAAGGAGCAGTCCTGACCCTCTTCTCAAGCGGTACTGAGCCACTAGACTATCCTCTAGACATGGGTCTCCCTAGGCCATTGTCCCTCCTCCTAAAGAACTCCTCAGAATTCTTCTTTGCAAGCTTGGCCTTGCTCACGACCTCTCCCTAGGTGCCAACCTGGAACATGGACACCCTATCCCTGATGAAGGTCTTCAGCCCTCGCTCAAACTTCCTGACCCTCATGTGCTTTGATGAGACCAGGTGAGGTACAAACCTCAAAAAGCTTACAAAAGTGGCCTCATAGTCTGCCACACTCATTTTCCCTTGCTCGAGTGTTATGAACTCGATCTCCTTCTGCTCTCGGACAGTAGTGAGAAAGTACTGCTGATAGAAGACATCGATGAATTCTCCCCATGTACATGCCTCTCCTACCCTAGCAGTGTCTCTCTGCCTCAAAGCAGCTTTCCACTAATGCTCGGCTGAACCCTCCATCACAAAAGAGGCACATTCGACTCTCTACTCATCTGTGCATCGGAGGACCCTGAAGGTCTTCTCCAATTGCATAATCCATGCCTCGGCCGCCATGGGGTCTGTCATTCCATAAAAGGTAGGAGGCTGCAGTCTCCGGAAAGCCTCTAACCCTGTATTGTGGTGCACAGGAGACGTAGGTGCAGGTAGAGTAACATGAGCATCAACTCTATCTGTCAGTCTAGCCATAGTCACTGCTATAGCCCCAAGAACCTGAGTTATGTCGGGCTACCCATCCCCCAATGGAATCTCTCCTTCAGACCTTCGGGTCTGATAACCTCTCCCTCGATTGCCACGCCTCATAATATAATCCTGAGAGCAATAACACAACATGAGTTAAATTTTGAATCAAGCTCTTTGAATATTGCAGTGCAATGAGTATATAGTGCTTATATATAATGCATCGTATACAACGAGGTATACATATAATTGTATAATCATACAACTAGTTTCCTAGCGAAGCTAAATTCTTGAACTTTGGTTAAATCATTTACCGATCAGACTAAGACTATTTGATTAGTCTATACTTGGGATACGACTCCCTATACGTACCTAATGCCTTTACTTGATGTCCATTATATCACGCTATCAAACTTGTAATTTAAAGTCCATCTAAGTTCTAAGTTCAACTCAAAGAATCGACATAACCTAAACCTAACTTCCGCTTAACTTTGGAAAACTAATCCCTGAGCTCTGATACCAACTCTGTCACGACCCAAAATACCCCTAGAAGATAGGAGAGCTTTTGGCACGTGACCTAAATCATATCATACCATCCTGTGCAATACGTAAGGCATAAAAATAACGAAAACTGAAAATTTCTAAATAACATCAACTGTACATGTATCCAAGTCTGAACCCACAGAGTTTTAACAAAGTATAATTCTAGCGAACATTCCTTGCTTATCAAAATACACAAATCTCCCCCTCCCCCTCTCAACAGTAGTCTAGATAGGGCCACTTATTTGGTGCTCTATCATCGAGCGGATGATCCATAGTAGGCTCAGGCTCGTAGTACTCCTCCTCCACCTAAGGCTTGGAGGTAACATCAAATGGACTTGCCGATGATAACAAATCAGCTGAGTATGGAATACTTAGTGTATACATACCATTAGATAATATGTCATAATTTCACATGCTTCACATAGTCAGTTCATAGAATACACATAAGGAAACCTCTTTGCAAATACACATGTGCGATACGGTAAAACATATACACTTATCTTTCAAAATCATATTCTTCTTTTCTTTTCTTTTATCTCTTTTACTTTATACATTGAACATTCACTTTCTTTATACATGACTTTATGAGAGTGTACACTTGACTTTGACTAATGCTCTACCTAGAGTGGTAGAAGTTCATTAATATTCACATACACATGGAGCATGCCTAATGCTTTACCTAGAGTGATAGAAGTCTATTAGTAGCTTCATCCACCTCCCCGTGGATATATTTGCACATAGTTCATCTGGAACAAATGTCAAATGCTCTACCTAGAGGGGTAGAAGTTCATTTGCATTCTTCCCACACATAGCTTCATTTGGGACCAAATGATTAGTGCTCTACCTGGGTTGGTAGAAGTCCATTATCATTCTCCCGATACATCTTACTTTGTTCATTATCTCTTACTTTACTTTGTCGATACACATACACATAAAAACTTGATCATGCAATACACGTGCATAGGCAATTGTGATTGAACATAGTATACAATTGGAAACACATAACACATGGCATATACTCTTCCATTTCATTCAAACCTATCACATGACATATGCATAGTCTAATACTCATGGTTTCATTAAAACATTATTTTAATCATTTGGTTTAAACATAACATCAATACAAGGAAAACTAGGAGAATTTCCTATGTTCTTTTCATTTCAAAACATATGATTCATCATGGTTTTTTAATTGAAACTACAACATCAATACATAGTAGAGCGTATCTACAACTTTTCATCTCAAAACATGATTTATATATTCAATTTCATCCATACATATTTTTCATCTTTAGGTTCAAGTATAGGATTATGACAAGGGTATATAGTAGAGAGTATCTACCTTACAAGACCAGATCTTTATGGTCTGAGCTCTTTAGAAGCTTGTGGGAACGAGATCCAAGCTTGAGAATGACCTTATAGTCAAGATCCAAGCTCCACCTTGATCCTAGCAACCACCCTTGGCAAAACCCTAGCTTCTCTTTTCTTTTCTCTCCAAAAATCTCTCCTTAAAGTTCTCTAACTCTAACCCACGACCCTGAGCTCTATTTATAGAGTTTGCAGGGGTTGGTTTAAACCCCAAAACACTCCCAAAAATATCTGGGAAGATCAATCAGGCAAAGAAGAGCATAGTCAGTCGACCGGGAATAGGGGCGGTCGACTTGCTAGTGTGAAACCCCTGACATCCATCCTTTCAGAGACAGTCAGTTGACTGGGAATAGGGGCGGTCCACCTGCGGAACTTGGTCATTTCCCCTGTTTTTCTCAATGTTCCTTCTTAGAGTGTTTTCACTCTTGTTGTTCTAACTCACTTAGAGTGTTTTCACTCTTTTTCCTTTGGTTTTACCATACATATAACACACACCAATTATAGAACTCCTTCGTATCATTTAACCACAACAATCACATTTAAGACATTTAGTCCTTTAAAACACTATTCATAGACACTATTTATAATACTATTCACTGGCTATGAAAATAGAGTTATGGGGTTCTACATAACATCTAACGGTTGGATTCAGAAAAAGTATGTTACATGTCATCTTTTTAGAGGATTACTCATTACAAGCTTCAATGAGCATAACTTATTAGTATCTCTCCTAATAAATATATTATATTAGTAAGGCTCATCTTTCCATTCACTTTCATCTCTTACATGCATCACTGTGGAACCCACTGGTCGATGATAATGATATACCTTTAAAATTGACAGCCTTCCACCCAAAAAGAAAAAGTAGATAGCCAACACTACGTAGGGATCGGATTTGGTCTGGCGAGCGCCAGACCAAAACCGTCTGGCGTACTCCCAAAACATCTTTAACTATCCTTTGAACCCTAGTTAAAGAATTTTAACTCACGTGATTAAAAATTTTATAACATTTTTGTAAAAGTGAAAGCTACATGGTTGAACTCTAAGTGTTAATGAATCTTAACCACAATTAAAGAGGGGAAAAAGAGACACGTGTCAACCTGTGGATGAGGGCCAGACGGTTTTGGTCTGGTCGCCAGACCAAATCCCATTCCAAACTACAGCTATTTGGTTTAGGTAGGATTGATGAGTAACGGATGGATACGTTTTATTTTATTAATTTTCTTTTCATACAGGTAATGATAATTGATTGGTCAATCCCTCCTGTAAATGTGCTGTGTACCACACCACATTACATGAGACAAAACTTGTCCCATTTGGGGGTGTGCGTAAGTAGGGTCTAAATGGCTGCGGATAATCCTTATTTGATCCGTAACTGAATCCGTTTAGTCGGATAATTATCTGGATAGGTATCCGGCATAGCGGATTCGGATAGTAAAATACTATCCATTTATAATCGGATACGGATTCGGATACTGTTATATCCGATCCGATAAATATCCGTCCGATTATATAATATATATAAATAAAAATTAATATAAGCTTTTAAAAAAAAAAAATTTAGTAAAAATTTATATATTTTTACATTTTTTCAATATTAATTTATATTTTTTAATTTTTTTTAAAATTAATCGGATAATTCGGATACTATCAGAATCCGGATATTTTAATCGCAGTCGGATACGGATATCATATTTCACTATCCGCCGAATATTTATTCGGATTCGGATATTTAGATATATAATCGGATACGAATTCGGATATACTAATATCCGCTCCGAATCTGTTCCGTTTACAGCCCTATGCGTAAGCCACCACTTGATTAGATTCCTATCAGATGGGTGTGATGGTATGAGGGATCGGATTTGGTCTTGCTCTCGCAAAACCGAAATGGTCTTGCCTAGTTTCAGTGTCACATGTGGCGATAAAAAATGGAGAAGTCTTTTCATTTTCTCCCTTATATTTTTTTGACTTCTCTCTATTTGATATTTTCTCCGCTTTTATTACGCCTCATGTCAGACTGAAACTATGCAAGACCGTTTTGGTCTTTCGGTTTTGGTCTTGCAAAAGCAAGACCAAAACCGAGCAAGACCAAATCCGATCCCATGGTATGAATTTTCACTGTTCTCTAACCTAAAACGGCGTAAAACAAATACGAACCATATTAACCAAAGTTGCGGCCTAACCCTATATACAGAACAAAAAAACAACTAGCAATCGAGTTGCTGGATTTGTCGTCAATTCATCATACAACTGGTTTTGTTTTTATAGTTGTCACTCCAAAAGGGCCTGAGAACTCGGTTTTGTAAAAGAAAAAAAAAAATCTTTATCTCATGAAATTGAGGTGGTATTATGGTATAGGATGCACATACGTATTTTTATGGACTTGGCAGTTCTAAGATGGCAGAAACAGGATTCTCAGGCCTCCATGTCCTTCGTCACCTCTCTCAATCCTTATCAAGGTTTGGAATCCTGATAATCTCGGCGATTTCAGTCCTCCAACCCAAATGGAATTTTTGAAAATTTTGGTTATCTATTTCTGAATTTCGATATATATATATATATATGATATTTATTAAAATTTTGTATGTTGGAAAATAATATTTTATTAAAATAAATATATTTATATAAATTAAATTATTTTATTTTTAAAATAAATATATAAATTTCCAAAATTTTGATAAAAATATCAATATTTTTTGAAATATTTCAGAATTGCAATAAAAATAAAACTATTTAAAAATAAATTTTCAAAATATTGCCGAATTTCCAAAACTTTGGAATTCCAAAAAAATCACCCAAAATTTCTGAAATCCCGTCTAAAATTATGTTTTCTAAAATCTGAGTCATATCCATATGCAGGGTTGGGCAAAACCGGGATTTCGCAAATTTCAGGGTTGAGATTTCAAACTTTGATCCTTACGTTCAAACCTTGATCCTCATGTGTAAGTTTCAAACAAATATCCCTTCACGACATGGGCAAGAAATAGCCAATTAGATTCCAACCCTTGATCCTCATGTGTAAGTTTCAAACAAATGGCATTGGGTCCCTAACATATGCCAGAAAATGGTCTCGAGCATCCAAACATCATTCAAACATCATTGACATGTGGCGATAAAAAAAGGAGAAGTCATTTCATTTTCTTCCCATGATTTTAACTTCTCCCTACTTGATATCCCCCCTTTTTATCGGTTGATGTGTGGATGCCCAAAACCATTGTTTTTGGCATCTGCTAGAGACAATCGGATGCCCAAACAAAAACAAATAAACTCGTAATTTTCTCTGGTTGTAACCAGTTTTTGGCAAAATCGGTTACACCCCTGTGGTTGCCACATGTACCTTTTTACACCCCTTCATTTAGGGCTGTCAATGGATCAGATCTTGATCCGGATCCCATCCGATTAGACGAGATCCTAATCCTATTATAGATCCGTCAGATCGAATACGGATCCGATATCTTGAATCCGATTATAATCAGATCGGGTTTGGATCTATAATGATCAGATCCGATTAGATTATATATAATAATAATAATATTTGTATAATTTTACAAATATACAATAATAGTAATCATTTTTTTTTTTTGGTTAATTGAAATATATTACTTTTAAGATATATTAATGTTAATTGGATTGGATCCGGATCTTGAATTAGTAATCGGATTCAGATTGGATAATTCATAATCCGACAGATCTCAGATCGGATCTGAATCTGGATTTGTCAGATTCTTAATCGGATTGGATTCGGATCCAGACAGATCCGATCCAAATCTAATCCGTTGACAGCCCTACCTTCACTGTAGTTAAGATTCACCCACCAATCTTTGGTTTTTAGAAAAATATTAACCCTTTGCACTCGTAAATTTTAACCACGATTAACAAATTTATTTAATTTTTTCTAAAAACTAAGGATAGGTGGGTGACCCCTAAGGGTGAGTGAATCTTAACAACAATTAAGAAGTGTCAAAAAGGTCATGTGGCCACCTCATGGCATAACCGGTTTTGGCAAAACCGGTTACAACTAGAGAAGAATACTAATCAAACAAATATCGCTTGCCCAAACAAAAACAAGGCTTCAGATTACCTCTGGCGGCCACAAATCATGGGGCACCTTGCGATATTGGGGGAAGTCATTTCATTTTCTCCCCATGATTTTGACTTCTCCCCCCTTGATATCTCTCGCAATTTAAAGGCCACATGTCCCATGATTTGTGGGGACACTCGGACATCCACTAAGAGTTAATCCGAAACCTAAAAACAAATATCCCTTTGCGACACATGGGCAAGGAATGGACAATTAGGCATAAGTCATGCACTTCACTTTAACCGAATTTTGGATAAGTGGAGTTTTCGAATACCCTAAATGGAGTAAATGGAAAACGGACCTCTAATCTGACCCCGTGATTTCATTGGTATATGACCCCTTTTTACCACCCATCACATGTGGTTTAAGCAACCTTATCATGATTTTTAAAAAAAAATTATTAATTTTAATTTAATTACGTTTAACCATGGTTTATAAAGTGTTAAAAGGGACACTGCGGTCAGCTTAGAAGAGGACCCTGGGTCCTCTTCTCAAGACTCGACTTAAATACGTTACCTTATTAAAAATATATATAAAAAAAAAAAAAGGAAGCGTGTGGTTGAGGGCATCTCCATTTTTGGGGTAGGTGGTCCTCAGGATAGGAAAGCCTGTGGCTATGGGCAAGCCTTAGAACTTCTGTACCAAAAAGAAAAGGAGGAGTACTAAGTCCTAAATTTGGTAAACTGGCCTCTGTTGGAGGTCCCTGTGAAAACTTCTAATTCCCCCCCAAGGTGACTTGGTTTATTTAGTTGTGTTTGAATAATGTCATTGTTGTGCGCTCAAATATTGCTCGAAAATGAATCATGGTGGACCCTCATTGCTTGTGTTGGGGTGAAAAAGAGGAAACTGTGGTTCATTTGCTAGTGGAGTGTAATTTCGCTAGGGCGGTGTGTTGGTGCTCCCCTCTTGCCACCAGGATGAATTTCAAGGAATTCCACTCATTCAATGAGTGGTAGAACTTTTGGGTTGCGGCTCCTTTAGCAAATGAGGAAAAGCTCAGGACTCTTTCTTTGATCGCTACCCTTTCTTGGCACATCTGGAAGGTTAGAAATGATCTCAGGTACAACAACTCAACCCCTTCCCCTCCCCTTATAGTTACTAAAACAATCTTTTTAGTGGTAGAGGTGTTCGATTCAGAAGCTAGAGTGTCGTGGGGCCTCTTTGTAATTCGCTAGAGATGAGTGCTTCTATCCCAGGTGTACGGGGTCTTCACCATAATTGGGTCACTGTCGCATAGGAGTGGTTGCAAGGAACCATAGAGGCTCTATATTAAGAGGCCACATCCAGGGTCTAATGGGGGGCTCTCCCATTGTAGCAGAGGCTTTAGCTCTCCGGTCAGCTACAGATCTGGCATTGGATAATAATTGGTCTTCTGTTTGTTTTATTTTGGATGCTCGCACTTTAGTGGACCACTTCACTTTGCCTCCAATTCCTCCTTCTACTGATATTGCTCCCGTAGTAGAGGATATTAAGATGAATTTAGCGCTTCTTCAGCAGTACCATGTTTATCATATCCCATGGGAGAGGAATGGTTTTGCCCATAGTTTAGCTGCAAAGGCTATTTCTTGCAGTGTTCGTGCACTACAAAAATAATGGCCTGTGGCGGCGGATTTTTGAAGGCGGTTCTAAAAATCTGCCGCCATATAGCTCATACGACGACGGGTCTATGATACCGCTATCAATGACTGTTTTCGTGACTAAATTAATGGCGGTTACTTAGTAACGGCCGCCACATAGAAAATACGGGTTTCTACATAACCGTCACGAAAATCTTTCCCTCCACTCCTTTTGGTTTCCCTCCCCGCATTTGCGACAAACGTGTCACGGCGGTTGTAAAAATAATCATCGTTAAATTTGTAGTAAGGGCGGCGGATATAAGGTAATGGCCGTTGTTTCTTTCTATATGACGGCAGGTTTTTTTAAACCGCCGTCATATCTCTTTAATAAGACCCCGATAGTTTCTTCTTTCTTCCTCTCCTGCTCTCCTACTCTCTACTCTCTCCCTGATCTCTAGCTCTCCGGCCACTCCACCACCTCCAACCACCTGAAGTCTGGCCACTCCACCATCTCCGACGACCTCTGACCAGCGACGACGACCTGCAACATTCTCGTCGGCGACCTGCTCTTTCTCAGCGACTACATCTGGAACCTCCGGTAACATCGGAAACCTTCGGCCAACTCGGTGATCCCTCGAAACCAACATGCAAGCCATTTTCTTTTGTTTTAGCTGTAGTTAAATGGACACTCTCTTAACTCTCTCTCTCTCCCACCTCTGGCAACCCTACGGAAAGTCGAAGGTAGCTCCACCCCTCCACCTCCAGCCACGCTCATGTGAGAGCTTTTGATCTGAAATTTTTTTTATCTAAATTTTTTTTTTCTTGCTAGATTTTTTCATGTGAGAGCTTTTAGGAAGTTTTGAATGATGGTCTTGTATTGGAAATTTCAAATCAATTTACTGTTTTTCATATAAGTTCTCATGTGGAAGCTTTTGTTTGGACATGCATATATCTAAACTGAATATTGAATGCCTCAACCAAGGTATCCTTTTGTGGGATTTGATTTGCAACATTTATGATTACTAGATGTAGTTTGGTGTTGATTCAATAAGATATTATTGTTTGGGGAGGTTTTGATTTTGATGGTCTATACTGGATTACTAAAATATTTTTCTATTATTTTAGACTTATAGAAAATCCTAAGTAGTAGTTGTCAGTTGTGGGGATTTTAATTTCTTTAATTTAATTTGTGGTAATTGCTTGAATTTAATTTGTGGTAATTTCTTTAAGTATAATTAACCACATAAGTGCCTATCAATATAAGAATTTCTATTGTGCTTGCTATGTCACTAATGCATCTAATTCCTGCTTTATTTCATATAATGACTTTTATGCAAAACCATATATGTTGTTATTAAGTACTATTGAAAATGTTTCTTGTTGAGATTTCTCCACACTTTGCTAGAACATATACTAATCCCTAACCCTAGACTGTGAAAAAAAAATACTCAAACAAGTTAGGGGAAAGTTCAATCGTGATTGAATATGATCTCAACTCAAAAAATAAAATTTCAAAGTTTAGGGGCATCTATCCCCATTCCTAATCCTAAAGATCGAATCACAGCCAATTGTAATTGGATTTGGGGAGAGTTCAAAAGCACCCATCGGCCAACACGTGTCCCTTTTAACCCAAATCAATCATGGTTTTGATTAACTAATCATTGGGTTTCAATAATATCAACTTAAGGTTAATATATATTTCCAAAATCAAGTATATATATTTTTTTTTTCTAAAAACCAATCTTCATCACATAATTTTTTTCCTTAGGCCTTGGTCTTTTCTTAGAATCTTGGTTAAATTATAGAAAGATCAAAGGGTTAATTCCATATCAGAACCTAAGTTATCTTTAAATGACAAGTGCCTAGTTTAAAAAGATTTCTTTCATAGACCCAATGTTTCAAGATTTGGACAAGGTCCTATAGTCTAATTCGGTTAACAGCCGTGAGTAATCTTGATTCTAATACCAAAAATACCCTTAGTCATCGTTGACTAATGGGTCTTCGTCCTAGCATGTATGCATATAGTCTTTACGGTTATAACTGGACTTGGGGTCGGTTACACCCTTGAGGTCACCACGTGTCCCTTTTGATACTCCTTAACTGTGGTTAGGATTCACCCATCCTAGGATACACCCACCCAACTCCAGTTACACCTTTGAGGTTGCCATGTGTCCCTTTTGATACTCCTTAACTGTGGTTTGGATTCACCTACCCTAGGGTACACCCACTTATCCTAGGTTTAAAAAAAGCATTTTTTAAGCCGTGGTTAGAAAAAAATATTATTAAAAATAATTTTAATTTTTTTTCTAAAACCATTAATAGGTGAGTTAACCTTAGGGATGGGTGAATCTTAACCACTATTAAAGGGTGTCAAAAGGGACACGTGGTGACCTCGGCTAAAAAAACCCATGGTCATATTTAATATATCTTGTGACCTTTTCGATGAGCTTTTTCTAAAGGAATGAAATTAAATCCTCTACGGTGGTTATGGGGAGTCCACTTACACCCCCCAAGTCACCACGTGTCCTTTTTTTTTTTTAATAGTGCTTAAGATTCACACATCAGGGTTCACCCACCTATTCATGGTTTTAGAAAAAAAAAATATTTTATTTTAATAATATTTTTTCTAACCATAGTTAAAAAAATGTTATTTTAAAAAACCTAGGATAAGTGGGTGAATCCTAACCACAGTTAATGAGTATCCAAAGGGACACATGGCGACCTCAAGGATACCGGACCCCAAGTCCGGCTATAACCATAAACGATTTCAATCCCTTGCTAAACCTTAAAGAACTGTGGAGTCAAATCCTCTACGGTGATAATCGGATTTGGCAAATCCGGTTATCACCCTTTGAGGTGGCCATGTGTTCCCTTTGACACCCCTTAACTGTGATTCAGATTCACTCACCGCTAGGATTCACCCACCCATCCTTGGTTTTTTTTTTAAAATTATTAATTCTATTTTTTTTAATATTTTAATATTAGAAAACCCTAAAAACAGTTTTTCAATTTAAAAAATAGAATTAATATATTTTTCTAAAAACTAAGAATGGTTGGGTGAACCCTAGGGGTGGGTGAATCTGAACCACAGTTAAGGGGTGTCAAAGGGGACACGTGGCCACCTCAAAGGGTGAGGCAAATCCAGTTACAGTGATAACCGTAGAGGATTTGACTCCAAAGACTATATGTTATATATGTTAGGACCAAGACCCATTAGTCAATGATGGCTAAGGGTATCTTTGGGAATAGAATTAAGATTACTCACGGCTGTTAACCAAATTAGACTGTAGCTCCTTGTTTGTCCAAATCTTGAAACATTGGGTATATTGGGAAATCTTTTTTAAAGTAGGCACTTATTTGTCATTTTAAGATAACTTAGGTTCTGATATGGAATTAACCCAAGATTTAATTATGATGGGGAAACTACCCCATAAATGTGTAATGCTATCGGTTTTAATGGCTTGTGTCAAATGCCAACTATCTAATTGGTAGATCACTTTTCAATGCCTTTTGTTTAGATACTAGCTAAACCCCCTTGCAATGCACGCGTTAGAAGTAGAATGAGATATGCATGTATGTTCATATATTTTAAGATATGTGTGTTTATATGTATGTGCAAGATATGTGAGTAGAGTTCATTTTTAAGAGCTTATTATATGTGAGTAGAGTTTCCAAGCACACTATAAGTTCTTGGGCTTTTTTTCTTTGCCCTATAGCTATGCCATATTAAATAACAGAGTATAATTTTTTTAGGGTACAATTGTCCCCTTGTCTCGTGATTATGCCTAATTAAATACGTAAACAATTACACACCAGGGGAATAGCCCAATGGTAGAGTGTCTCCTCATTACGAGGGAGGTTCTGGGCTCGAATCTCGTGCAGGTGGGTGTTGTCATCCATCTATCATTGGTTTTTAGAAAAAAAAAACTTAGTCTAATTATGCTTAACCACAATTAAAATGCTCTACAAGCCGACACGTGTTCCCTTTATCACCTACGAACAGTCGTTAAGAGTGATTTAGCACTAGGATTTATCCATCTACCCTTGCCCAAGTAATGTGATTTCTTAATCTACTATTTTATCTATGGTATATATGCCTTGTAAGATCTGTAGTTCAATTGTATGTATCTTGTGCTTCCTTATTTATTAACAACCTTGTTCCTGATTTGCTACACATTGTACAGTGCATGACTGGACCCTATGGTCTATGTTAACTGTTTGGGTGGTTATATGATATTTCCTTCTGATCTTTATGTTATATGTCAATGTTGGAACAAATAATGTATATATTACCGTATTTAGGACATTATCAGTGACTAAATGGAAATTTAAGTTCATAGGTTCATACTCATCCATGCATTGAAGCTTAGATTTCCCGTTCAACAATCATTGCATGACAAGTGCATTTCTTGTATCACCTATTTAGACGGATTAGTTGTAAACTATAACATTTAGTTCTCTTGTGGGGCTAAATGCAGGTTAACAACTTTTCAGTCTTGTTTGTGATACAGTGTATTAGTCTGTATATGATTCTTGAATTGTCCGGTTGGACAGTTTAGGAATGCATAATCTTCAGTATATTCAGTTGCTCATTGTTTGTCCAGATTGAGGAAAATTTTGGTAGTTGTTTCTCTTGTTCTCTGGGTATATATTTATACTATGTGGCATGCTTCCACCTAGTCTAAGTAATGTGCTTGGAGAACCATAGGGAAATGCTGCCGAAATTTCCTTGAAATGGAACAAAGTACTTGAGCAACTAAATATTGGAGATTATGCATTCCTGAATGGGATAGGAACACCCACCTGTTAGAAGAGAAGTTGAAAACGATAGGAAGCATGCATGCTAACCAAGGTTTGAAATTTCGAAATTTGCATAGATTTCGGTCAACCAACCTAAACCGAAATTCCAAAAAATTGCGGGATCTCAACGAAATTTTGAATTCTAAAATATTAATATTTTATCAATATTTCAAAACTCCGAATTGCCCAAGTACACTCTTGTACGAGCACACTCACCCCCGACCTGCCCGAGTTCTCTCTCTCAAAGAAAATTTTGGCTTCAGTTCTATGAACTCTCAGTTCAAAACTCTAATACAAAGTAGACTTTATATAAGGGAAAGCTCGGGAAAAATAAAAATTTGAAACTAATCCCTATACCTGCGATCGATCGCCCAAGAGGAGCGATTGATTGCCGCTACCTCCGATCGATTGTATACACTGAGTATTTCATGCTCAATTGGATTATTACTTCGGCAGGTACACAGGTAGACACATGCGCTCTGAAACCATGGGTCAAGGAGGTGTATGTAGATGCACCGGTAGGCAGTGTCTGTGGACCTCGGGTGTGTCCACTTATCGTCCGGTGTGTGGCACAAAATAGGGGAGAAGTCATTTCATTTTCTCCCCTGTTTTTGACTTCTCCCCAATTGATATCTCTCCCCCTTTTAGCGCCACATGCGGGATGAGATGATGAGTGGATGCCCGAGGCCTAGCCTTAGGCGTGCACCAGAGGTGCGTTGCCTTTTTTTAATAGGTGGTGTTTGTGGTGCAGCTTCCTGACAAGCGTCCGCCAAACCCTCTTTCAATATGATGATTTTCCTCAGAGTCTTCGGACCTTGAAGCTTCACAGATCGTCCCTCGGATAAGTCAGAACTGATGGTCGCAAACTCTATTTCCATCAATTCACGAGCACTTTTTATTTTAGAAGCTCTAACTAAGGCTTCTTGTAGTTGCTGACGAAGAGTTTCTACTTCAGCATCTGCAGCTCGCTGATGCTCTGCAGTTCGATAGACTCTATTGCGTAGATCGTTAGCAGCTTCGGTCAACTCTTTTATTCTGAAAGATGTGTCACTGACACACCCCCTGGCTTCTACCTCAAGACCGCTAATCGGATCTATGTTATTCAATTAGTACACTTTCTTGGCTAAACTGATCTAGGCTTCGGCTTCCTATTACATGATACGATCTCTGATACCCAGACGATCAAGAATATTGAAAGCTGAAACACAGTCATCCTTCATCTGATTAAAATCCTTGAAGTTTTGGTTGAGTAACGAGGTCTTCAAGCCTTCAAGTACGTGCTTAGCACTCTCGCATAAGCATCAGCCAACAACTTGGATGAAGGAGGAATGGGAGCGTTGTTGGGTACTCCAACAGTTTGAATGAATTCTCTGTCTGTCTTTCGAACCAAAGGATTAGCCAGTCTTAAGGGCATGCTTCTTAGCTTTCCTGATAGCTTGCTGGGCTTGGAGAGAGAGTAAAGCGGCTTCAGTTGTTTGAGTGTCAAAAAGTAATTGCGCTTTTAACTCATTGGCTCTACGAGCTTCTTCTAGTGCAGTCGCCAAACGATCTCCATAAGGACTCGGGCTCACAGAAGCATCCTAACTATCATCAGTAAATTCATCTGAAACTCGGTCAAGAGTGGATTGATGATCATCATGTGCCGGTGTATCAGTTCCATCATCAACATTATCTGTTCAGTCAGCTATAATGGTCTCACACAATCCTTCCAAAATGCGAGGCCAAACGGCTACCCCAACAGTGGTCACAGCCGAAGGGTCTTCTAGATGAATAATAAATTTTGCGGCACCATGAGGTCCTTCATATGTTTCCCAAAATCGTCAGTGTCAGCATAGATTAGTATATCATGTTCGGCTGCAAGGGAAGCTATCTTGGTCATTTGGATCTCTTCCTCGGTCAGCTCTATTATGGGAGAAGGACTTCTCTGAGCATGTTTGCCTTTCCCCTTATAAGTTGGTCTGGTTCTTAGACGCTTATGGGTTGTGGCAGCTGTCATTTGTCTCTTAGCAGGTGCTTTTGCCCTTGACGGTTCTTTCATTTTCCTAGCACCATGTGCTTGAGTGGGAGCAGGTTCACCTGCCTCAGCAGTAGCAGTGACAATCCTCACCAAATGTTCTTTTAGGATCACAACCGGAATATCACGGCCACCATACTTCAAGTAAGCGGTGGTGCAATTTAACCACCATATAGAGAATCTTAGTGAGGGTCGACCTTCCTGCGCTTGAGAGGAAATGAAGAATCTTGATTGAGTATCAACGCACATCAAGTGATTCCACTCTTGTTTGATCTGATGAAAATCGGTCAAAGTGCGATCAACAATTTCTAAAGCCGATGGTTTCGCTTGGTCATACCCAAATTGTCGGCCAAATCTGCTCGGGTAGTAAGGTTCCACGAAGCATTTCTTGTCGAGACGCCACAACAGCTTGGCTGGATGAAGACTCATCATCATCAAAAAGTCTCTACCGGAATAGCCCAAACTCATATCATCTCCAAGTAGTCGTTCCCAGCCAACTCGAAAGCTCCCTTGAAAGGACGAGCCTTGTAAAGACCAGGAGCGGTGAACATGCTTTTAATTGCCTCACAGGAGCGATACTTGGCTAGTGTTTGACCAGCTATGTAGACCAAGTATGGAAGGTTCATCTCGGCTTTAGTAGTTATTCGTCTCGGATAAGAAGAAGGAAAATACTGACCGATCTAGCCAAACAGGTATTGGAATGGCCCTTGGGCTAATTGGTGACCTGGGTACTTGCTCTGGGCGATGACTCCTATCTCTCTGTACAATGATGTTATCATTAGGATAAGCAAAGAATGCCTCACACCAGCCGCCACAAATGTTTCGGGACGGATTACTTCTCCTCTGCACGAAGGCAAGAAAAAACTGCATAGCCAGCAGGACTAGAAGGCAGCTAGATAACCTTCTCTGCTGACTCCGTCACTGGTCTTGATTGCCAAATTCCTGATTTCTTCATTAGACGGAGTCATGTAAATCGGCTTGGAATATTCATATGGCTCACCCCTAAAGAAATATTCCAGCCATTGCCTTAGAGTGACTCTGCTCACTTTGTGTGCCTTTGCACCTTTGCTCGTCATTGGTTCTTCAGTTTCTTCTTCAACAGCGGGAGCCTTACCCTTATCAGTAGGAGTGGTCGCTCTATTCGCATTTGTTTTTAGAAGGGCGTTGTAAACCTTGTACAATTCTTGGGTACAAGTAGAGACATTCTCTGAATATAGAACGTCGTTGAAAGGGTTGAATTCACTGTAGAAGGCTCCGCTGACTAGGAACCCTCAAATGCGGTTCATCACATGAATTGAAAGTCCGACCTCCCCCCAGGCCATGTGAAAAGTGTTAGTCTCAGCGCACCACCGGTTGAGAAGGCTGTGAAATAGAAAAACATCTCGCTTGTATTCATATTTGGCAAGCCTAACAGCTCCTCGGATGCTAAGAGTTGTCAACTCATCACGGAAGCATACATATACGTCATGAACCCATGATGGCCACAAAGTTCTGCCATTGACTGTGGAGTAACTCCTGATGACCATAGATGCATCCTAGCAAACGTCATCAGTCCTGGTCAACAGGATAAGAAAAACTTCCTTCAATACCCTCTCTGGGTCTTCGCCTGGTAAGTCTATTGCAGCACAAGAAGGTATCAGATAGCTTCCATCAGAAACTGATCTGTTGCCTATTAAACCTTTATCAGCGTCATAAATGCATATGGGTATTCTTCCACGAAGCACCCACTCTCTTGGATCTGCAACCGGAAGCGGCTCAACATCCTCGACTTCGAATACTCCCATAATTTCAAGTTGGCGATTCAGACTCACCCCATTTTTTTCATCTTCGTCGGTATCAACTTGACGAAGGTTTTCAGTTCTGTGAAAGTATCTCGGTGCTCCAGCCATTCTGCAAAAGGAAAAAGGCAGGACATGCAAAATGATTCAGTTCACAAAAATTAAATTCAATTATGAATTTCAGATTAAATGGTCAAAAGTGGGCCTTTATATTGGGGTATACTCCCGTCCTAATAATTTGAAATAATTACTATGTGATTAAATGATTAATCAACTCTAGACTTAGGTTTAAAATCCGAGTCTGTGAAATTTGAGTGTCTCACTTAAAGCATGCATCTAAGGGTAAAATTGCCTAAAAAAACAATAACCTTAAGATTTTACTAAGGCAAATGTCCATGGGTAATTATCATGGCAAATGTTTAAGGACAAATGCTAAGGGTGAGATCCGTGGACAAGCCCACGGGCAGTTTTTGATCCCAGGCTTAAGGTCCTGTGGATAACCCATCCGTGAGGAATATCCACGGATACTCAAAATTTCCACGGACAAGTGTCTGTGAAAATTAAGTGAATCTGTGGATATTCCGTGGATAAATTTTAGGCTCACGGATAAAAGTCCTATGGGCAGTTTGTCTGTGAAAAATATCCACGAATACTCAAAATATTCACGGACACAAGCCCATGAATATTAAAAGCATTCGTGAACAAAGTCCACAGACAATATCTTTGAGCTCATGGACAAAAGTCCTGTCGGCAAGCCGTCCGTAGTTATAGACCACGGGCAGTGAGTCACCAGTTAGGTTTCCCATGACCGGAGAACTCAAGGGTTCCGACAATGGAACCGGAATGCCTGTTGGAAAGTGCAAGAAGCCCAAAAGGGCATCCCAAGCTCTCCCTGACCTGGGAAAACCCAAGAAATACAAAAGAATGTATTTCAAGGGATCCTAGGATCAAGACACATCCAAAAGGATGCCCAAATAGGCATCTAACCCGCCTAAGTGAGGTCTGAAACCCTCACTCCCGTCTATTGGATATGAAATTAGGGAAGAACACAGGTTCTTCCCTTCTAATAATCCTTAATAGGGTTAATACTCACCTCAAAATGAAAAAATGAAAGATTTGGGGGAAGCGAAGAAGAAGAAAAATTCTTCTTGAAAGAAAGTTCCTGAACTCAGAAATTTCTGGGTTCGAAAGGTTGGGAAAGACAAAGTGCTTCCCCAAGTCTAAGGCACCCTTATAAAGGTTGCCTCTGGGACAATCCTGACCATTCATTTCGAAATAGACAGTCCAAATGGCAGGGATACTCCCCGCCGTTCTGCTTTAATGGCGGACGTGACCTCATCATGAGGGTGCCTCGATAAGGGAAACCCATCATAGGTTTCCAACTAACACCTTAAGTGGAGGGCAGTTATGCCTCTCTACTATCACTGCCAGGTGTCAAGATGCAGATGGATGAATCATTTCCAATCATCCAGATCCTGAGCGGCATTTGTGAGCAGTGAAATCTCACCATCCATTGCCCAGGTGCATGTGCATTGACACACACCAGATCACCATCTCTCGAAGAGATGGTTCAGGTTTGCACGTGCCTATAGCACGCGCAGGCCTTTAGCTGTTAGCATCAAATACTGATGGCTGGCCATTATGTCACCTAGCAAGGCAAAGTAAGGTTTGATCCGTGAGGATAAACTTCACGGATCTAACCCTAAGTGCCAACCTCCAAGAGGCTGACATATGTCCAATCCATGAGGACCAAAACCTCACGGATCTATCTCTTATGCCAGCCTCTGAGAGGCTGACATGTGTCCCATCCATGAAGATCAAAATCTCACAGATAACTTTTGAGTGCCAGCCTCCGAGAGGCTGACAAGTGTATGATCCCTGAGGACTAAAACTTCACGGATGAGTCTTTAGAGTTAGTCTTTGAGAGACTGACACGTATCTCATCCGTGAGGATTAAAACCACACAGATAGCCTCTGAGTGTTAGTCTCTGAGAAACTGACACGTGTCCAATCCGTAAGGACCAAAAAACCTCACGGATGACTCCAGTGCCAGCCTCTAAGAGACTGACACGTATCCCCTCTGTGAGGATTAAAACCCTACGGATAACCTTTAGGTGTCAAGCGTTGAGAGTTTGACACTTATCACTCCGTGAGGACCAAAACCTCACGGATGATTCTTGAGTGTCAGCTCTGAGAGTCTGACACTTGTCAATCTATGAGGACCAAAACCTCACGGATAGCTTTTGAGTGCCAGCCTCCGAGAGGCTGACACCTGTTTAATCTGTGAGGACCAAATCCTCACGGATCCAACCCCCAGTGCCAACCCCCAAGAGGTTGACTCGTGTCCAAACCATGAGGGTAAATCCTCTCATGGGTCAAACATCATCACACTTGGTTCAGGACCTAAACCAAACGCTGGGCAAGACCTATGGTCTCACCCTTTGGTCCTTAGGCAAGCCCTATGGTCTCACCCTTTGGTTCGTGGGTAAGACCTATGGTCTCACCCTCTGGTCTATGGGCAGGACCTATGGTCTCACCTTTGGTCTGTGGGCAGGACCTATGGTCTCACCCTTTTGTTCGTGGACAAGACCTATGGTCTCACACTCTGATCTGTGGGCAAGACCCATGGTCTCACCTCTTAAATCCGTACACTAATCTAGGTCAGTCTGTCCCCAGCTGACAGTTAGTATTTGACTGTCATAGGGCAAAGACTCCTTGATAAGAAGGATTCTCTGTCAAATTATGGGGATCTCAAGGTAAGGACCCTTCTTTTAAAATCTCATGGGATGCCACATAACACCCCATAATTATGACAGGAAATTATGTCCTATATCCTAGGAAAGAATGTGATTAAACATCCTCCTTATCGAAAGGTTCTAGGATTCCCCCCAAAAAGGGAAAACCTGGTACAAGAGTCCTCAAAAGAAGAGGATTCTCTTGAGCTTGAGGAGTCTCCTAGATAAGGGAGACCCGTGAGCGCTCTAAGAGGAGAGCCTAAGTTGACTTCCCTAAATTAAAGGAGTCAAAGAGAGAGACCAAAAATGACTCTCTTAAACCTATAAAAGGAGGGTTTTTCATAAGAAACCCACACGAAGCTAGAAGAAAAAATGAAAGAAAGAGAAAAACTCTCTCCTTTTATTGAAAGTACAGCAGTAAACAGCAAGGAAAAAGAAGATCTCTCCTGCAATGGAGAACGTCAAGTGAGCCTCATAAAATGGCTACCACCATTCTCTTTTCTTTTCTGCAGATATAAAGAGCTCAATGAGGCACTTGTTACGCATACATGGGATCTGGGCAACCCCATTGAATAAATAAAAATATATTTATTCAAGTATTTGTTCTTCTTTAATTCTTCTTCTTAATCAGAAGTTCTTCCCCAAAATAGGGAAGATAATTTAACAGTCATAGTTTACTCAGATTGGAAGGATAGTCCCCCACAATAAATAATAAACTTCATATAACAATTGAGAAAATTTGATAAGCAAAGAACAATTTTTGTGCTTACATCTCTAATCACCTCATCCGGGTGCTCCACAGTAGGGATCCTCTTCTTTGTTGCCTTCTTTAGGGCATTTTAACTCTTAAACCACAATCCCACTGCCTCTCCCCAAAACTGACAACCTTAGCCTCTGGCTCATCCTCGCTAATGACATGCCCCCTGAATCTATAAAAGCTGTGTAATGACATTTCCAAAAAGCAAGTGCCAACTCGCACTACCCTGCTTTTGGCTCTCAATGGCCTCATGCAATATCTTCTGCATCGTCCTGTAAACATACTCAGCCACATCGACTCAATACCCCTTCCACACCTCATATAGGGCATCCAACAATGCACCTCGTCTCTCTGTAATATACCCTATGGGGTATAGGTTATGCCGGAATATAGTGTCGACAAACCACAATCTATGGGAGAGGTATGACCTACGAGTACAGTTCTGCCTTTCATTTTCGTACTTCCCCCCACACATCTCCCTAATAATCTCATGTAGGGTGGCCACCCTCTAGGGTGTCGGTGCATAAGGATACACATGATAGGAGTTAGAAGGTCATCCTATGGCCTGGGCGATAAAGGCAATGGTAGCCTCAAAAGTACGCCCCTCTACGATGACCTCTAAGGCATCCCGTACCTCTTCTTCTATCTCTTCCTCATCCTCTTCCCCTTCATCCACATTATCCCCGGTTGCCTTCTTGTTTTGCTTTCCATGGGCAAGACCTATGGTCTCACCCTTTGGTCCATGGGCAAGACCTATGGTCTCACCCTCTAGTCCTTAGGCAAGCCCTATGGTCTCACCCTTTGGTTCATGGGTGAGACCTATGGTCTCACCCTCTGGTCTATGAGCAGGACCTATGGTCACACCCTTTGGTCCATGGGCAGGACCTATGGTCTCACACTCTGGTCCATGAGCAAGACCCATGGTCTCACCTCTTAAATCCGTAAACTAATCTAGGTCAGTTTGTCCCCAGCTGACAGTTAGTATTTGACTGTCATAGGGCAAAGACTCCTTGATAAGAAGGATTCTCTGTCAAATTATGAGGATCTCAAGATAAGGACCCCTCTTTTAAAATCTCATGGGATGCCACATAACACCCCATAATTATGACAGGAAATGATGTCCTATATCCTTGGAAAGAATGTGATTAAACATCCTCCTTATCGAAAGGTTCTAGGATTCCCCCCAAAAAGGGAAAACCTGGTACAAGAGTCCTCAAAAGAAGAGGATTCTCTTGAGCTTGAGGAGTCTCCTAGATAAGGGAGACCCGTGAGCGCTCTAAGAGGAGAGCCTAAGTTGACTTCCCTAAAATAGAGGAGTCAAAGAGAGACCAAAAATGACTCTCTTAAACCTATAAAAGGAGGGTTTTTCATAAGAAACCCACACGAAGCCAGAAGAAAAAATTAAAGAAAGAGAAAAACTCTCTCCTTTTATTGAAAGTACAACAGTAAACAGCAAGGAAGAAGAAGATCTCTCCTGCAATGGAGAACGTCAGGTAAGCCTCATAAAATGGCTACCACCATTCTCTTTTCTTTTCTACAGATATAAAGAGCTCAATGAGGCACTTGTTACGCATACATGGGATCTGGCAACCCCATTGAATAAATAAAAATATATTTATTCAAGTATTTGTTCTTCTTTAATTCTTCTTCTTAATCAGAAGTTCTTCCCCAAAATAGGGAAGGTAATTTAACAGTCATAGTTTACTCAGATTGGAAGGATAGTCCCCCACAATAAATAATAAACTCCATATAATAATTGAGGAAATTTGATAAGCAAAGAACAATTTTTGCGCTTACATCTCTAATCACCTCATCCGGGTGCTCCACAGTAGGGATCCTCTTCTTTGTTGCCTTCTTTAGGGCATTTTAACTCTTATCCCACAATCCCACAGCCTCTCCCCAAAACTAACAACCTTAGCCTCTGGCTCATCCTCGCTAATGACATGCCCCCTGAATCTGTAAAAGCTGTGTAATGACATTTCCAAAAAGCAAGTGCCAACTCGCACTACCCTGCTTTTGGCTCTCAATGGCCTCATGCAATATCCTCTGCATCGTCCTGTAAACATACTCAGCCGCATCGACCCAATACCCCTTCCACACCTCATATAGGGCATCCAACAATGCACCCCGTCTCTCTGTAATATACCCTATGGGGTATAGGTTATGCCGGAATATAGAGTCGACAAACCACAATCTATGGGAGAGGTATGACCTACGAGTACAGTTCTGCCTTTCATTTTCGTACTTCCCCCACACATCTCCCTAATAATCTCATGTAGGGTGGCCGCCCTCTAGGGTGTCGGTGCATAAGGATACCCATGATAGGAGTTAGAAGGTCATCCTATGGCCTGGGCGATAAAGGCAATGGTAGCCTCAAAAGTATGCCCCTCTACGGTGACCTCTAAGGCATCCCGTACCTCTTCTTCTATCTCTTCCTCATCCTCTTCCCCTTCATCCGCATTATCCCCGGTTGCCTTCGTTTTGATAAAAAAGGCGAACCAACCTCGGGTAAACCATGACAGGGGATCCAAGGAGACATTGGAGGCCCCTATTCTCCAATTCTACAATGGTAGGGCCCATTTCCGGACACCATCTAAAGTACTCTATGTGGAATTGAGTTTGAGGGGTAACCGTCCAAGTGGCGAATTTCCCTGTTGGTTGTTCTTTTTGGGTAGGGGTAGGTGCACTAGAACTATGCTTTGGTGCACTAGAGTTGGGTTTCTGGTTAACGTCTTGCATTTGGGGGCCATTTGGTCTGAATTCTCTTTGAGGATTTTAATCAAACAGTTGATGTGCCCCTTCTTCACAACCCAATTTCACACACCACACAATCACAAGCACACGGCCAACCTGACCTCAATCACAACCCCTCCTACCCCAATGCAAACTTGGCCAACCCGGCCTCAATCAGAACCCGTCCTCCTTTGTTCCCTTCCTTCACACAATCACACTAAAGAAAAAGGAAAAAAAATAGAAATGGATGAGAATTTGGGGGTTTACCTTTGAATCAATGCTCACGATTCCCAAATCTCCACGTGATTGCTAGTAGATGCTCTCACCTCAAGCAAGAATGGAAAATGAATGGAATGAGAGAATATGAAAAGTTGAATGGAATAGGGAAGAAAAAGAGAGAAAATAAGAGAGAATGGGAAGATGCACGGACACGGGCTGGGTGATTTAAACAGATCTAGGTATCTGCAATCGATCGCACAGCAACTGCGATCGATCACACTAAGGGCAGAAGCTTACTGGAATTTGAGTCCCTGTATGCGATCCATCGCATCACAGTGCGATCTATCGCAGGTAACTGCAATCTATCACATTAAAGTGTGATCTATCGCACATTTAGCCGAGAGTTTGTAGAAAAATTCACTCTGTATGTGATCTATCACATGAAAGTGCGATCTATCGCACTTTTAGCTGAGCCTTACTAGAATCTGTACCCCTGTCTGCGATCTATCGCAGACCTAATTTTTATTTATTTTTTTTTGAGACACTATGGATGGGAGGATAGACTTTTGGGGGGATTTGCATCCACCCCAAACTTAGACTCGATCTTATTCTAAGGAAACTAAAGAATTGATTGGTTGCCTCCCAACAAGCACTAAGTTTTACATCTTTAGTCGGACAACCTCAAATGAATCAACCGCCTTGGTAGACGGGATCATGTAAATCTAAGGTTTCAATCAATTCACAAGACAATACCCTCAACATAGGGTTTCAATCTTTGACCATTTACCTTGAAAAGATTTCCATCTTTGGGGTCTTTGAGCTCAACTGCTCCATGGGGGAATACTGTGGTTACAATATAGGGCCCATCCCATCTAGAATGAAACTTACCAGGGAAGAGGCGTAATCTAGAATTGAAAAGCCAAACCTTTTGATTGGGATGAAAAGACCTTCGTAAGATGGTCATATCATGAAAAGCTTTGGTTTTAGCTTTGTAGATTTTAGCACTCTCATATGCGTCATTACGCATCTCTTCCAATTTGAAGAGTTGGAGTTTCTGGTTTGATCCCACTAGAGCCATATCGAATTAAAACTTCTTAATGGCCCAAAGGGCTTTGTGTTCCAACTCCACCGGAAGGTGGCAAGCATTTCCAAAAATGAGGCGATAAGGAGACATTCTTATTGGGGTCTTGAAAGTCGTACGATAAGCCCAAAGGGCATCATTAAGCCTCATTGACTAATCTTTTCGATCGGGTCTCACAGTTTTCATGAGAATATTCTTAATCTCCCTATTTCCAAATTTTGTTTTTAAAATATTATAATATGAACTTAACACTTTGTGATTGTAAATTAGGCACATCTTAACAATGATCAATATGTAAAGAAGAGAATTAAAATGTACGAGAAAATAGCTCTTGTAGTCAGTGAGGATCAAGCGAAGGAGGATTTTGCCAAATCATATGCCGATGTAGATACAGAATCGTTCGTACCTCCTTTTGATAGGAATGAAGTGATAGACGATTGTATTGGTCTTGAAGGGATGGAAGAGCAAACACATACCAAAAAGTAACAAGTTTCATCGAATAGTACATCATCCAATGTACGACGACATGGAAAAAAGCCTTGTCAAAGTGAAGAGATGGAAAATAAAATAGAAATGATAGCGCAACAAATTGGAGAGATGGATGCTACAATTAGGGAAATGAATCAAGATAATTTTCCTAAAGAACTCTTTAAGGAAGTAATGAAAACAGAAGGCTTTGATTCCTCATTACTTATTTCAGCATTTTATTACTTGTTAGAGCACCGAGTGATTGGAAATGGATTTCTAGCCAAGAGTGAAGAGTTTCGCAAGTAGTGGATGCTCAAATTTCAATCTCAGAGGGAGGGTTCTTCCAGTGGTAATTGTTTGTTTTGAATATGTTAATAGTTGCATGAATTTTTTTGATGATGTTCTATTTAGGAGTGGAACATGTTTAATATAGTTTTTCTACTTTTAGGATAATACAAAAACTTTTTATGGTATGTTTTGTTATTGGTGAATATAGTCGGTAGGTACCATTTGAATATGTTAATTTTGGACAATATAGATTGAAATTAATGGATGATAATTCGTTATACAGTTTGAGATATGTTTGTTGGTTAATATGGATTTTGAGACAGGTTTGTGGGTTTATTGAATTGAGAAATTTATTATGAAATTATTAGGAAGTATATTTTCATTGATGAATTTTTCTCCCAAACAAACACTGGAAAGTAAAATGGAGTCATTTTCCACCCAATTTTCAGTATGGCAACCAAACAGCACAAACAAGCTAGAAAACGATTATTTTCTTGTAAAACATTTTCTACGTAAATGATTTTACACCGTAAAATGTTTTATGTGCAAACAAACGGAGCATTAGTGGAAAATATAGATCAGAATAAAAGAAATTAAAAAATTATATTAGAATAAAAGCATTAAAAAGACTAGCGGAATGCACATGAATGTCAAGTCCTAATGAGTGTAGAAAATTAAATTAAATGATAGAATTTAAAAGCTCCAACTCATATTTAAATACTTGTGAAATTTGCATGAAGGTTTTGCTTCATCTGCAATGACCTATTTGCCTTTGAATTTGATATTGGTTGTTGCACCTTCACGCCCCGTATCATGTTCAGTTATTGACACTTTTACAATGATCTAGATAGAACTACCTTTTTTTAAGGAAAAAAAGAAAAAAAAGTGATAGAATAAGTGCAAACTCTAACACCAAAAAGGCAGCCATTATCAAGATTCTACATGCTCATAGGTTATTTACTGTTCAAAATAATTACATAAGCATCCCAACTTTCGCCAGTGAAAATTTACTGGATCAATGAACATATCATCCCCACCTATATCCTCCACTACCCAAAAGACTGAAGCAAGGAGGCTCTTATTCCATGTGGATGGACATATATTCGAAAATGGCATTATATAGGGAGGTGAAATTATTATTGTCCAACAAAATCACATGTCATCACAATCTTGTTGGTCTTCAGATGCGTCTCAACCATCACCTCTACCTTCGCCAGTAATCTTGTCATCAAAGTTTGTAGAATGCTGGTCATCTAATTACTTCCGATTTATTGATCGCCCATCATCGCTTTCGACATCAGATGCATCTGCAAGTCTCACAATTGCATCAACCAACGCTTGTTCATGTTCTTTCAACACTAACTTTCCTTCTCAACCTCTTGATCTAGAATTTTAGATTCCTAAGTAACAATTTCATACCTCTATTTTATGTTGATCTAGAATTTCAAATTCCCAAATAACAATTTCCATTAGACCTCTGTTCTATTTTGAACTAGAATTTCAATACTAGTAATCTCGGGATGATGGGGTATTGGGAAATTAGAAGGAAATTATAGTACAAAAACATTGGACTGATTAGAAGACCAAACCCCTAAAACTTTTTCATAAATCATATTCAAGCAAAAGAAAATAAAACAACAGAAAGATCGGAATTCAAGAAAATAAAATCTCGAGAGGAAGGAAACAAAGAGAAAGAGATGAAATCGTCGTGAGCATGGACATAAGCAGTCCTCCGTGAGTAGATATGATCTCCTGGTTTAAGGCTATCTCTATCGATCTTGATTGTTTCTTAGTTCGTTCATCCTCAAATATCCAAAACATAATAAGAAAATAGAAATTGCAGAATTTCCATTAAAGGAATGAGCAATACCTGTTGGAGAGCAGCCTCGTCTCTCATTCTCTCTCTATCTCTTTCTCTCTACAAGATGGAAATCCCGTCTCTTGCCTCCAGTTTGGCAGATGAGTTACAACTTACATCTATATAAATCATTAGAATCAATCAAAAATCATTACAATAAGAACAGATACAAACCAAAAAAATTAGTAATCCATGATAGAGAGGAAGAAAAAGAGGAGGTGATGCACCAAATGTTAGGAGCATCGGCGATGTCGAAGGAGAACATAATACTCAGTTGCTAGGGTTAGAAAACAAAAACATAGAAAAAGAAGAATAGAAAAAAATGAAGGAGCAACAACAAAGAATGAATGTAAATAAATATGATAAAAATTACTGTACTCGAACTTTTACTTCGAATTTGTTTCGATATTGTGGAACACTAGATTTGAATCAAAAGCGGAAACATATAGGGATAAAACCATGAGAGAAAGGTGAGGATAGGAGGAGTAGGCGACGACAATAAGAGGCAAGGGGCGAGGGACGATGAGAGAAAAACTGAGAGAGGGATTCGTGGGAGGGAAATGGAAATTGTGCTTTAAAAGAAAAACTGAAAGAGGGATTCGTGGGAAATAATTGTGCTTTAAAAGATTTTAGATAGTTATAGAGTGAATTACTTAAATGTCCATAGTTGAATACTATAATAAAAGTAACAGAGGAACATAATAGGGGGTTTATGGTCTTATACAGGAAAAAAGTCACCTATGCACCTATCGCTCCTTTTTATGTAAGACGTTTTCTTTTGTCCATAAATTTTTACATTTGATAAAAAAATTTAAAACAAAATCTAAGCACACCAACACACAGGAGACGTAGTGGACAATCCCTCCATATGCCAAAACTTTCACTCATGTACTCAATAAGAACAAAGGATTTTGAAACCCCACAATCTAATTAAGGAAAGATTTATATTAACCCCAATTACAAATATTAAGTCCACCACCATCCATAAGAACTATAAAGTAAGTAAGTAAGAAGAACGAAAATAACATATCATCAAACCACATCTAAGAATGACATTAAAAATTCTACCAGATTAACAAAAAAAAGAACATAGAAATTCAAAAATCAAACATAAGAATTATCAAAAGTAGAGCAAATACATGGTCTTCAAAATGATCCAAATCAAACACCCAAATGAACAATCACCCACAACGACATCTAAAAATTAAATACATGAATAAAACATCCATCCAAAATGCTTCCAAATGAAACCCTACCAATTGTCTTATGAAGTAACCCAGTAAATTCTCAATAGCTGAAGTGAAAAAAAAAACAAGAATGAAAAGAAAAAGTAAAGTTTCAGTAATTTATTCGACAACTGTGTGAAGCGTTGGTACTTGGCACATGGAAAAACAAAGAGGGGAATAAATCACAAGTGGGCCAACCGAAATTACCTCTAAGACATTGTTTTGATTTCGAGGGGTGAGTAGAGAAATTAGTAGGTAGTGCCAAGTCTAGGAGATTTAACTTGATCTCCCTATAAATAGTAATAAATAACACAAGATTTTGTCTAATAAAATAGCGATCATAGCAAAGAATGATGATAAAATATTGTCCAAATGCATTTTTTGACTACTTTGGGAACAAATTGAGAGATGATTCAAAACGAAAGTATCGATTTTGGCGGAATTCGGATGGGACGAAAGGGAATCAAAAAAGGAAAAAGAGAGAAAAATAAACAAAGGTATATCTGAGAGTGAAAGCAAATTAGTTATTGAACAAAACTCTGCTAAACCCTAAGAGGCTGTTTGGTTCAAATTATTTGGCAATTTAATCGCAACAAATCGCTTTCTGCATAAAGCTAGCGTTAAAATTGTGTTTGGTTCAGAACCCGAATTGATTATGCCCGAGATCGATTGTTCCTAAAAGCGTTGGGGGACAAATCGAAAAAAGTGTCAATTATGGATGGAAGAGAAATCAGTTTGGCTTTCTGATTATGCAGAGCGTTTTTTGACGGAAGAAGGCTTCGGAATTTTAGACCCCCAAACTCTCTTCATGACTCATTTGTAGGGTTTCCAAAAATAGAGAAAAGAGGTGAGGCAATTTCGTCGATCTGCAACCATCCGAGAAGTCAATAGGTACGCCTCTGATCTTATTCTTCTTCTTCTTACTGTTTCTTCTTCTATTGTTGATTCTTTTTCTAGGGTTTCAAAAAGGAGGAGGAAAGGGGATCTCGTCTGCAACCATACAAGTACGCCTCTCAACTCTTCTTCTTCGGTTTCTTCTTCTTCTTCTTCTTCTTCCTCTTCTTCTTCTTCTTCTTCTTCTTCTTCTTCTTCTTCTTCTTCTGTTTACATGTATTTCTTACTCTCTAATGCTCAGATTTTGTAGATGTATTTTGACATATTATTGAGAAAAAAAAATGGAAAATAAGTATTTTGACATATTATTGAGAAAAAAATGGAAAATAAGTAGACCCTTGAAATTTTTTGGGGTTAGAAGCACATTAGACCAAGAACTTTTTTTTTTTTTTTTTTTTGTGAGGGTTGGATAATTTATCATGAATAATTTGCAAACCACTATAGGTAATTGATTATAATCTATCATGAATAATTTTAGTCAATTCATCTCAAGATATAGGACTGAAGTCCAAGTTTATGATTCGCCTTTGTCATCTTGTATGCCAACTTATAAGATCTAAGTGATGATTCCCAGTAGTGTCTTTGGAACAAAGTAATGTTATATGGACAAGAAGAACACAAATATGTATAGCTAATAGATGCAATCGTCTTTCCCTTCTTTGGACAAGCACTAGAATGAATTTCATGAGTGGGCAAAATCTTTATAAATTTTGTAAAGGTAAATTTTGGTATGTTTAGCTAACAGATATTTCTATTATAACATTTTGTAAAGGTAAATTTTGGTATGTATAGCTAACAAATATTTATGTTATAAAATTGCATGATTGGGCAGAGGCGAAGTGCTTAGTTGAAGGTGATGTCTGTGAATGTCCACCCAATTGGAGATGGAAGTTGTATGATCTTTAATAACAACAATAATATAGTTGGATATGTAATGGATAACACTATGCAATTAATTTGTTATATCTTTAATTTGAGTTATTATTTTGATTTTTAGAGGACATGGATAACACCACCCAACCTAGTGGTAGTAAGAAGTTGGGTCAAATACAGTGGTCCGAAACTTTGGATCAGAGTTCTTTATAGAGTTAGCGATGGATGAAGTACTGAAAGGGAATAGGCCAACTACTAGTTTCAATAGGATTAGGTGGAAAAACATTAGAGAAGAGTTCAACAAAAAAACTGGTAGAGAGTACCAGCACCAACAATTTAAAAACTACTTAGCATCTCTTAAGGCTAAGTGGAGGTCTTGGAATAAAATCGTTGAACAAACAGGCTTTGGGCAGGATTCGATAAGAAAGGTCGTCACTACTGATGAAGAACGATGGATAAATCTGATAAAGGTACAATGATAGTAATTTTAATGATTAATAATCAAATGGTATTACTAACAATTAACATTTCACGTACATCAATACAGGTAGACCCAATATATGAGAAGTTTAAAACCACCACATGTCTAATGTATGAGGACATGACAACAATTTTTGGAGATACGTGTGCAACTAGTTGGGCTGCTTTAGCGACGGGAGAGAGCGAGGAGAGAGAAGATGACCTTGATGCAATTCCGTGTACACAGGAGGACCAAACCCCCATAGAAGATGACCTTGTCACTTCTTGTAAGTGACGTATTGATTCAACAACTCCTAAGCCCAAGAAGAAAGATTCAAAGGGGGATCATTTGGTCAAAGTAATAGACACTTTGGTCGAGGTGTCTATGAAGATGATGGAACAAAGTGCTTCCTTGGGAGTTACTCCAACCCCTGTTAGTCCAGATGATCCTTTTTCCATGACAAGTTGTATGCATTTGATTAATGGAATTGAAGATCCTAACTTCTGCCTTAAGGGTATCTTCAAGGCAATAAAGATCTTATTTGGCAACGGACATTGAAGTTACATTGCTTCAAAATTATTTTTTTTATAAGTGCATTGATGTATGGTTGAAATTATAGTATTATGACGAAAAGAGGCATCCAAAACTTGATGTGTCCTTGTGGTATGGGAGACATGTGAGTCCATGAGGCAAAAATAAAAATAAAAACTATGGTTGCTTATTCTATCGATGTCCACTTTGGCAGGTAAAAAAATACAATAAAGCAATATAGTTATAATTTTATATTTGTATTTTCTTACCATTATTTGTATATTGAATGTAGAATCAACCTGGATCTTTCATGTGGGTTGATGAAGAATATGGTGGTGCTCATAGCACAATGGTCCACCATAACAATAATATGGTGGAGGAACGTAGGAGATACCGAATGCTTCTATATGCATCATGTGGATGCATAAGAATTATGGTTGTTATTAATTTTATGTCACTGTTATGGTTTGTAACCATTGTCTTCAAGTAGGGACTTATGTCACTTTTTATGGTTTGTAATTATTATCTTCAAAGTAAGGACTTATGTCACTTTTATGGTAACAATTGTTTATAAGTAGAGTCTTTTTTGTTCAATTTCAAGGGATGGATAACATTTTTAGAATTTCAGATTAGTAATCAGTTTTATGTTAGGATGATCCAAACACAATTATTTTGCACATAATCGATTTCCTGCAAATAATCGATTATAGACAGGATACTTCCAAACAGGATTATTTATTACTGCACTTTCAGCAGACAACGATTATTCATGACAGTGCTTTCTATATAATCAATTGTAACTTTCATAATTTGAACCAAACGGCCTCTAAAAATGATGCAAGATATCTCTGGTGAGGAATGCTAGCCTACTCGCCGACATAGATAAAAGAAACATACACCTTCCCTGTGACGGAGCCGTGTCCAAGTGGGTACACTAACATTCACAATATATGTTATAGAAAAGAAAAAGGGAAATGAACTTATAGGGGAGTGGTGAACTTGAGTGTTTGGAAACAATTATCATAAAGAGCTTAATTGTCCAAAATTTCAAGCATATCATACACACGTCCTCATTCTCAAAAGTTGGTGCACAGAGAGTAGTGTTTACAGTTATGGGGAAGATGAAGAAGAAGAATCTTAAGAAGATACAATGAGAAGTGATAGACGTGGAAGGAGACTGCTAGAGGAGGGTTTGAAAAAGGGCCATGCTTTGCACAAAGGATGTTGTGCTTACTCCAGATGTCACATGTCTTGAGCTCAACATAACCTGTGCGTACCGAAATTGCCCATGCTATAGATTACAAATGTTAATGCAAACGTTCGACAAAACAAGAGGGTAGAAGCGGAAATTTGAAGGTTCGACGACACCAGATTTTGTCCAGGTAGTTAAAAGGTTCGACAAAATTCAACGATATAGCGTTGAAGTACACAGTTTTTAGTAAGGGAATAGAAATTTAAGTGACTTTGTCAGATTTTTTAACAAAATTAATTCTTACTATTATGGAATTCAAGTATTATTATTTTTTTATGAGAGTTGAAATCTTTTATTTTATTACATATGAAGTTTAACCTGAATATCACCAAAAAAAAAACGAAAAAAGTTTAACTTGAATAACAAGAAATGAAAAGCATCTTATGTCTAGTTCTTCAAAGAAAATGCATCTGGTGAAATGACAAAAGTTACTAAGTGTCAAATTAAAGTCTCAGTAAAAAAAAATGGACCCTAAGTGATTAATAATGGAGAGTGAAACTCTTGCAAGATATCTCCAAGGTAGATCCCACTAATTCTCTCATAAGAGAGGCCACACCATACCATTGAGAAAGTGGTGACTTTTTTTACTTTGAAGAATATTTCAAGTTCGAAGACGTGTACAATGATCCAAATAATAACTAAATGTCAAAATAAACTTTTGAAAACTCAAAAATTTTCTTATTATATATACTAGTGGGTGGCACGTGCGATGCACGTGAGAGGGACAGGGGAAGGGGAGAGAGACGGGAAAGAGGGACCCTAGTGCGGGCATTTGAAAAAAATTTAAGGAATATTTTGGGTATAGAAACTTAAGGGACATTTTGGATATCCTCTATCTGGATAGATGCCCCTATAAAAAAACTTGTGAGGGACACGTTGGTTATAGAAATATATAGGACGCATGAAAATTTTGAGACACAAAAGGTTTTAAGGGCATTTTGGGTATAACAAAGAAAGGGGGAGGGCGGGGCCTTGGCAAGACATTCTTCTTTCAGAGCGTTTTGCCAAGAGAGCAAACAATCCAATTACGCCATTGAGGTCGTCATGTGTCCTTTTTTAACACTCCTTAACTGTGGTTAAGATTCACCCACCCCTAAATTTCACCCACTTATCCTTGGTTTTTAGATTAAAAAGAACATGAAAAAAAGTTTACCCTACGAGTTATTGAATTTTAATTAGGGTTTAAAAATTAATATTTTTTTCTAAAAACGAAGGATAAGTGGGAACTTTAGGGATGGGTGAATCTTAACAACAGTTAGAGTTCTGTTACGCCCTTGAGGTTGTCATGTGTCTCTTTTGACAATCCTTAACTAAGGTTAAGATTCACCCACCCTAGGGTTCACCCATCTATCCTTGGTTTTTAGAAAAAAAATTAATCTTAGGAGTTAGTGAATTTTAATCAGGGTTTAAAAAATATATTATTTTAAAACCTCGGTTAAAATTCACTAACTTTTGGAGTTGATTTTTTTTTTTCTAAAAACCAAGGATAAATGGGTGACCCTAGGGGTGGGTTAATCTTAACCACAATTAACGAGTGTATAACCGTAAGAATTTCAAGTCTAATATAGATGAGTAAGGGCTAACATGAGAATTAAGCAAACATTCAATGAAATTTTGTCATATATACATGATTATGCTAAGGGTAATTTAAGAATTTAGAAAAACGTAAGGGAGCATTCTCATTAGAAAAATGTAAGTTAAGGGGCATTTTTGGAATTAAAATAAATATCAATCAAATCCTCTTTATATTATTAGTAGATATATATATAAAGCAATGTTTTTTGAACGGTTATAAAAAGCAATGTTAGGTCCACTTTTCGGTTGTCCACTCTCCCCTATTTCCATACAAGAATAAAATATAGAGTCTTAGGCTCTGATACCAATTGTTGCCCAAGTAGTGGAGCCTAGGGGGGGGGGTGAATAGGGTCTTGGAAAATTAAAATTTTCTTCCTAATCCCTTAAGTAAAATTTTAATTAATCTAATAACAATGGAATGAAAATCTAGCAATTCTATAATCAATGCAACAGTGAATAAAGAGATGGAAAGAAGAGAGCAAACACAAGATATGTTATCAAGATTCGGCTTCCAGCCTAAGTCCCCACCTCAAGCTACCCACTTGAGGATTCAACACGATCCACTAATCGAACAATCTTCTTCACGGATGTAGATCAAATCTTTACACCTTGCAAGAGAATCCCTCTCTTGACTTCCTTTGCATACAATAAAGCTTCAAATTCAAGGACAAGAGTCACTCAAACTCTTGATTTCAAATACACTATGTATAAGCTTAAATACAATCCAAAATTACTCCTTAGATGAACTGATGGATGACTTGATCACTCACTAAGAGTCTCTCAAAGAATGAAGTTGACTAACTCAAGATAGACTCTTTTGGGATTCTAGGGTTTTCTCAATGAATGAATCAATAAATGCTTTGAGTGAATGATTGGAGTTAATGGAATGATCAAAAGTTGTTTTTCATTCATAAATTATCCCAATTTATAGCCAGGAAAAATTATGGCCGTTGGAAGTGCATTTAATGCAAAAATGGTTGTTTGAAAACTAGTCATTACAGTGCATTAATGCTTGTCGCGAGCAAATCAGTCAACTGGTTTTGACAAATCAGTCGACTAATTTGTACCAGCCTATTTTCAGAATATGAAGACCACAATCAATCGACTAGTTTTTAAGCCAATGAGAAACTAGTCGACTGGTTTTGAAAACAGTGTCTAAACAAGACACAGGACTAAATCAGTTGACTGATTTTGATTTGCCTTAGTAACCAGTCAACTGGTTTTCTGTTTTTCACAGAAAACTTCTCTATACAAGCTTAGATGATTTGATTGATCCAACTGGACATCTAACTTGAGTTTATCAAGATTATAATCATTTAAATTGATGTTCTAGAGCCTTAGAATGATATGCAAATATGTTCTTAAGATTCCTATTGTCAATCTAGACATTTGAGCTTTCAACCTTCAAACTTTGAAGACTTTTTATAATTGCCCTAAGAACTCTCAAACTTAAATATAAAACCTTTAATCTTCTAGTTGGAGAGTCTTCAGTGTTTTTCAAACTTGATCTTGATCTGTCTTCTTTGTTTTCATCTTTATGACCAAGATTGCTTCTTAGTGGATCTTATTCTTCATGTCATGAGTTTTGCTCTTTTGTTTTGAATCTTCAATTTGATTAGTTGGCTTGCTTTGTAGATCACTTATATATTTGGTTTCATTTCCATGCTTTAAGCCTTGGATATTGTGTTAATGCTCTTATACACTAATTTTCATAAAAAAAATTAATAGAGATATTAGTAACACAATGGTCATTTCATTATTGTGTTATTATTAAAATTATTATGAGTACCTATGATTGTAACCTTTAGGCTAACAGTAGGTAGTGGGTGGTGGGTGGTGGTAGTGATGGTGGTGGGTAGTATTGTGGTGGTGGAAGTGGTGGTGTGGTGGTGGTCCTAGTGGTGCCGTCGTGGTGGTGGTTGTGGATGGTGATGGGTCCATCTTGTGAGCAAGGGTTTTTACCACCTTTTCTTCTGGGCTAGGCCCTACGGAGGAATGACGCTAAAACGGCCCTAAGGGGACTCACACAGGGTTAACTAAGAGTCGCCACCTATTCGGTGCAGGGAATAGGACTCAGGTTTAGATTAGGGCTAATGGTCTCTATTAGAGTTAGGGTAAGTGGTTCGATTAAGTCATAGTGAAGAGGTTAGGTACCCTGGGATCCCCATCTAAGACGGTTACCTATTCCCTAGGTTTAAGCCAAATTAATTCAAAGTTATTAAAAATGCCTAAGTGTTAAGAGTGATGCTAACTCAAGAAATGGGAAAATCCTAACTAGGGGTCGAACCCAGGTTGGGTTACCTATGTACCCGTTGAGGCAGAATCAGACCGAGCGTAATTCGGGGGGTATATGAACCCGTACCAAGTTTAAGGGGTATGTGCACCAGAGTGACTAAGGGTTAGCCCGGAGGCTTGGGTAGATAGGCTGAGGTAGCGAAAGTGCACCAGAGTGGCTATGGTTGAGCCTGGAGACTAAAGTTAGGGATTTTTTGTACAATTGTTTTTTGGATTTTTATGGATTTTTCAGATTTTTAAAAGATTTTAAACCAAGGGTATGAGATTAACTAAGGTTAAGTTTAACCCCGGTTGTGATCCAAGAGTGACCCCCCAAATAAATGCAAGGCCTAGAATGGCCTCCTACATATTCTGGATCAATGGTAAAGTTGGTTAACTATGGTTAATTCAAACCAAGTTAAAAGTCAAATATGGCATGGAGAGTTAATTAACCCAAGTTAAAGTCAAAGAATGGTCCCCAAATGAATGCAGGGCCTAGAATGACCTCCCACATATTTGGGACTCATAGCAAAGTTAGTTAACTAAGGCTAGATGAGCCTTGGTTAAGTTTATTGCCATATGGGAGTTTCCAATGGAGAGAGGACCCAAGTGATAGAAGTTGGCAATGGCAACCATCCCAAAACAGTGGTGATTTCAGCACTGTTTTGAACAAACAATGAAGGGGATGATCTACTAGGGTTAAGTCAAACCCTGGTTGGGGTTCATGGGACAAGAGGGTTTAATTAGGATTAGGTTTAACCCTTGTTCAACCGTGCCAAACGCCACAAAACAGTGTTGTTTTAGCACTCTTTTGAACAAGAAAGAGGGGGGAACATAGCCTAGAAAAGTTAACCAAGGTTAAAGGTAACCCTGGTTTAAGGTTCATGAAGTAAGAGAGGATGACTAGGGTTAATCAACCCTAGTATGGCCATGCAAACCGCCCAAACAAGGCAAAATTTGGTATTTAAAAGTCCAAAAACAGTGTTGATTTCCAGCACTGTTTTGGATTTTAAAAAAATGAAAAGGGTTCCTATTGGGGTTAACTAGGATTAAGTGTAACCCTAGTTATAGGTCTTAGGGACAAGAGCGTTTCACTAGGGTTAAGTTTAACCCTAGTTTTGGCCATGCAAACCGCCCAAACAAGGCAAAATTTGGTATTTAAAAGTCCAAAAATGGTGCTGATTTCCAGTACTGTTTTGGATAAAAAAAAATGAAAAGGGATCCTATTGGGGTTAACTAGGGTTAAGTGTAACCCTAATTAGAGGTCTAAGGTAGAAGAGGATTTAACTAGGGTTAAATTTAACCCTAGTTTTGGCCGTGCAAACCGCCCAAAAACTAATTTTTTACACATTTGATTCCCAAAACAGTGCTGTTTTTTAGCAATTTTTGGATGAAAAAGAAGAAAAGAGGGGCTTATGGGGGTAATTAGGGTTGAGTGTAACCCTAGCTTGAGGTGTAAGGGACAAAAGGGGCTAACTAAAGTTAAGTTTAACCCTAGTTTGGCTGCACTAACCATTCCAAAACAGTGCTGTTTTAGCACTCTTAAACGCCCAAAACAATGTTATTTTCTCTCTATTTCGGATGAGAAGAAAAGGGAAAGGCTTAGGGTTAAGTTTAACCCTAGGCGGAGGTTTATGTGACAATAGGGTCTAGCTAGGGTTAAGTTTAACCTTATTAAGGTGAAAGGGGATTCACCCAATGGTCAAGGTCAGTCTACATTATTCTGCACATAAACCTGCTGGGCAGAAATGGAGTTGTTGTCCTACTAGGAACCGCCCATCATAGAGCCTTTGGGACCATCTTATGCCAATGATACAGTTGGGGTTAGTTCTCTCAGGGAGTGCCGGAGCTTCGGGAGCTCTAGGGGCCACGGATTAGCTCAATCATGGGCTTGAAGCAACATGAAATGATAAGAAGAAAAAGAACAGAAATAATGGGATCGAGGGAGTGCCTCTCCTCCTTTGGTTATAGGGTCCCTCCTACATTGCCTATGGCAACGTAGGAAGCCTTTTGATCACCCAGGGGAAGGGACCTTCCTTCTTGCAATGAAAGCACAGTGCTAGAACAGAAAAAAGAAAAAATAATAATAAGAAGAAAAAGAAAGAAAGAAAGGGGAGTACAAGGTGCTAGAACCTACTCTTTTCTAAACACTCAAACTTCGTGGAACTATTTCGACCTCAAGAAGAGTTGGTTAATTTGAGGGTTCTTAGCTAAAGGCTATTGCCCTCAGTGCACCAAAAACTTCTCTCACGGGTGAGTGGTAGTGGGCTTATCTCTTTGTTTGGCAAGGAACTTTTTGCAGATTGTTTTTTTTAAATGAACTAATGACTTGAGGCTAAGTTTCTAATTTACCAGAGGTTTCTTGAGGATCCTCTTGGATTTAATTTGGACGGTGGTGGGTGGTGGGTGGTGGGTGGTGGGATTGAGAAATGTGATTGGGAGGTCAACCTGTGAGTGGCAGGTGGGTTTCAGGCCAGCAGGATAACTCTCTCTCTTCAATTCGAATGTAGGGGCAGGTCCGGGGTTTCGGTGAGGGTCTGGCCTTGACACCAAAGTGGCAATGTGTTGGATTTTGTGCAAGAGACAAATGAAATGGGCCTTGGGCTGCCTTGTCTTTGGTCTAAGGTTTCGGCTTTGGCTTGTGGGCATGTGCTTTATAGTATGGCGTGGGCTAGGATTGTGCCAAGGCTTGGGCCATTGGGGCTTGGAGATTTAGCTGAGCTAGAGCTTGGGCCTGGGATAGATCATAGGCTTAATTTTGGGGTTATGGATATGGTTTAGGATTTAAACATGGGCTTGTGGATTTTAAGGAATTTATGTAAGGATTTGGATGGGTCTAGGTTCGTTGAAAAGGGTTAGGTCTAAGGTTAGACCTAGGGTTAGGGTTAGGTTTAAGGTTAGATTTAGGACTAGGTCATAGGATTAAGGCAGGCTAACCATGGTTAAAGATGAGATGTAAAAATTAGGTGCTTACAAATATTTTTATTTTTTGTCAGCAAAATTTTTAATTTCTTCATTTTCAAAAATTTTGATAATAATTTTTTTTTTTTTTTAAAGAGAGCAAAAACATGTTGTGTAAAAAATTTTAAATTTTTGTTATTAAAATTTTCAGATTTTTATTTTTAATAATAGAAAACGGAAGTACAACCAAACGGGAAATGGCCGGCCGGGTCATGAATTCCCACCCATATTCTCAAGTACCTTCATTCATTAGCGGTTAGCGTGTATGACCAGTAGTCAATTCGGCTTCCGGTCAATCTTTGATGCTTTGACCAAAGGTGGCCAACCCGTGTTTCATACGAGGACAATAATGTAGCCAATAGGAAGCTTCCCCAAGTCAATACCATATCAAAATCCTCATAAACTATAAGGAAGTTGCGACTGAGACCCTCTTAGGGGCTAGGGCCGAGACTAAGACCATGCTATGACTGGGCATGGCCCATTTCACATGATAGGCTCCACCATGCTCTAACTATAATACCCATAGCCATTATCAACCATAATGCAGCCGCCCCTTGTGACTAACCATGTCTCGCTCCTCCTCCCTCCTCCTCCTCCTCCTCATCTTCCTCTCCTCCTACCTCCTCACACCTTCCACAGCTCAACAACAGCAACAGAACTTCTCTTCCTTCTCCTTCTCAGACTCCCCATGGCGCCCAAACCAGAACCAGATCCTTATTTCTCCCAATTCAACCTTCGCTGCCGGATTCCGGCCATCCCCCATTTCTCTAAGCCTCTATATCTTCTCCGTTTGGTACCTAAACGTCTCCGACGAGACCATTGTCTGGTCTGTTAATCCAAATTCTCCCGTTAACCGTTCTTCTTCTCTAGTCATCACTTCCTCTGGTGCTCTCGTCCTCAATGACTCTGCCGGGAAGAACTTATGGCCAACGAGTACCGCCGGGAATTCAAACACTACTGTACTTGTTCTCGGTGATGATGGGAACCTGGTTTTCGGTAATTGGGTAAGCTTTGATAGTCCGACCGATACAATTCTCCCTGAGCAGACCATTAACGGTACTGTATTATTTTCAAAGAATGGGAAGTTCATGTTTAGGGACTCCAAGGATTTGGTTTTGGTTAATTCTTCTCAGGTTTACTGGTCTGGCGATAATACGTTTCTGAAGATGGATTCTAGTGGGAAGTTGGTCATGGATGGAAGTTCTTGGATATCGGCTGATTTCGGTGCTACCCGGTTGCGAAGGTTGATCCTTGAGGATTCTGGGAACCTGAGAATTTATAGCCTTGATCCTGCTTCGGGTACATGGGTACTTGTTTGGCAAGCTGTGCAAGAACTCTGTACAATCCGTGGCGTTTGTGGCCCAAATTATATATGCATGACCGACGGCCTAAACTCTACTTACTGCATCTGCCCAGCAGGATTCCGGCGAGTCGGAGATCTCTGCGAAAGGAATATTCCCCTCGCAGGTACAATAGGTAGCAGATTTCTCCCGCTGGATTACGTCAATTTCTCCGGCGGATCGAACCAGACTGACCTGAAAGCCCCCAATTACACAACCTGTGAGTCTAAATGCCTGGCCAACCCCAGATGCCTTGGCTTTGGCTTCAAATTTGATGGGAGTCAATACTGTGTTCACCAGCTTGACCGCTTGCTTTACGGGTACTGGTCTCCGGGGATTGAAGCAACCATGTTTCTCCGCGTGTCGAAGAACGAATCGGCCGTGTCCAACTTCACCGGCATGACGAGCATGCTCGAGACGACGTGTCCCGTCCGCATAAGCCTCCCTCTCCCACCCCAAGAGTCGAAAACCGAAGCCAGAAATCTCGCAATAATCTGTACCCTCTTCGCAATAGAACTCATTAGTGGTGTTCTTGCCTTTTGGGCCTTCCTCAAGAAATACATCAAATATCGAGACATGGCTGGAAGACTAGGCCTAGAATTTCTCCCCGCTGGTGGACCCAAACGCTTCACCTATGCCGAGCTCAAAGAAGCCACAAATGACTTCTCCAACGTCATCGGACACGGCGGATTCGGTGTCGTCTATAAAGGGGAGCTCCCGGATCGCCGTTCCATCGCCGTCAAACGCCTCAAAGACATCTCTGGTGGGGAAGCAGATTTCTGGGCTGAAGTCACCATTATTGCCCGAATGCACCACCTCAATCTAGTCCGTATGTGGGGATTCTGCGCCGAGAAGTCCCAGAGATTGCTCGTATACGAATACATCCCCAACGGCTCCCTCGACAAGTTCCTCTTCCCAGCCGTCCAACCCGTGTCCTCGGAGTCGGACACGGGGACGGGATCGGGATCGGACACGGCAAAGAAGATCCCGGTGAAGCCGACACTGGATTGGAACATCAGGTACCGAATAGCACTTGGGGTGGCAAGAGCGATCGCGTATCTTCACGAGGAGTGTCTGGAATGGGTACTGCACTGTGACATCAAACCAGAGAACATACTACTAGAAGATGATTTCTGCCCAAAAGTGTCCGATTTCGGGCTAGCGAAGCTGAGAAAGAAAGAAGACCATATGACCATGTCACGTATCCGGGGGACACGCGGGTACTTGGCTCCAGAGTGGGTGAAAATGGAGCCGATCACGGCGAAGGCAGATGTGTACAGTTTTGGGATGGTGTTGTTGGAGATTGTGAGTGGGATTAGGAACTTTGAATTTCGACGATCTTCGGTGGAGAGCGAGGAGTGGTATTTTCCGAGATGGGCGTTCGAGAAGGTGTATAGGGAGGTTAAGGTGGAAGATATTTTGGATGGAAGGATAAAGCATTGTTATGACAGTGAGCTTCACTTTGATATGGTGGATCGCATGGTGAAGACGGCCATGTGGTGCCTCCAAGATCGGGCCGAGACGAGGCCGTCCATGGGAAAGGTGGCCAAGATGTTGGAAGGGACGGTGGAGATTACAGAACCAGGAAAGCCCACTATTTTCTATTTAGGAGATGACTAAGCTGTACAGAGATTTGAGGTAAGAAATTGGGTTTGTAGCTTTTTTTTTTTTTGTTTTCGGTCTTGGTTTATAGGGATTTTAGGTTGAGCTTTCCTTGCCGTTGCTTAAGTTTGGGCTCAACCCTTTTGTAATTGAATGGGATTTAAAATGGACTCTCTGTTAGAAAATAGAAAACATGGCAAAACTTTTGTAAATTACATGATTTCTAGCGCGAAATAGTTAACGCACCCATGAAATTCATTTCATAACCTAAGGCACCGCTTCATCGGTCGATGCCTCCCCTTTCCTCTTTTGTAATTGAATGGGATTTAAAATGGACTCTCTGTCAGAAAACAGAAAATAGAAAACATGGCAAAACTTTTGACATGATTTCTAGCAACTTCATTGGTGGATGCACGTGAGAGTGAGGGGAAATATTAATATTCGAAATCTTTAGCGATAATTTACAAACCCGGCTGAATAATTTAAATTAAAATAAAAAATAATAAAAATTTGCACATGTAATCAATAATAATTCACAATAGTTTTTCCTATTATCTATTATAATAGGAGAATCTCTACTATTATAATAAGAGAATAAGAGATAGAGTTGGTTGATTTTTTTACCTAAAAAACCCCAAATAATTTTATCCTATTACTACATACTAGTAAGTGGCACATGCGATGCACGTGAGAGTGAGGGGAAGGAGTTAACAACAGTTAATAGGAGATAAAAGAGACACGTGTTAACCCGCAAGTGCGATTGAACTCTCCCTGAGTTCAATCGCGATTGACTGTGATTCTATTCTTTAAATAGATAGATGAGCAAGAGGTAGTTTGAGAATTAAAGTAAAACATTAAATCAAAAGTTTTATTTTATATGAGGGTAGATTGGGAATTTGGGAAAAATCAAGCTATGTCGGGCTCTCCCGTTATAAAAGTAACTAGCGGAAGGCACGTACAATGCACGTGAGTGTACAGTCCCAATATTTTTAAAATAAGATGTTGTTTGGTCTCCCTAAAATGCAGTAGAAAGATGTGGATGCATCATGCTTTGATGCACCCATGATTGTTGGTGTTCGTGCTAGAAAGGCTAATATGGGAAAAGAATAAAACATTTATAATTGTAGCTGAACCCTCATATTATTCTTAAAATCCTAGCTTAATTCCGTGATCCAAATCTGATGAGATATACCCTTTGGATTTCTATACTTACAGGCCTCTCTCTCTTCGTTACCCACATCTCTCTTGTGGGGTGCATAAGCATGATACGCCCGCATTTTTCTCATCTCTATCCCTTATTTATACACTCCCCACACCTTGCCACTTGCCCCACTCACCCTTTCTTCCCACCTATCTTCCCTCTCTCACCTCATTTCTCTATCTTTCTCCCATCTCTCTTCCCTCACCCATTCAAATTACAACCCCCTCCCCTCCCCCTTCCTACTCTCACATACTCTACCCTCACCCCTATCCACTCATCCACATCTCACATTCTCTCATCATCTCTCTTATAACCCTGAATTTCCATCCATCATCTCTCTTCCCTCTTGGGATAAAATTAAAGAACCCAAACAACAACGTCCATATTATAGGAGAGAGACCACACGACCTTGAGGGACCCTCTGGGCTCCACAACGTGTACCACCCAGTTCTATCCCATTTCTAAGGTAACATTTACAGTAGATGGATAATGACTCATATTCCTTCTTTCAAGGATGTGCATATTAGACAACAAATCAACTAATGCCCTCCAATTGAGTACAAATTGGGTGTTTAATCCTCAGTTGTGCTCAACCAGGAATGTAGCTCATCCTAGCCAGCAGAGGGTTCAAGACCCTTGATTTGGCTTTGATTTATTTTATGTCAAACAAGATTTGACCTATTTTTTTGATTTCTTTGTTAAATCTTAGAAGTCCATAATACTAAGATTTTTCTTGGACAATGATCAAACATAATAAAAAGATAAAGGATCTAAAAGGGGTTGGTTTTTTTATACGTGGCAAACCAATGGATTTGTGCATTAATATACGAAAGGAGTGCCTCTTTTAGAAGCAAGCTCATTCAAACGTCCACATTATTGAGACCTCTGTATACGTGTACTGAAGAAGGGAGGAAGATAAAAGAAGAAAACCAAGGTGGCCTCGATATGCAATTCTTACCCTGAATTCCCATCAAATAAGGATGATTAATGGTCCAGATCAATGTAGGGAGCTGCATTCATCTTTAAGGCACCATGTTTAACATCCAAAGAGCCAAACACCAGCCACATTAACGACACACCCAGATACATGGCCAAACACTACGCAAATTCAACAAATAACAAATTAGTTAATTCGTAGAAACCCTAACCTTACATTTTTTTCACTGAATTAAAGAAATAACATTTTTTCACTCAATTAAAGAAATACTTAAAAGTTCCAACTGTAACCCTAACTCTATGACGACTAAGCAAGTTTAGAAACCCAAAAATTGATAGAGCTTTAGGTTCTCATGGCTATAAATAAGTAAATAACCGACCATACTCTCCGTAAACCTCAAGATATGACGTTGCACATTAATGTTGGGTGTTGGCACTTGTACCCTTCTTCCAGTCTTTATCCCTCTGTAAAAACAAAAAATTGAAAACCCTTTCTTTGTTTCTTGAGAAAGAAAAAAAGTAGTGAAAATAAATAAAACAGTCCAAAACTAGAACCCAAATTCATGTGGGAGGGGAGGGGAGGGGGAGAGGGATAGAGAGAGAGGCATGGAATTGGAGAAGGGGAGAGAGACATGGATTAAGAGGAGATGATGCCTGAATCTTTAATTGCGAGGGAAGAGTTGTGTTGTTTAAAAATTTAAATCCTAAAAGATAAGTAGTGGGTTGAAAGTTGTAACCACCTAAACACACACGTCTTTGCATTTTCCCCCTAAAAAGTATTTACAACTTAAGAAAGTGTATACCTCTTTGTTGGGCAATTAGTTATGTGAAATGACTTTAATCTCCACCATAATAAGACTAAAATATCCTCTAATGGCCTATAGATTTTAATTTTAAATTTTCAGGATGTATGGATAGTATTGGAAAGAAAACTTCATTCAATCCAACTCTCTTTCTCTCATTACTAGTGGATGGCATGTACGATCCACATGAGAGTGAGGGGAAGGAGTTAACCACAGCTAATAAGAGTTAAAAGGGACACATGTTAATCCGTGGGTGCGATTGAAATCGCTAGTGGCACGTGCGATGCACGTGAGAGCGAGGGGAAGGAGTTAACCATAGTTAATAGGAGTTAAAAGGGACACGTGTTAACATGCGGGTGCGATTGAACTCTCCCCGAGTTCAATCCCGATTGGTTGTGATTCTAAATAGATAGATGAGCAAAGGTTAGTTTGAGAATTAAAGTAAAACATTAAATAAAAGGCAAGGGTAGTTTGGGAATTAAAATAAAACTTTAAACCAATGTTTTGTTTTTTTATATAAGAATAGTTTGGAAATTTCTGAAAAATCTTCTACGCACGCACGCCTCTTGCATTATAATGGTAAAGAAAGATAATAGTAAAGAAGATAAAGAAGATGAGCAGTTATCTAGGGATATTAATTAAAATAATTTTCAGCATAACTAACACAAAGGAAATCATGTCTCTCTCAAATATCACGTCTCTCTCCCTCCAAACTCTCTTCAACCACCCCAACTCCCCTCTTTTCTCTCTCTCTCTTTAACCATCCCAATTCCCTTTCGCTGTCTAATCTACATGGGAATCAAGTCGGATTTTTGGGGTTCTGATGTTCTTGACGGTTATTTTGGTGTTTTTAAAGTTTTGGGCATTGAGTAGTCGTGTGGAGGTGAATGGGAAGATGTTCAAAGATGATTGGCAATGGCACATAAGGTCGAAGAGAGAGGCCCCCGACGTGGTGACGCCAAAATGGTTGTTCTCAAAAGGGATATACATATATGTAAACGGTACTAAAATCACAGGATCATCTGTTAAAATTTATAGAAGTCTGAAAGTGCTCCTAATTTGATGAAATTTTTTCTGAATTCATGACCGCAATTTTGGGTGAGTTATTCTCATCATTCTCAGATCCAGTAGTTTTAATTTCTATTCTTTTTCTACGTCTCTCTCTCAATACACTCTCAATACAGAAACCTGGTTGATTTAGAGATTAATTTTAGAATAAGAACATGATTTCTCTCTCGTATTACATTTCTATAAAATTTAATAGGTTGAAAATAACATAAATCTTAATGCGTTTTCTTTGTTTTCTGAAGAAAACAAATCCTTAAGTGCATAAACATATGATCAAACAACCAATCTCACATAAAAGATAGCATTCTAAGGGGTATTTGAGTATTATAGCCGGCTGTATCATCTTCTGTGAGAACACAAAAATTCTGTCCTTGACGGTTTTCTATCTATTACCATATGACCGGCCATCGCTATGGATCATGGACGGTCAATGCTAAATCGGAATCGTCCGCTAGTAGTACTAGAATGAAATCCATTATTACATGTCGTTGTAAATTAAGATAAACCGAAATTTCACTGAAAATTTTTTCTAGGAAGACGATGAACAATAATGTTATATGGATACAAACTTTACCCAAACCCAGATTCAGATCGTTACCAAGTACGTGCAACAGTTTTGAACCAAATCAAAACTAATGGATCCCACTAAGCCCAGTTTCGTCCATACATTGCCACCCTCTCTAAGTAAAAGTTCTAAGCGCCTAAGCCCATCCATGCTTGCCATTTTGTCTGAAATGGGATGCAAAAAATACAATAAAATAGTATTGAAAATATGAAATGCTTGGAAGCTAAATCCATAAGCAATGCTAGAACTTGATTCAAATATAACCGATTTTATCAAACCAGATAACTTAAAAACCAGTTCAGATTATCAGGGATTCATGTCTATTTTAAACTTTTTTTCAATGTTGAATTCAATTTTGAGTTGCATGTCTTTGATGTACTGATTTCGACATATACTAAACTAGCAAATACCCCGTGCAATGCACGGGTAAGTTTTAAAAAAAAAAACTGTTTACTATTTATTTAAATGAAATAATAAATCACAGCCAAAATAATGCATCCCCTTTCAACTTATATTCAACCGGGGGAGGGGGGAGGATCCAACTTGGTTTAGATACCATCACCTTAGTGCATGGCACATAGATTCGCATAAGTTAAGAGGGAAAAAGAGTTCAAGAGAACACAAAAAAGCAATGTGATCGCAATTGGATAGGATAGGATAGGCACTACAGAAAGAGTTTGCAAATATAAGCATTGCATAAAGAGTTCAATGTGTTGGAAGAATGTGACTTTGAAACATGAGTTTCTCCAATGTTTCAGCTCAAATTTATGTGGGTCGCACACACCTTTTTAGGTGGGACCAAGTGGGAATGTGTTCACCTCCATGTGGACTATAATCTCATGCATTTGGTTAATCAATGTCATTAATAGGTGAATGAGAAATTGTATTCAAAGTGGGTCATTTGAACATGACATCAATGAATAGTTGGTAACAATGAATAATCTCACATTGGATAAATATGAATCTTTTGTGTGGTATAAATAAGCAAGGATTGGATCTTTATGTTGGGCCCTTGGACACCCAAATTTTGCGAAGAAGTGAGCCAATGCATCATGGTTTCAACACATGGGCTCACTTCTTCGCAAAATTTGGGTGCCCAAGGGCCCAACATAAAGATCCAATCCTTGCTTATTTATACCACACAAAGGATTCATATTTATCCAATGTGAGATTATTCATTGTTACCAATTATTCATTGTTACCAACTATTCATTGATGTCATGTTCAACTGACCCACTTTGGGCTTGGGCTTGGGCTTGGGCTTGGGCTCGGGCTTGGGCTTAAATGATCCGCTTATTTTTGGAGAAAATTTATTTAAAATTTTAAATAATTTTTTCGATTAAAATTACTATTGGGCGATTCAAATGAATGAACCGGTTCAGTCTCACCTGTTCAGAAAAGGTGTCTCTTCACTTGTTACAAAAAGGCATGAATTTGCCTTTAAATAAAAATCCTCCTCCAGTTATTTTAAATATAGAAAAAATTCCGGGTCTTGCATTCAATTCCTCATACATTACAAAGTCTTTTCAGAGAGATACATAGCATAGTTTTTGGTTCGCTAGACAGGCAGATTGCAGTGCTTCTTCTGCCTGTGTTAAGATCATTTTGTCATGGGAGATAGACGTTTGAAGTTCGTAAGCACTAGTGCGAGGGACGAAATCTGTCTTAAGGAAAGAGTTCTACTCGACTTGATCTACTGTCTCCATTAATTCTGAAATCAGTAAGTTAATACTGTTTTGTTTTATTTAATTAGTTGTTACAGAAAATTCAGTAAATTAAAAGATTTCGTTTGATCATTACTCCCTATGATGAGCATGCCATAAATATGAACAACAATCTTAAGACAGATTTCGTTTTCAATCTTTGTTTTAATTACTGTTTACTGTTTTTTTTTTTAATTCTCAATTTTGTGTACTGTATTTTCAATTTTTGAATTCTGTATACTGGTTCTAAATCTCTGAATTCTGTATACTGTTTAAAATTTTGATTTCTGAATATTGTTTTTAAATTCTAAATTTTGTATACTGGTTTAAAATTATGAATTCTGTATACTGTATATCAGAGATTATGTCTATTGTAAATCAATCCGTCATTGCCCCTACCGTTGTACATACCCCATTGCATCCAACTGTTCCTTTGAACCATGGTGAGAAGCCAGAGAAATTTAATGGAACAGAGTTTAAAAGATGGCAGCAAAAGATGTTGTTCTATCTTATAACTCTGAATCTGGATAGGTTTCCCAGAAAAGATGCTCCAGCATTGAAGGAGAGAGAAACTGATAAGCAAGTGGTTGCTGCTATGGAGGCATGGAAAAATGCTAATTTCCTATGTCGAAATTATATCCTCAATGGATTGGATAATACACTGTACAATGTTTACAATCCAATAAAAACTGCAAAGGAACTCTGAGATTCCTTGGACATCAAATATAAGACAGAAGATGCCGGAGCGAAAAAGTTCATTGTCGAAAAATTTCTGGAATATGTGATGTCAGACTCCAAGATTGTTATCAGTCAGGTTCAAGATCTCCAATTAATAATGCATGACATTCATGTAGAAAGTATGGTTTTGAGTGAATCTTTTCAGGTAGCCGCCATAATTGAAAAATTACCTCCGCGTTGGAAAGATTTCAAGAACTATTCGAAGCATAAGCATAGGAAGATGAAAATGGAGGAACTAATTATGCGATTGAGGATCGAAGAGGATAACCGGATTTCTGGAAAGAAAACCGAAAAATTTCCAATGGAGTCCAAGGTAAATGTTGTGGAACAAGGGAAAAAGTCTAATGAAAAAATGAGACATTTCAATGAGGGCTCATCAAAAGGCTTTAAAGTTGGAGACAATAAACGATTCAAGTTCACCGGAAAATGTTTCAATTGTTATAAACCTGGGCATCGCACTAAGGATTGCAAAAGCAAGCGTATAAGCCAAACAAGTTACAACAAGAAACCTGCTCAAGCAAATTTCACAGAAGTGGACATGGTTTCAAATGGAGTCCATGATATGAACATTTCCGCTGTAGTGTCCAAGGTAAACCTCATTGACAATCCCAAAGAATAAGGGATGGACACAAGAGTGACTTGCCACATTTGTATTGACAAGAAGATGTTCTCCTCATATCAAGTGGTAGAGAATGGAGAACAACTCTTCATGGGTAACTCCTCGACTTCCAAAATTGAAGGACAAGGAAAAGTAGTGCTGAAAGTGACTTTGGGTAAGGAACTCACACTCAACAATGTGCTCCATGTGTCGGACATCCGAAAAAATTTGATTTCAAGATCATTGTTATGTAAGCATGGGTTTAGGCTAGCATTTGAATCGGACAAATTTATCCTTACCAAAAGTGGAATGTATGTTGGAAAGGGTTATAAGAGCAATAGGCTCTTCAAATTAAATGTAATGACGGTTGTACCAATTAAGAATATGAATAAAAATGCATTTGCATCTTCTAGTTACTTTTTGAATCCTCTAATTTATGGCATGGTAGATTAAGACATGTAAATTATGATTCTTTACATAAGCTTATACACTTCGGATGTTTGCCTAAATGTAAGTTTGATCAAAATCATAAGTGTGAAGTTTGTGTGGAAGCAAAGTTAACCAAAACTTCATTCCAATCAATTGAAAGAAATTCTAAACCTTTAGATTTAATTCACACACATATATGTGATTTAAAATTTGTACAAACTAGAGGTGGGAAGAAATATTTTATTACTTTCATTGATGATTGCTCTAGATTTTGTAAAGTATACCTTTTAAGGAGCAAGGATGAAGCTTTGGATATGTTTAAACTATACAAAGCCGAAGTTGAAAATCAACTTAGCAAAAAAATTAAGGTTATAAGAGGTGGTGAATATGAAGCACCCATAGTTGTCAAGGCGACCAGGCGACTTGAGGCGACAAAATCCATGGACGCCTGAGTCGGTAGCCTGAGGCGTTCGAGGCGTCGCCTGATGAACTTTTTGTTGCAGAAAATTCCCCCTAATATGAGATCTATATATGATGCATTTTCTTTTATAAGAGACTCTACATTCATATAAATTACATTCATATAAATTACACAATTGTCAAGACGTACTTTGATAGACTATCGCTAGAGAACAGTTCTAAGAATAATAAAAGGGGATTTAAAGTGTTGGAAAAAAATGGAATAAAAATTAAGTCTGCAATAACTATTGAAAGAGGGGAGAGAGATTGTGAGTAATAAAAAATAGACAGCCCAACAGGAAAGAAAGAGAGGAGAGGAGGGAGAATATAAGACTGAATAAAAAACAGAAAATAGCTCGACAGTAAAATGTGACGCTTAATAGGGGAGAAAGAAGAGAGGGGGGAGAGAAAGATGTTGTACCGTTTACTCTCATTTTTTCTTTTTATCAATTATACTCAAGATAAGTAATATAAATAATATTGATAAAATCAAGATAAGTAATATAAATAATATTGATAAGTAAAATATATAATTATAGGGCTTGCACTTATTTAAATTATGAAAGACTCCTTTAAATATGAGTTTAAGAGAGTTGGGGAGGAGGGAGTTAGAAGAAATTTTGGGCATTTAAAGGCTCTTAATTTTTTATTGGGCCGCCTGAGCTAATTGTAATTTAACAACCATGGAAAAAAAACAAATGAGGACTAAATGATCCACCCATAAACAAAGGGAGAGACCATTTGGTCCACCCATTGAGAGAGAACAAGTTAACATGATAGAAACATACTTGATACCGTTCGTCTTTTTTTTCTTCTATCTGCAAACTTTTTTTGTAAGACATACAAATACTAACATATTATATTGTAAAAGACATGAGAAGTATATAAAATAATATATTTTTTTGTTACCAAACAATCATATTCAAATAAAATAATTTTTTATATCCTTAAACAGTAATAATATTATATATATATATATTAGATTTTTAATAATAACCGCCTGAGGCGGCCAGTTGCCTGAGCCCAACAGAGCGCCTGGTTGCCTAGGCGACCGCCTGAGGCGACGCCTGAGGCGACGCCTTTAACAACTATGGAAGCACCTTTTGGTGTTTTCTGTTCAAAACATGGTATAATACACCAAACAACAGCACTTTACTCACCTCAGCAAAATGGTATTGCTGAAAGGAAAAATAGAACCTTAAAAGAAATTATGAATACTATGTTGATTAGTTCGGGATTACCCCAGAATTTGTGGGAGGAAGCAATTCTATCTGCAAATTATATTCTAAATAAGATACCCCGAAAGGTAATCAACAAAACACCCTTTATATGAGATATGGAATGGTAGATCACCTACTTTCAAATACTTAAAAATGTGGGGGTGTTTGGCTAAAGTGGTTGTTTCTAGTCCTGAAACAAATAAAATCAGACCTAAAACTGTTGACGGCATATTCATTGGTTATGCAAATAATAGTAGTGCATATCAATTCCTGATTCACAAATCTAAAAATCCTGATATGCATGTAAATACTATCATTGAATCAAGAAATGCATATTTCTTTGAAAATATATTTCTTTATAAATCTGAACAAGAGTCTGGTTCTGTTAAAAGAACTAGGGATACTACTATGAGTAGTAATTAAGACTTTGAAGGTAATAATGAATAACCTAAACATAGCAAACGTGCTAAAAAATCAAAATCTTCTGGTCCAGATTTTCTAACTTATTTGTTAGAAAATGAGCCTCAAAATTTTAAGGAAGCTATGGCAAGTTTTGAAGCTCATTTATGGAAAGAGGCTGTGAACAGTGAAATTGAATCTATTTTGCATAATCATACATGGGATAGTTGATCTCCCATCAGGATGCAAACCTTTTGGATATAAATAGATATTCAAAAAAAAATTGAAAGCAGATGGTTCAATTGACAAGTACAAGGCAAGACTTGTGGTCAAAGGATATAGTCAAAAGAAATGACTAGATTACTTTGATACGTATTCTCTACTAATGAGAATAACATCCATTCAAATGATGATACCGATTGCTGCATTAAAGAATCTTGAAATTCATCAAATGGATATCAAGACGGCTTTCTTAAATGGAGATCTAAATGAAGAAATCTTCATGGAACAACCAGAAGGGTTCAGTGTTCCAGGACAAGAAAAGAAAGTCTGTAAATTTGCTAAATTACTTTACGGATTGAAACAAACACCTAAGCAATAGCGTGAAAAATTTGACAATGCAATGATGTCAAATGGATTCAAAATCAACGAGTGTAACAAATGTATTTATGTGAAAAACATAGATATAAGATATGTTATAATATGTTTTTATGTGGATGATGTGCTCATCATAGGGAGTAATGATCAAATGATCAAAACTACTAAGAAAATGTTAAACAAACAATTCGACATGAAAGACATGGGAGTGGCAGATGTAATCTTGGGAATGAAAATTACCAAAACATCTTATTGATATGCTTTATCTGAATCACATTATATTGATAAAGTACTTGAAAATTTTAACAAGTACGACGATCGTCTAGCAAAGACTCCAATAGATGGAAATATTCATCTTGCCAAGAATACTGCCGAAAGCATATCTCAATTGGAGTATTCTAGAATCATAGGAAGCTTGATGTACGTGATGAACTGTACACGTCCTGGTATAGCATACTCCATAAGTAAACTGAGTAGATATACCAGTAATCCAGGGGAAGACCACTAGAAAGCCATAGTGAGGGTTCTTAGATATTTAAAATTTACCCTAAACTATGCGTTGTGCTACACCAGATATCCAGTAATCCTTGAAGGATACTGTGATACAAATTGGATATCAGATACTACAGACTCAAAATCCACAAGTGGATATGTCTTTACATTGGGAGGTGCAGCAATATCATGGAAATCTTCTAAGCAAACGTGTATAGCAATATCTACAATGGAATCTGAATTCATTGTGTTAGACAAAGCTGGAGAAGAAGCTGAATAGCTTCGACAATTCTTAGAAGATATTTCGAATGTGGCAAAAACTTGTGTCCGCTATTTGCATACACTACGATAGTCAATCAGCGATAGGAAGAGCACAAAGTCACATGTATAATGGAAAGTCTCGACACATTCGTCGTAGACATAATGCCACTAAACACTTGCTTTCAAGTGGGATAATCTCTACAGAATACATAAGGTCAAAGGATAATATTGTTGATCATCTTACCAATGGTCTATCAAGAGAGCAAGTGAGTAACTCATCTAGGAGAATGGGTCTAAAGTCTATTACTTAAGAGTTTTCATAATGGTAACCCAACCTAGTTGATTGAAGATCCGAAGATCTAGGTTCAAAGGGACAACTAAGTTGTGTATGACTCAACCTGATCACTTAGGAGATAATATCTCCTACCCATTTTTATAATGAGAAAGTGATGTCTGCATCGTGTTAGGATAAACTATGTTTTAATGATTCTTATATCTTGGAGAATCACCTATGTGAGTGTGAACTGAGCCGGTTCTATGAGAATTAATTAAACTAAAATTCTCTAGAGCACTCATGAATCCAAGACTTGTTCAGGGCCAAAATGAACACAACAATGAAAACTAAACTATGTTTGGAGATATCCTGTGTGTATTCTATTGTCTTGGTTTACAACGGCTAAATAGTTCAAGACATCATGTTTACAAATTAGCTAGTAAATCTGATAGTCTTACACAAGGAAAGGTTCAAAGCCTAAAGCTACCTATCCTATGCAAGATGTCTCCTATTATGTACTCTCTCTAGTTTTCTGCATATTGCTGCATTTCTTTTTCTTCAATTTCATTCATGTGGGGCATTGTTGGAAGAATGTGACTTTAAGACATGAGTTTCTCCAATGTTTGAGCTCAAATTTATGTGGGTCCCACACACCTTTTTAGGTGAGACTCCTTATGGACTATAATCTCATGTATTTTGTTAATCAAAGTCATTAATAGGTGAATGAGAAATTGTATTCAAAGTGAGACATTTGAACATGACATCAATGAATAGTTGGTAACAATGAAAAATCTCACATCGGATAAATATAAATCCTTTGTGTGGTATAAATAAGCAAGGATTGGATCTTTATGTTGGGCCCTTGGGCACCCAAATTTTGCGAAGGAGTGAGCCCATGCATCATGGTTGAATCACCACACACGCGTGCACGCGCTGCCATTCGCCGCCCCGCCCCGCACTGAACCGAACCAGGCCTAGCCGGGCTCGGGCTCGGGCTTGGGCTTAAATGATCCACTTATTTTTTGGAGAAAATTTATTTAAAATTTAAATAATTTTTTCGATTAAAGTTACTGTTGGGCAGTTCAAATGAATGAACCGGTTCAATCTCACCTATTCAGAAAAGGTGTCTCTTCACTTGTTACGAAAAGGCATGAATTTGCCTTTAAATAAGAATCCTCCTCCAGTTATTTTAAATATAGAAAAAATTCCGGGTCTTGCATTCAACTCCTCATACATTACAGAGTCTTTTCAGAGAGATACATAGCATAGTTTTTGGTTCGCTAGACAGGTAGATTGCAGTGTTTCTTTTGCCTGTGTTAAGATCATTTTATCCTAAGAGATAGACGTCTGAAGTTCGTAAGCACCAATGCGCGGGATGAATTCTGTCTTAAGGAAAGAGTTCTACTCAACTTGATCTACTATCTCCATTAATTCTGAAATCAGTAAGTTAATATTGTTTTGTTTTATTTAATTAGTTGTTGTTACAAAAAAAATTCAATAAATGAAAAGATTAAATATATATATATATATATTGAAGTTATAAATATGAACAAGGGCAATTCACCTAAAACGTCATGCTTTGCATGTTTATTACCTAAAAGGGCATGCTTTTAACATATTTATCGAAAAAGACATACTTTGTATTTTTATTACCTCATAGGGTATGCTTTTGACATATTAACCTCTTAGCTACGTATATAAAACCCAAACAAGAATAAGGATAATATTGGAGTACATATCCTATTTGGTAAAACTTTTCAAACTATGTCCTTTTAGGTGATATTTTTGATATAGGGTGACTAATCGGTACTTATCTCTATGAACAACATAATGTGCTTATTAGCAAACTCCCCAAATGAGTTTGCTGACACCCCTAAAGAGTTCAATAATCAATTAGGTTATAAAGAGTTCACAAATTTATGTTTTAGAGTTTAGGATATAAGAACATTAAAGAGGGAAGAAAAGAACCCACCAAATACATGATGTCTAGGTCGACTCTTTGAAGCTTTTGCAAAGCGGGTGAGCATGAACGCGAACTTTAGCGAAGCCTTGGTTGACCTAGGGTTTTGGCGCCTCTCGCCTTCGGGCTACTTTCTTTGGGATGGCCACCGCCAGTTACCTCCCACCGGAGCACCCCCGGGTCTGTTTCAGATGTGCTCGATTGACCTAAACCTTTGTCCTCTCTTTTTCCTTTTAGCCGAGTCAAATCGAATGGGGTTTCTCTGTCTTTCATACCCCCTGAAGTTGTTAAAGGATCAAAGGAGGTACAATGTCCTCTAGTTGAGATTCAAGGAGAGATTAGTCGGTGGTTTAGGGCATTGGTTGGGGTTGTGTTGGGACCTAAACCCTACTTTCAGCATCTAAAGTGTTTTGTGGTTAAGGCTTGGCAACTTAAGGGGCATTTGGATGTTTTTTCTCTTGAAAACGGGGTATTCATTTTTTATTTTGATTATGTGGAGGACAAATCCAGAGTGATGGATTCAGGGCCATGGTTTTGCGATCGAAAACCCCTTATACTTAGACCATGGTTTCCTGGTTTAAAGCTTGAAAAACCCTTTGTGGATTTGATTCCCATTTGGGTTCATTTTTCGTCCCTGTCGCTTCATCTGTGGGAACCTCCATGCTCAGCCGGCTGGCCAGTGCCATCGGGAGGCCCCTATTCATGGACCAGATTATGGCGGAGTGGGGCAGGCTCTCGTTTGCTTGCGTTTGTATTGAGGTGTCTGCGTCAGAAGATCCTCCAAAGTCTGTTGTGTTAAAGAAGCATGACGGTTCATATTTTAAGCAGAATATTCACTATGAATGGCTTCCAGCAAGGTGTGGTCATCGTTTGTCCTTTGGCCTCTGGAAAATTTGTGCAGCACGAAGCAAGTCTATACTCCAGAAGCTGATCTTGGACAACCTCGAAGCTTGGGTGATAGCCAAGATAGCAGTGATGCAGTGTTGATTTCGGGTTCCCCTGAAGGGGTAGAGCTTGATTTAGTGGTTGGCATTATTGATGGGGCCTCTATGGTACTTCAGAAGAGACTAGCCCCAACTACGATTGAGATAGCCCCTCCAAGTGCTTGTCAAGTTGATGCTGAGGACACCTTCCAAAAAATGGTAGTTGTTGAGGACGTGGGTATTGTTGGTAACGTGACATTGGATTACAATGATTCGGGTTTAGGAGCAGCTCTAGACCACGAGGGATCTAGAGCGACAACAAGATTTTCGTTGGCTTATCACACTGGCGAGGCTACTTGCATTCCAAATGATCGATGTATTGCCTCAGAGGATCCAAAGTTCACTGCTACTGCCGGTGAGGGTCTACTGAGCGAGCAGGTCCAACAATGGGCCTGTGGTGATTTTCCAAGCTCTGCTTTAGGGACTAGCCCATCGTTTGGTTCTTCTCAAACTGCATCAGGCTTTGGCACTCAGTCAGAATTGGGGTTTAGTCCTAATCCATTGATGATTTCAGATGGTGTGGAGTCTATTGATGTTGTAACCGAGCTAAGCGATGTCCCATTGTTCCAAGTGAAGTTTGGTGATGTCATTAAACCAGATCTAGTTCCTGACAAGGATGAAGTAGCAAGAAAAAAAATTGATGCTAGTGACAAGGTTGAAGAAGCAAGCAAAAAAATTGATGCTAGTCCTATTGCCGAACATTGGAACTACGCTAAGATTTTTTTTGAAAAGAGAAATTCTAAATTGACTAACCCTCAAAATGAGAATATATTAGGTGAGCCAAAACAAATTGGTGACGATATTCTTATTGAAGAGCCCCAAGAAGATGATTTTCAACCAGTGACTTATAAAAGAAATAAGAAGAATTTGAAGAATAAGAATAAGAAAAAGAATAAAGCAACTGACACCGCATCAACAATTGATTTTTCTCAAGGAAGACCAATGAGAGAGGTTAGGATACCAACTCGATTTAAAGAATAGTTTTATAGTGTCTCGTCGCTTGATGGTTTTCGGGTAAGGCTTCATGTCCCCCCATTGATGTATTTGGCATTCTAATAAACAGGTAGGGGTCTTGCCCAACCCCCCTCCCTCACCGGGTGGTTATTTTTATTTTTTTTTAAAGCTTTTGTAAAGCTCTAATAAATAAAAACAATTGAGCAGTAGATCTTCTCCAATTACAGGGCATTCAGATTCTTACTATTTCAAGAACAAATCATAATTTTTACAAAAAGTACATATGCCAAACTAAATAAATAAAAATATTATAGGTCAAAGAGAAGAAGGAAAAGGAAATGAATCCGAACCTTAAAATGCCCTTAGAGATTTCAAGGATGCATCGCGTTTCCTTGAGGGTTCAAGAGTGAAGGGAATGATATTTGAAAAAAAATATAGGATTTTTTTGCAAGTAAGATTCAGTCTGCCAGCCTTCCAAAAAAAAAAGATTCATTCTGCCATAAATGAAGCCATGGGGATGGGGATGGGGAAGTGGAAGATTGGGAGACAAACATATGGAGAGAGCCATGTGGCAGGAAGAGCAGAAAATAGAAACATTTGAGGATGACGTCTGCTATAAATGAAGCCATGGGGCTAAACTGCTTGATTTTGGGCTCGTTTGTGTTTATAGAATAATCATATGAGAATTTAGGAGAAAAAATAAATATCTGCTAATGGGGCTACACTAATAATAGTAAAGATGCAAACTCTACTCGGTCCCAAACCAGGACTTGTATATGAGGAGGCACCAGAGGGGTGGATTCAAGCCAACACACCCCCTCTCCTCCCTTCTTTAATCCACCCAAAAATATCTCCAATACAAATTCCATAGCCATTTCATCCAATAACATTCCTTCTCAATCCAAAGCCCACTACCCTTTTCCCTCATAACCACCCATCATCATCATAAACAACAACAACCTCACCAACATCCACCCCTCAATCTCAGTGTCTCATCTCAAATCACCCTTCAACAACCACAATATTGACAGTATCAACAAATTGAGCTAACTAACCTCATGGTTGCAATCTAGACTATCAAAAGTGAGATGTTAAACACCAGCTACCTATAAAAATTTTCTCTGTTGTATATCAATCAAAATGAGCAAAAATTAAGACTATAAAATGAAGATACTTGGATTGTTCCAAATAAATTTTCGGAAGTGTCGTTCATCTTCTCTGGGATGGATACTATTTTTTCTTAAGGTAGAAACAAAAACAGAGGAAAAAAAATTCTAATGGTGACCATATATCGAAAAGATGCTTACCTTTAATGATGGAACTTCTATTGCATTTGAAAGTGAAGAAGAAGATGTTTCGATTGAACTCTCCCCGAGTTCAATCGTGATGGCCTGTCATCCAATCTCCCTTGCGCTACTGTCTTCTTCTACTATATAGAACCTTAGTAGCATCCACATGCTCGTCCTTATGAACTAACCGGGACATATCTGTTAAGAAATCATAGAAATATGCAGAAATAAGAAAGAAAAAATGGAAAGAAAAAACATTACCTGCATTGATTGCATGTCTTTCCCCTTATCGGAAAGCATATACGGTTTCCTTCCTCCCCATAATCCACAAATAGGATCCAACTCGTCTGGCAATGACCCAACATCTCTTTGAGTCTGTAGTCTCTGTACTGCTCATAAAATGAAATCTCCTCGGATTCCCTGAACTTAGTTTTCTCATTGTTGATATGTTTGGGATTTGCCAGGCCGTATTCTACAAACTGTTGATTCCAGGCTTCTAGCCCCTTTGAGAGTCTGATTCAGAATATTACATCTTTTGCATCTAAAATGATCAAATCAAAATAAATCAAGATGGGATAAATCACACTTGAAACAGAGGGAACAGTAGAATTCTGTAGTGAGGTTGTTCATACTACAAATGGGATTTGCCCAACCGCCTTCTATAAACAATTGATTCAAGCCCCTTGGTGATTCCTCCTTTCTCAGTAGAAGATATGCACAAAATGGCAAAGAAACCATTGAAACCAAATGAAGAGAGAGAGAGAGAGAGAGAGAGGAAGTAAACGTATGGGCTTTTACCTTTTAAAGAGAATCAGTAAATAGGTATGTCGATTGGATGAAATAGGTTGATGAAATATGGGAGTAAGGATCGTGGAGAAAGCGAAGCAATGGTGACGATTGAGAAGAAGAGAGAAATGGAGAACTTGGGGAGAGAAGGTCGTGTGTTGTGTCGAATGTGAACAATTGCAAGTGAAGAGTTGTGTCCAATTTGAACAGATACTCTATCTACTCATTTATATGTTTTTTTCCTTCTCCTCCTCTCTCTTCTAAACGATTTAGATACTTTTTTCTAAACTGGCACAGAGCATTTTCATGTGTTATTTTTTTATAATTTGGATGTCATTAATGACCACCCATCCCTAACCACGGTGTCTAAAAATTTGAGATGAGCTAATTTATAGTTTATATGATGGCAAATCAGTGGCAATCTTTGATGTGAGTAAGAAAAAGAGTTCTTGTTCATTGTATATTGTCAAAGCGAAAGTCTATAAATAGCACAAAACATACTTCCAAAGCCGTAAATACTAAGAGTTAAGATTGTGTTTTTTTTTTTAAACATACCTTTTATAAGGCTGTGGACTGGAACTACTTGAGTCATCCATGTATCCTGAGTGAAAATAAACTGCAAAAAAGTTTTGAGTTATCAATTGTAATGAATAATTGGTGACACATATGCACGTAAAATTACCATAGGGAAAAACGTTGGTTGTCTAGTTCTGATGACCGAACAAATTTCGAGTCAGATTAAGACCTCCCCTGCCATCGTATTATGTTTGCAAGGGGGCTGTCTAAGATCGAAAACAGGATTATACGGTTTTAAACGAAATCCTAAACAAACAAAGAATGAAAAAAAAAAAACACATGAAAATACAGACTAATCGTAAGTCGTATCTCCATTATACATAGAAAGAAACGGAACCGTTATAAGCAAAGCAGGGAGCAAATTCTGGGAAAATAAGAAACCCAAAATTATGAAATAGTATAAATGGTTACTGTTAAAAAGGGAGTAAATCCGAAAACCAAACCACTCAAGAACACATTCGAGACAGTGATTTAAGAATGCCAAAAACAATTCAGTGAGATTGTTAAAGAAAACAATGATCTTTGGAGAGATTTTAGGGAAGAAAAATTATTGAAACAATAAGAAGTAGGGAAAAAATATATCAATAATAGGAAAAAAATAAAAAAATGAAATTTTGAAAAAAGAAAGGAACACATCCAAGATAGTGTTTTAAAAAATCCGGAAATGATTTAATGTGATAAGAAAAAAATAAAGCTTTGTGGACAAGATATGTGGTTATAAAAACCAAATTTTTTAACCAATCAAGAAATAGGGGAAAAAACAATTCTAGGAGTAGGGAAAAATGAAGAACAAAAATAACTGGAAATGTGAGGGAAAGAAAGGGAAAAAAATGTTCGAATGAGTTAGGGACTTACCTGGTTAGCACTTAGCACCATAAGGAAGATAAAGATCTGAGAGATGCCCGATTATAAATGTTTATTCGTGCATTGATGATTTCTTGGCAGATATTAGTAAATATAGGAGTTGTAATAAGAATGGTAGGAGAGAAGATGAAGGTGGAAGAAGGTTTGAGAGAAGAAAGTTTCAGAAGGGAGAGTGGAGACGATTTGGGGAATTTGAAATACTTGGAAGAGTCACGTCCGCAAATGCTGAAAAAGGTGTACGGACATTTAAACCAAAGAAGAAGTTGCATACGGACAATTTGAAAGGCTGCGTATATCATATGGAATAGGTGGAACCACGGTTTGGTAGAAGATTAGGGAAGGCTTAGGGAAGGCTGAAATGGTGTTAGGATGGAATAGGTGTGAACCACCGTTTGGTTGGAGAGGCTGAAATGATGTTTAGTGGGAATCTCCTAAAATTCTTGTTTAAATTAGGGAATCAAAGTGACATGTGTCATTAGATGGTAGGATGATAATCTTATGTGGCAGAAGGAGAAGGGGAGAAAATATCCGGTCATAGTATTAGTTAATAGATTTCTCTTTTATATTATGGTTGATTTTGGTTCTTTAGTCAATCATAATTAAATTCTCTCTGAGTTCAATTGCACCCGCAGTTCAACACGAGCCCCTTTTAAGACCTATTAATTGTGGTTAAGATTTATTAATCCTTAGGGTTCAACAATCTAACCTTGATTTGGTTAAGGTTTTAGCATCAAAAGAAAGAAAAGAAAGAGATGTGGCTATATTGGGGTTCACCTGGTATTCTCTATTAGTAGGAGATCCTTCTTCTTCCTTCTTGGTTCCTGTTGTTTTCTTATTTTTGTTTCGTGCCTCGTGTGTGTGCTTTTCGTACCTTCTTTTCGTACATTTTTCTCTCTAAGGGTTTCTTGTGAGAAATCCTCTTTTATTCCTTTTGGAGAGTCCTTTTTGTACTCCCTTTTGACTTCCTCATTTTTAAGAAATCAAAAGAAGCTAACTCTCCTTAGAGAGGGTCATCTGTCCAAGATAGCTGGTTTCTCTTATCTTAGAAAACTCATACGGATTGAAGTCCTTTTTGAAGGACTCTAAATTGGTTTTTTTTTTTAGAAACTTGGGAGGATCAAATTTCCCCCCAAAAAGGGGAAATAGTCTTATCTTCTCATAAAATAGAATAGATTACTTTGCCTTTCGGATAGGGTGTCATATAAGAGTGGATCTCTATCTTGGGTCCCCTAAAACTGGCAGAGAGTCATTTTTGTTAAGGATTCTCTGCCACATGGCGGTCAAATACTGGCTGCCATCTGGGAAATGATTGACGCTTGGTCAGTCCGCACATTAAATAGGTGAGACCATGGGTCTCATCCGCGATCGAGGTCAGGTCCAAGCATATTTGGACTGCGGACTAGGGTCTGACCTTAGTCAGTCCGCAGACCAATACAGGGTGGAACCATAGGTCCAACCCTTGGTTTGGGTTAGGTCCATGGCCTTTTATGGTCACGGACTGGGCTAGTCATTGAATGGCCCGCAGATGGACTCATAGAGTCTATCCGCAAAGCTTAAATAAGGGTCTACCCACAAGGGTTAGCCTTAGGCCAGCCCGCATGACTGACTTATAAAGTTTGTTCGCGGAGACTATTTATAGGTCTGTCCACGGACTACCTCATAGAGACAGTCTGCTAGGTTCATTGTTCAAGTGAATAGTGCCAATTAGTAGTGCTGAGGGCACTAGTATTGGAAGGGCCAAAGGCTTTTATTATAAGTTGGGTTTGGTTAATGAAAGTGAGGGTTTCCTCATTACCTGAGTGTGATGTGAGTTTAGTGTATGAATCAATAAGTGTAAGGTGTTTTGAGAAAACATGCAAAGAGTATAAAAACATACTCAAAGCTTTAAGTGAATAATGCTATGAACAATGTCAATTAAAGGCATTTTGTAGCGGTCAAGGCCTCCCATGCATATGGGTTATGCTCAATGGGTTACCTTAATTTGGTTTAAGAACCTAGGTTTGTGAGTTATGAGAATGGAGTAGGGGTTGGATTCAAGGTAGATGGGGTATGAAAATACCCTAAGTGTCAAGAGGAACGTCTTAACATTAACCTCAAACTTGAGAAAAGTCTAGTTTTGCCATCACTGATCAAAATTGAGTGATTCTTAAATCATTAGAGCCATATTAGAACCCTCTTCGAGGTTTATATTTAATGTTTTTCCAGATTTTTAGTCTAAGTTAAGTAATAGGTGGGATTTCTGAAGTTTTGGTAGTTGAAATTCTGGATTAATTACCTTTATGGCCACTTTGGACCATGAATAAAGAAGAATTAGGAGTTGAATAAAATATTAAAGTTGTTCCCCTTTCAATGACGAGTCCAATGCAAGTTGAATCGTCAAAATCCAATAAGCGAGTCAAAAGTTATGATCGAAATATCAAACAACAAAAATCCAGACAGCTCATAGGGATTGGAAGATCGATTGTCCAAAGATGACGATCAATCGTCAGGAACCCAGAAATCTGGATAGCTTATGGGAACATGGACGATCGATCGTCAGAGTGCGATTTCAATTTCTTAAAGACATGGAAATTTAGGGGTTTTGGGTAACCTAAAACCTAGAGGAGATTAGAGAAGAGAAGGGAGAGAAATTTGGGGGTTTCCAAAGAGGGTTTGATTGAAGAAAGAGGAGATCAAAATCAAGCTTGGGTCTTTACATCAAGCAAAGATCGTGGTGTCTTCTTCATCCTCAAGGTTGGATCCTCCTCTATCAAGCTTGGGGGTTTTCTACTTAAGGATTTTCTTCAAGATCAAGCATTGATCCTCAAGATTAGTACACTCTCCTATTTAACTAAGTAATAACTTAGGTTTCCCTTTGAAAATGATTATGCTTGAGTTTGTATCTCCCAATTCTTGAAATGAACCAATGATTACCTAATTGATACAAGATAAACAAAAAAAAAGTGAAGAAGGGTGGGATGTATGGTTGGTTGAAGCGATTGGATGCTATATGGTTGTGATGAATAATGTGTAATGGAAAATGGTAGAAGGGCAATGTATGAATAACACACGCAGCCAAGATGTTTGATAAAATGCATGAATGGACTTGAAAACTTAAGGCTAAGAAATTATGAGTTTAAAGCTTAAAGGAATGTGGTATGCTAGGTGTTTGATGAAATGTGTGACAAAGAAAATGTGAAATTAATAACTATATCAATGTTGCTTGTGAAGTGTTTGATGAAATGCATGAATGAAAATATAATGAATTTATTGAAGATTATGAAAACATGACTTATGTAGTTTTTCCTTATAAAGTCCATGTTTTATGTGTTGACTTATTCCGGTGTCAAAACAAGTGAGTCTAGGTGATTAGGTGTGTATCTCGTGTCATTGCCGTCAAGCATCCATGACAAGTGAAGTTGAAGAGCGTTGAAGACTTGGTTGATCATTTCCTTCATAGGATGGTAAGTGACCTAGATACCATGTTACCATAGGTGAGAATTGACTTAGAAGAAACCTAATATGATACCTTAGGTGGTAAGTGACCTAGCCTAATTACATGGATCCAAAGATATGAGATATGCAGCCCAAAACAAGTTAAGAATTCTGAAATTTCTCAACAAAATCAAGGTTGCTTGTAGGTAGCATATCTCCCAAACCGTAGCTCGGATTTTACTCCATAATATATCAAATCGACCGCGTCGAAAAGAGCTACAACTTTTATGCAGGGTCAAAGGGCTGAAAATGCCTTTTAAAAATCAGTTTTAACCTCAAGGTTGACCCTGACCATTGAGGGTCGACCCAGATATGAGAGGTTTTTGTATGGGATAGAATTCCAGAAACAAGGAAAAGTGAAGGTCGACCCTAGAGGATGTTTTGGTCGATTGAACTCCACTTTTGGGTAGACCAAAATGTCTTCCAGGGTCGACCCTGATATGGGAATGTTGCCAAAATCGATTTTTGCCTATTTTGGGTTTTTAAAACACCTTTAGCAACTTCTAGAACTTTGTTTTTTTTTTATTCTCTATTTAACTAGAACCCTTCTAATACGAAAAGGTGAACTTAGGGAGTGTGTGGAGAGTACTTTTAAATTTCTCCAGAGATCATAGAACCTATGGGAATTATTTTGCTCTACCTCCTTTGTTGGTTGCTTTCAACCTAGAGTTTGCAAGTCAAAAGCTCCAATCTTGCTTGTTTGGACTTATCCATTGAAGGAGTCCATCTAGGTGTTCATTTCTATCAAACCATCAACCCATTCTGGATAGAATAACTTGGTCAGAGTGTTCCGAAGCCTTTGCAAAGGAGATCGATCTGAGACGGATCATGGATGTGTGATTTGGTCGGTGGAATCCGAAGCCGTCATTGACGGAGATCGATCAGAAGGTCGTGGATTATTTTCAAGACACAAAGAGAAGTACGTGCAGCTACGGTTGATCGCGGGACTTGTGAGTACATGATGACTTTTCGAGGCATGGACGACTAAGAACTGAAGGATTGTAGTGTCGAGTCCGAATGAGTGAAGTTCGAGTCTTGTAAGTTCTTATTAACTTTGTCTTAATAGATTCTCATGGCTGGACTAGGTCCCATGGTTTTTCCCGGAAGGGTTTCCACGTAAAAATCCTTGTGTTGTGGTTTGCTTGGTTTTCTATTTCTGCACTTTAAATTCATCATACCTTTAATTAATAACTTAATTGTTAAATCATAAAAATGGTAGACAGAATTGTAGGGAAACCTAACCATCCCCTCGAAATTGTGAGTTCTCAACTCAAACATTGGATTTGAAGTTCACCGAATTTTTTCATTCTTAAAAGGTGATTTTGAATCAAATGCTCTATACAATTGTTAAATACTCACATGATTATAATAAGTTTTGAATTGCTACATGAACACACTCTATGCGTTTGATGAAATGTTGCAACAAGGAAACATGAATAAAGGACTATAAGAATGTTGAACACCACATGTTTGATGAAATGCATGATGAGAAATTAAGGAAATTAATAAAGACAATGAAAATATGATTTAGGGATTTTCTCCAATTTGGTAAATGTTGCTAATATGCCTCTATATGTTTCATTTAAGTTCTCTCAAATCTATGGAATGATGCTTGTTATGCATCTAAGTGAAGATGACGCTCACAAGCACCACAAGCACAATATGTTTTGTATGATCAATGGCTCTCATAAGCATAATGTTGAAAATGCATAAGAAAAGTATTAAAGGAAACCTCACAAGAAAAAATAATGAACTCCTATCATGTGACAAGGCCAAACTTTGGGTTGGTAAAGTCTAAGATCGGTTACCATATCTTTACGGATCATAAGTCAAAAATCGGTTACCTCATGCTCACAAGGATCATGTCTAAGATCTCGCAAAAACTCCAAGGATCATAAGTCTCACAAGGCTTTTAAAGAACTTGTAAGAATCTCACAAGTCTAAGATCTTGCATATGTCTCCAAGGATCATAAGCTCACAAGAACAAGCTCATAAGGACTCATAAGCTCACAAGAACTTGAAGCTCACAAGAAAAGTTATAACAACAAGAAAAGCTCATAAGAAATCTCACAAGGCTCACAAGAACTCATAAGGACTCACAAGAACTATAGATGGTGTTGTTTTCCACGAGAATTATGATTTGTCAAATGATAGTTTACTCTCATGAGAAATATGATGTGATGAATAATTTTGTATGTTGCTTTAAGAATGAATTATAAACTGTATTCGGTTAAGCACTCTCATGTAATTATATTATGTTATTACTATTGCTAGCCAATAGTTTGTACTCGCCGAGTATTCTATATTCAGCCGTACATTTTATGTCGGCATGTTCATGCTACATTGTATCCCAGGACATTAGCTCGAGGTGAATTATGGAGGGCAGGAGCTTTCTTAGGATGTTCTTAAGGATGATAGGGGTCTTGATATGTGACCTTATGGTGGAGTGATACAGAGGGAGAGACATGTATTTTTGGTTTTTATTTCTGGGGATATTTGTATCACTTGAGTTAGTAACTCAAGTTAAAGATTTCATGTACCTGTCTTAGCTCGTATTCAGTATTGTAACAATTGCACTTAGAATATAGTTAAGTTATTAAAGAAACTTTCAGTTCACTATTTAGCTTGCTTTATACGCTTCTGCAGGATTGTTGTTGTGATAAGTAACGAACCAAAATATCGCTTAACTCCTAGAGGGTATTTTGGGGTGTTACGGCGAGGGTCTACTTAACCGGGTCTGTCTACAAAGATAGACCAAAGCCATTTGAGAGCTTGGGCTTCATATGGTGTACACACTCCTCCTTTGATTTGGTATGAAGTGAAGCACTGAAGTTGGTGAACCCCGACTCAATCTAGTATCACAATTTCGCCGCCTACACATCCACTATTAGATAACACAACCATCTGATTTTAGCCAATGTGGGGAACCTATCCTCATGACATCCACTATCAGATAATATAACCATCTGATCTCAGGCAATGTGGGGAACTTTTCCTCACTGCATCCTTTATCAGACAACACAACCATCTATTATCATCACAGCCTCTGTTGGGTACATACCTGCCGACACAAGCCAATAACCCCTCAAGGTAACATCATTGAGTTCATACTCAATACATCATTAGGTCTGTAGACCCCAATCAATTCTGAGCCCATAGACCTAATGTCATCCTAACTCTCCCGACTATCAGTCATGGAGGAACCTCGACTCTTAATAGATATCGCATCTCCGGACCTAACCAAAAAGGGACCACAGACAATATTTACACAGTTTAGGTTTTCTAACCATAAGAAATCCTCAATTATTCAAGTCATGCTGGAATAATTGAATCAGTTGAGCCTCACACCCATGGACCAAGTCCGAGGGTATACCATCCCGATGTGGAACATTACCCGGTCGATGAACCCTTTCATCGCCTTACCATGTTTAAACAACATCACATCACACATGTTGTTCCGGTAAGGAAAATATCCAGGCCGATGGGTCAGTCCATCACCCTATAACATTCAAACAACATCTCATCATACAGAGATTATTTCAAGGTAGAACTTTATTAGGCCAATGGACCTACCATTGCCTTACAAGAGTCCAATAACAATACATCATACAAGAGTGTTCCGATAGGGAACAATTTCGGGCCAATGGATCCATCCATCACCCCTAATAAATTCAAAATCAACTTTCTAACACTCAAGGGTGGCGAACCGGGCTTCTTGGAGGTCCAAACACTGCAGGAAATCAAAACCCCAAAATCTGTGCACTGACGATCGATGGCCCTACCTCTGTCGAGCCTAAATTCCGAGCTATTGAAGCCCGAAACCGAGGGCTACACCATTCTACTCCATCCACATGCGATACCATCCCTTCCATACACAATTCATCGGGTCTCTGACCCTTTCATCCATGCATCACATATTCACACAATTTCAAAAAAATAATCACATGAGGATCCCAAAACAGTTTGACCACTTTCTATATTTTTCTATTTTAACCTATGTTAGGCTCAAAATTAGGAAAATTGTTCAACATGAACCTTAAAGAAGGTTTCAATATATTTCCAACGGCTCAAGAATCATTCGATTTCGATAAAGGGTGACAAAACTAGGCTTCCCTAAATTTGGCTATTCCTAGGACGAATTACAGCAGATGAGTCATTGGTTTGCGACCATTTGACCTCATTTAAACTCAAAATCAGGAAAAATATTCACCATAAACATCAAAGAGGGTTTCTATACCTTTCCAACTGCTCAAGAATCAGTTGATTCCGATAAAGGGTGACAAAACTAGGGCTCCCTGAAGGTGGATATTCTTGAGACGAATTACAGCAAACCAGCCTACGGTTTTCAGCCATTTGACCTCACTTACACCTAAAATCAGAAAAAATATTCAACATGAACATCGAAGAGGGTTTCCATACCTTTCCAACAGCTCAAGAATCGTTCAATTCCGATAAAGGGTGACAAAATTACAATCATTTAAAGTTGACTTTAAATAACAGGAAAAATAGAGAAGATGGAAAGGGTTTCCCGATGCGATCTTCGAGGAAGAAAAAAGACGACACCAACGTGTTCAGAAAGGCGATCAACCCCAATATGGACCTTCTTTTCTCTTCTCTCTTTAGTTTCTCTCTCCTCTCTCTACACTTTCTCTCTCTAAAAATAATTTGGGCAGAGTTTCTCCCCCAAGCTATGCATGAGAAAAATGAGAGAGTTGGCCCCTCTTTATATAGGGAAGGGCCTCGCCTACGTGGCGAGGCCATATGCTTAGCACATGTGCCCGATGATGTGGCCATTGACCGGTTAACCAATCTTTGACTTTTTCCCATTTTTTACATATATAGCCTTTAAAACTCTGTTAAATGACGTCCGATAGTGATGAAACTTCAGATGATCGAACTTGGGACAGTTCGACAACCGCTGTAGAAATTTTGAGAAAAAATATTGAGTTTTGACGATAAAAAGTAAGTCCGAAAGAAAATTGCAAAACTCATAAATTTCCTAATTTTGGACACAAAACACGTTGTAGTTTCTTCATTTGAGATGATGAACTACTGAAACGATAGGCAGTCATCCCCACGGTTGACCGACATGCAGTAGTACAAGTTTCATGGATTTCTATTGGAACGCTCGATAAATATCGAGTCCCAACTGAACTTCAAAAATATGTGAATTCTCTGGTTTTCTTACATACAAGGCCCTCGCGGTCTCGCAAATCGATGCACGACGGAATTGGTACGACAGGTGATTGTCCTGATAATCGCCCAGTACGCTATGTGCGAATTTCGGAAGAAAACGCTGGATTTTTATTGGTATACTTCAATTTCGAATAAAACTCACTTTCCACAAATTTATCAAACACAAAACTAATTAATCTCAGTTAAGAACCCATAATTTTATTATATTAAAATTCCAGGTCATTACAAAACTGGAAGAACTCCACGAATTTTGCCTCATATTCGGCCACTGACATACTATCCTGCTCCAAGGTAGAGAATTCAATCTCCTTCTGATCCCTCACGAACACCGGGAAATATCTCTCATAGAAGACATCGAGGTATTCTCCCCATGTCCATACTTACCATCTTTGTACTTCATCTCTTTGCCTGACTGTGGCCTTCCACCAATGCTCGATCTCGCCTTCCATGATGAAGGAGACCCATCTGACTCTTTACCTATCGGTGGCCTCGAGTACGGAGAATATCTTCTCCAGTCGCATGATCCACATTCCACAATTCTACCACTGTAAGGTTAGTGCTCCCATAGAAACCCAAAGGATTCATCCTCCTAAAGGCTTCCACTCCGGATTGCCATGGTGGGTGGACATCAACATGCCTCTCCTACTTTGCCTGGTTTACTGCCATGAAGGTAGCCTGCTGAGTAATGGTCACGACAAAGGTCTCCATGATATGGATCATATCCGGCTGATGACTACCTTCAGGAGTGTCCTTGTTAGTCACACTTCCCCCTCCATTTCTATTTCTTATGCCTCTCCGCATGACAATATCCTAGAGCAATCATAAACCGTACACCTTTTAGAAACCAATCCAAGGAAAAAACTAACTCTAGCTTAATCTTAGAACAACCTAGGATCCTAGACTTTGTGTTGATTTCCTAATCTGGACCAATTCTCTTATTCCTAACTCAATGCCTTGACCCTAAGGACTGTAATGCCTTTGCTCTGATACCACCTCTCTAACGACCCCAAAACCCTACATTGGTCATAATGGGACTTTGGTCAGTCTAAAGCAATATCCACAAAAGTATAATAATCTATGACAATTTCTCTCATAAAAACTGAAACAAAACTAATAGAAAGGGTAACTATTCAGGTCCCTTGCACCACTCGTAAATGGATCACCTGTATCTCCTTCTTCTTGGTAATCCTCTTCAAACCAAGGAGCAGATGTCTGCTCTTGCGTTAAACCTGACGACAATAACAGGTCGACTGAGTATTGAAAACACTCAATGGATATCCAATCTAAATAACAATGACAACACCACATGCACATGTTCAATATCGGCTCATGCAACAGTTATATAATCAATGAAAATATTATAAAACGGTAATATAATCAATAACAGTATTATGTGACAGTAACATAATCAAAGTGCGCGAAAAGCATGCAAGTATAATACATCATCACCTTGACTCGTGTACTTGTGTGACACATGAGCTTGTACAATGAATGTCATGCATGCTTGTTTCTCGTGAAATAGTATTTTAGGTCTTTGGTCATATCCATGGAAGTGCATCGATGAGGGCATAAGCCTCCAGATGCTCTTGTTGACTCAATGTCCATGATGCATTATCCAAGACTTGAAATCATATCCATGGAGAGCACACACGGTCTCCTAGTGCTCCTTGTAATTCAGGATCCTTAATTCAATATACTTGTATTCTTGGACCTGTAATTCATGCACTTGTACACCTGGACTTGTAATTCATGCACTTGTATTCTTGGATTTGTAATTCATGCACTTGTTCTTGTTCTTTCCCTTGTATTCCATGGCTCGGTGTACTTGTACTTGCACTTGTATTTCAATGCCTATGCAATGTTCATGACATGCTTGTTTATCCATGATACTGGTGACTACCACACATGTGCACTTGGGCTTGAGTGTCATAATTGACATTTGAGCTCGGTCAACTTCTTAGATTCCGATTTTCTACCAAGAAACTCCACCAGATTACATCTCTTTGGTTAGAGAATTTTCGACATGGAGGATTTCTTTTAAGTGTTGGCCTACCTAAATGCTGATCACCATACTGAATAGATAGGCATAATTTATCATGGCAATCACCATTAACATATTATCATAATTTCACATTTGCATAATATGAACAACAATAATCATACCATATTTTCATACTCATCATCACATTGATTCACAAAGTTCTCTAACTTCAACACTAACACCATTTTTCATTTCACAATACATCACAACCATCATAATTCACCACAATCTCTCAATAATGAATTCTCATACTCCATTTTATACATAAAAACCATTTAACACATGTTTTATCAATATAGAAAAAGTATCAAGCCCTACAACATTCATAAAACCCCAATAAAATCCTTTTTCAAATATAGAATCACTCATTTCCCCAAATGTTATTCAATGGATTCAAAATATAGCAATTAAATCTACCAATCCCACACCATTAGTGTTCAATCATACAAAATCATCACTAGAAATCGATTAAAGAGGATATCTACTTCATTTCATACTCAAATTCATTAATCCATGCACAGTCATGTAGATTTCTTAGAAAATCCATAGGCATTCTTACTTAAGTATGCAAAATAGTAAATGAGACTAGATTAGATAGGATATTAACCTTTGGGATTGTTCCATTCGATCCAAAACACTCCCAAGAAGGCTTGATGTTGATTTCTAAGCTTTTCTTGAAGTTTCCAAGCGAGATCTTCCCCTTCCAAGCTTTTCCTTTGAAAACCTAAGGTTTTCTCCTCTCCTTAGCCAAATTGGGTAAAAAAAAATCTCTTAGAATCCCTTAACCCTCGAAAATGAAGTCCTATTTATAGTCTTAGTGTGTAAAGCCCTAAAAATCTAGACTTAGCACAATTAAAAAAAAAAAAAACTGTTTTTGGAAGGTTCGTTTGAACGAAAATTCAGACTTTCAAACGTAAATGGTTGCTAAAAATGACAACTGAATTGAATTTACTGATTTTGTTCAAACGAATGGAATTTTGTTCGAACGAAAGTTCCAAAACTTCCTTGTTTATGCACTTCTTCCAACTAGACTTCACTAACTTAAACTTTTATACATTTTAAACATTCCAAGACATGTTTTCACGGTTAAAACTCATCAATTTTTTTTTTATTAACGATGATCAAGACCTATAAAAATACCCTTGATGGGCATATGATTTTACATGGGCCAGGTCTAGGACTCTACATTGTTGTTAGGGCTAGGTTTAGTCAAAGTGTTCATGATCCCTCTTTATTTATGTGGTCATCATCTCGCGATGTTAAGGTTTACTTGTTTATGTTGATGACTTACCCTTGACCAGCAGTGACATATCTGGAATTGTAGAACTTCAGTAGGTCGTTCAGTCATCATTCCATATGAAGGACTTGAGTTCACTTACATATTTCTTACGATTGGAAGTCTCCCCGTACAGAATGTTCTATACTTGTCAGCCAACTAAAGTATGCACAAGACCTTATTAACCAAACACAACTTTCTGATCAACGCACCGTTAAGACACCGTTGGAATTGAATGTTCAATATGGTAAACAGGACAGTGATCTTTTAGAACAACTTACTCTCTTTCGTCGCTTGGTTGGCAACCTTATTTACTTGAAGATGACCCAACCTTACATTGCTAATGTTGTACAGGTTATTAGTCAGGTTTTTTCTGAGCCTCATACCTTACATATGACTGCTATTTTCAGAATCATTCGCTACTTGCCAGGAACCTTGGATCGGTAATTGTTCTTCTCATCCACTTCTCCCATTGAATTGGTTGGCTTTGCTGATGCCGATTGGGCTGGATGTGCTCTTACTCGTCGATCCACTACAGGATATTGCATGTTTTTTGGCACCTTACTTATCTCTTGAAAGTGCAAGAAACAACCCACAATTTTCAAGTCTAGCACATAGGCTGAGTATAGAGCTATGTTTGTTGCGTGTAGTGAGATTGTGTGGCTATGGGGATTAATTTCAGATTTTGTCATTCACTTTACTAGCCATACATCATTTCATGTGGATAATACCAATGTTGTCCAGATCGCTCCCAATCCCGTGTTTCATGAGTGGACAAAGCACGTAGAGGTTGACTGTCATTTCATTTGTGAGAAGTTTCAATCTGGTATCATTTCTCTTCCACATGTGGTGTCTCATGATTAGATTGCGGACATTCTTACAAAGGTTATGACGAATTGCTAGACGCTCTTTCCTTATTCGCAAATTATTGCTCGTTGATCCACTGTATTAGTTTAAGGGGGGGTGATAAATACACTAGCAGAATATCTTCTTTGACTACTTTCCTATTGTAGAGAGATTTCCTTCCTCTTGTATTTTTTCCTTTTGTATAGATCTTCTTACTATATATTCTCTTGTACATAATCTACATAAACCCCATTGAGTTAAAGGAATAAATAAATTAAGTATTCCCCAAAATTCCAATTGTTATCAGACGAAACCTTCTTGAACAGATCAACTTTAGATCCATATCAGGAAAATGTCATAGATGGAGGACGTTTTACTTCTCCAGATAAGCCAAATCGGCGAAAACGGAAGAACAAGGGCTCAAGGAAGATGAATATGATTGCATATTCCATTGAGGAGGATCCGATCATATGTCTTCCGGTTCTCTTAATTAGTGATAGTGGAGTATGGTCTAGAGACAACAAAGGTCGGTTTACAGTGATATTTTTCTTTAGGCTTTGCGTCTTTGTCCTAGTGTGTGGTACTCTGGAGTACCTTCTATTGCATCTTTCTTTCTATGGACAAATGTCTGAATAAGATCCTGACATTTGATTATCTCAAGAATAGAGGTTGGAAGTTAGCAAATCGACACATCTTGCACCTTACAACGAACGAAATCATAGATCACTTGCATTTGTATTGCCCTTTCATGATTGGTCTTTGGAACTCATTTTGTCCCAACTCGTAGTCACTTGGGTATTTTCTACTCCTTCTAGGGCTTTTTATCTTGCTGACATTCGGCTTTGCTGGAAGCCTTAGCAGTTGTAGGTATGGGTTCTTCTTCTGGGAATTATCACATGATCTATTTGAAAGGAGAGAAACTGACGTATATTTGAAGACATTGCTCTCCCCCATGCTATGGTCCGGATGTGTGTGTTCATAATTTGATGATAGCATGGTTCCCATCCGCTCTTTGAATAGGGCAAAATGATAGTCTTATCTTTGTGGGTTGGCATGAGGGGTTTTCTCTTTTTGGCTAGCTTTGGTATTCGTTTTTGTTGCTTTGTAGCATAGTAACAAAGGTGGGGTTACAGAATAATTCGGTAGAGGTCCAATTGATAAAAAAATTTGGCAAAATAACATGATACTAACCATAGTTACCAAGTCGGAGTTTGGAAATATTCATTTAGGGAGAATTTTAGAAAAAAAGTCAGTAAAATTCAAAAATTGTGAAAATAAATCAAGAAAATATTGAGCAAAATATATAAAATAAGATTAGTAATTATAAAAATATATAAAAAATTGTTATCATCAAAATTTCACATTTTATATTTGAAATTTTGGGGTTTTATTTTGAAAATATTATTTTCCTATAAATTACTAATTTAATTAGATAATTATCATTATTACTTAATGAATTAGGACACTTAGATTTTTTAAAACTAGAACACTTTAACAGTAGACACTTAATTAATTAATTAGGATTTAAGAAACTAAAATCATTTTGAACTAGAATACTTAATTAATTATGATACTTAAACAACTTAAATTAAATATTTAATTGATAATGCAAATAATTAATTTTATATTCTACTATTTTAAATAATTGGCATGATACTAACCTATTTAAACTTAAAAACCTAATAATTGGGACAACTAATAAATATGATGGTAAATATAATCTTGATTATTTTTAATCTAAAATAATATGGTCCCTATTTATAAATTAATTTAATTTAACGTATGAAACTTTTTAATGAATTTTTTAACAAGTTTAATATGTTTAAAATATGAAATTTAATAAATTTTATAGTAAGTTTAAACCTATTAAATTCATACTTTATATATATATATATATATATATATATAAATATATAAATAAGAAAATATATTATTTATATATTAACTATAAACTGTACACATTTTTTACTTATTAATTATATATTATAATAAACTATATTATAATCATTCCATACTTAATATAATTAATTGTTTTTCTTTATCTTTACTATTATAATGGGAGAGGCAGGCTTCTGATTTTTCTGAATTTCCAAACTACCCATATGATTTAATGTTTTGTTTTAATTCCCAAATTACCCTTTGTTTATCTATCTATTTAAAGAATAGAATCACAGCCAATCACGATTAAACTCGGGGAGAGTTCAATCGCACCAGCGGGTTAACACGTGTCCCTTCTAACTCCTATTAATTGTGGTTAACTCATTCCCCTCGCTCTCACACGTGCCACCCGCTATTGAACTCGGGAGAGTTCAATCGCACCCACGGGTTAACATGTGTCCCTTTTAACTCCTATTAATAGTGGTTAACTGCTTCTCCTCGCCCTCACGTGCATCACAAGTGCCACCTGCTACTCAAAATAAAAAGAAAAAGTTTTGGTTGACTGTCCATTCAAAAATTAGTACAGTTTTATAATTTCGGATTTTTTAAAAAAATATTTCTCTCACGAAATCACTCAATTTCAATTTGAAATAAATTGAATTTAAAAAAATCAATTCTAATAATTTTTCTCTTCTAAGTCAACCAAATGGAACATTTAAATCTAAAATCGCTTACAATTAATTTTAAGTGATTAAACCAGGGAAAAATATCCTATCTAAACGACCCTTCAGAGTCCAGCTAGCAGGTCCCACAGCAGAACTGTGGGCCCCATTCCTCTCTCCCAACCCGAGACGGCGGGTGGAGAGTCAGTGACTCAGTGCTGACTGCAGAGTGCCTCTCCGACATTGTCCTCTTCGCCGTTCTCACAGTACAAAACCAGAGATCTCTTGATCTGAAACGTGATCCTCCGATTCTTCTTTGTTGTTCTTTGCGATCCATGGCGTTGGAATCCGGCAGGAGGAAGCTCTCGTTCGTCATTCTCAGCAGCTATGGCTCTCTCGATGAAGAAACCTTCTTGAACAGATCGACTTCAGATCCGTTTCGGGAAAATGTCGGAGATGGAGAACGTTTGGCTTCTCCAGATAAGCCGAATCGGCGGAAACGGAAGAACAAGCGCTCAAGGAAGAAGAAGATGATTGCGTGTTCCATTGAGGAGGATCCGATCACGGAAAATGGTGTTGATTCGGTGTTTGATGATCAGAAACCCTTGTATTATGAGAATGCTTCTTGTGCAAATGGATTGGAGTCGGATTTCCAGTGCCGTAGGATTCAAACCATCATCTGCGAGGAAGTTACGGTCTCAGAGGAGAATGGAGGAAGTGTTCGAACAGTTCATCAAATAGCGGAGCCAGATTTTCAGAATTTGCATAGCGATCGTCGTCTGGATGTGGAACTGAGGCAGAGAAACGTAAATGGGAGTGGTGCGGGTGATGATTCAGTGTCACGGACTGATGAGCCTGCTAAGGAGGAGAACGGCGGAGAATTGAATTCTTCTGGGAAGCGGCTGATTGAACCTAATGGAACTAGTATCAACAAATTAAAAACTTCAGAATCATTGGATTGGAAGCGAATCATAGCAGAAGATTCAAGTTGTGAGTGAATCCTTGTCAAATGCTTTCCTCCTGTTCTATTTAATATATCTTTGTAGATGCTTTTAAGATGTCTTCTATGTTGAGAAATTCATAATATCTTTGTGTAGATGTAGTAGTATAGTTTTGTGAAATTCATAGGAAATCTTTCGTGATCAAAATAGTATTATAAAATGTTACTAACAATAAAGGTCACAGAAGTAAGTGGAGGTGAAGAACTTCCAGTCTGCTGTTTGGTATATAGTGCTTAGTTATATGGTTGATTAAATATTAAAGTGGGTAGTGGGGAGGAGGTGTAGTTTGGGTCAGATCTTTGGTGTCGGCAAGGTGCTTTGAAACAATATTTTGTGAATCTATACTCAATTGTGGTAGACCAGTGTGCTCCGATAGCATCCTCATTTGATTGTTGTGGTGAGTCAATGTTTTGGATCCCTATATTGAGGAAAATTCTTAATGATTGGGAAGTCAGTGATTGTCTTAGGCTCCTGAATTGCCTATCGTATGTCTCCCCAATCTTCTTAACTAGTGATAGTCGAGTATGATCTAGAGACAACAAATGCCCGCTCTTAGTGAGCGAAATACCGAAAAAAAGTAACCCCGGGATTATCGGGAAAAAAAAAGAACTTTCCTGCATCTACCCCCAAGAACATAAAGTACACTAGCGTGCTCTTCCGCTGGGTGAGTGATATCTTTTATTTAGGCTTTGCGTCTTTGTCCTAGTCTTTTTATCCCCATCGAAATGTATTGTGTGGTACTCTGGAGTGCCTTCAAATGCATCTTTCTATCTGTGGACAAAATATCTGGATAAGATCTTGACATGTGATTATCTCAAGAATAGAGGCTGGAGGTTAGCAGATCGATGCGTCTTGTGCCTTGCAGCAGACAATATCATAGATCACTTACTTTTGCATTGCCCTTTCGTGATTGGTCTTTAGAACTCCTTTTTTTCCCAAGTCAGAGTCACTTGGGTCTTTCCCTATTCCTTCTAGGGCTTTTTATCTTGCCGACATTCGTCCTTCCTAGAAGCCTCAGTAGTTACGGGTATGGGTTCTTCTTCTAGGAGCTATCACATGGTCTATTTGGAAGGAGAGAAACAAATGTATATTTGAAGACACAACTCTCCCCCATGCTAAGGTCCGGATGTGTGTTCATTATTTGATGATAGCATGATGCTCTAGCAGGGGTAATTTGGAGGAGTTGTGGGTGTCCCATCTGCTCTTTGAATAGGAGAGGAATGATAGTCTTATCTTTGTGGGTTGGCATGGGGGTTTTCTCTTTTTGGCCTGCTTTGGCGTTTGTTTTTGTTGCTTGGTAGCATAGTAACAAAGTTGGGGTTCTGGAATAATTTGGTGGGGGGGTCCAATTCAAGAAAAAATTGGCAAAATTCGGAAAAGCCTGGAAAATTTTGACAAAAATTGGGAATATATATATATCTATTGACAAAATTTTCTAAATTCTGACTTGGTAACTATGGTTGGTATCATGATACCAACCATAGTTACCAAGTCGGAATTTAGAAATTACTTGTTTAGGGCGAATTTTAGAAACAAAGTCGGTAAAATTCAAAATTTTTGAAAATAAACTAGGAAAATACTGTGCAAAATATGTATAGTAATTATAAAAATCAAAATAAACATATTTCATATATTAGATATTTATTTGAGACATTTTCAAGAAATCGTGAATAATTTGTGAAATTAGCGACCTTTTGAAAAATCGTGAATTAATCGTTTGAAGAAAAATTCAGGTATTTTTTGATCAATGGTACTCTTTATTCAAAAAGAAACACAAAAACACAAGAAGAAAACAACCAAACCCTCACAGAGTTTACAAGCAAGTAAACCCAGCACTGCCTATTACTCCTCTTACTATCCCTCCCCTCTAGGACTTCCCAAGACTAAAGCTCAAAGTTAAGAATATCCTCCCTAGGACAAAGGACCCCTGCCCACTCCAAAATGTCCTTACGAATGCGACCACATAGGCGGGTATCTTCAAACACTTTCCCATTTCTCTCTTTCCACAAAAACCAAGAGATCGCCCCTGGAAGGACTCCCCAAACCACCTCCCAAACCCCTCCACCTCTATCCAAATTCCAACCCTCTACAAGATTCCGCAAAGTCAAGGGAAACACCCAAGCCACTCCCAAACGGGACAAGAAATAACTCCACACCTCAACTGCTACCGGACAATGCAATAAGAGATGATTCACCGTCTCCTCCGCTTGGAGGCACATAAAACACCTATTAGGCAAACTCCAACCCCGAATCTGCAGATGATCCACTGTAAGAATTCTGTCCAACACGGCAGTCCATAAGAAGAAAGAGACCTTAAAGGGTACTCCTGGATTCCACACGGCCCTATGAGGAAAAGACCCTCTTTCTGAAGATAGAAGAGAATGATACAAAATTTTTCACTGAAAATCTCCCGTGTCTATCCTTGCTCCACACCTGACAATCCCTGACCTCTGGGAAAGTAGCAGATGATGAGAGCCGCTCCAAGAGCTGGAACAAATCGCTCATCTCCCAATCATTAAGATCTCTCCTCAACCTTGGACACCAAACCACTCCCGTGGCACTCCTCTCATAGGAATCCACCACCAGCGCCTCCCTATCAAGCGCTAGGCCAAAAAGAACTCCAAAATCATCCATAGGACGCGAAGAACGGGACCAAACATCCTTCCAGAACCTTACTTCCGACCCTCTCTCTATCTGGAAATGAGTGAATGACACAACCAAACCTGCTGTAGCCATAATCCCTTTCCAAAAACCCATACCGTGTGGACCTCTAACCTCCCGAGGAATCCAACAAGAATCCTCCCCCTATTTGGCTGCTATTACTTCCCACCAAAGACTGCTCATTTTCTCTCCAAATCTCCACACCCACTTACCTGACAATGCTTTATTCATTTGAATTAGCGGCTTAAAGCCCAACCCTCCCTCTTCCTTAAGACGGCACATTTGGTACCAAGCTACCAAATGATACTTAGCTTTATCCTTTCTATCATTCTAAGGAAACTCCCTCTACCTCCTCTCTATAAAGGCTGCTACTGACCGAGGAATGGTGAGAGTAGACAAGTAGTAAGCATGAAGACTCTGTAACGTACTCTGAATCAAAGTCAATTTCCCCCATTTGGATAAAAAAGCAGACCTCCACCCTGATAATCTTTTGTCAATACGATCTAAGATTGAATTCCATACTAATTTCATCTTGGAACTAGCTCTAAGAGGCATCCCTAGATAAGCTAAAGGGAGAGATCCCACACGGCAGTCAAGGCAAACGACCAGATGGTTCATGATTGGGACCTCCCCAACCTTAATAATCTCAGACTTAGCCAAATTAATCCGAAGTCCCGACACTGCCTCGAAACAACGAAGGATGCATCTGACATTGAGAAGATCCCTTCTCGAAGCCCGACTAAAGATAATAGTGTCATCCGCAAACTGGAGATGCGAAATCTTCAAGCCAAGATTACCAATCCGAAATCCTTCAAACAAAGTCCCTTCTGCTTTGGACACCATTCGACTCAACGCTTCCGAAGCAATCACAAATTGAAATGGGGAGAGTGGGTCCCCCTGCCGCAACCCCCTAGAGCTGGGAAAAAATCTCACCGAGCTATCGTTCACCAAAATGGAAAAGGAGACTGAAGCTATACACGCCCTCATCCACAACCTCCACTTCATCCCAAACCCAATTTTGCTGAGGACATAAAGAAGGAACTCCCAATTGACGTGATCATAATAAGCCTTCTCCATATCAACCTTGCAAAGGATGCCCGGATTTCTATCCCACACTCTCAAATCAATGCCCTCATTTGTTACAAGAATCCCATCAACTATTTGGCGCCCACCTAAACATTCTGGACTTCTTGTAAACATCAGAGAACTTTGTTACTATGCTTTGTAGCACTAGCCTTTTAGGTTCACTCTCTTTGAACTTCTTGTCCTCTAGATTGCCACAATCTTTATGTTCTTAATATTATTTTCTTTACCAATAAAAATAATTAAATACCACATGTCATCATTTATATCGCACAGTCAATGGCCTCATCTTGGATATGCTACAGCTTAAAATTATCTTGACTGCATATCGTAGCTCTCAAATATATTTCATTGCTTCTTTATTTTTTTAATCCTTTAGTCATCTTGAATGGATGTCATAGCTCTCAAATATTCACAGTTTTCTTCTTCTAGTTTTTTTCCTCCTTTTTTACTTCCCTACTGACCTTTTCTTACTTGGCATACCCAAGTTTAATTTTTAAATGAGACCCTTAACACAGGGTAAGGAAAATGTTTATATGGTTCCTTTTTACCTTTTTTCCCCATATAATAAAATTGTATTAAAGATTCTTAATGTATTTTAGATCCTTGTACTCAATTGAAGTATCAATCAAGTGAGTCAGGGAAAAGAGTTACTAAAGGATGTTATGGGAAAGAAGCGTGCTAGCCCTACTCTCAGCCAAAAAGGAACACCTGTTAAGGTGATGACATGTGTTGGTTTTTGTCTGATATTAAGGACATGTGTTGGTTTTTGGTGGAGAGTAGGGAATGCTTGAGAGTACAGCTAGCACCCTTCTATGGGAAATTTCATGGTGACTTGGTGAGGATGTTATGAGCAATTCCATGGCTAGGGATTCCCAATGGATCATTTTTATCTATGAATGGTCATATGAGCTTAGTACTTGGTGATTCTGAAATATGTTTTTGAACTAATATAATATTCTGTACTGTCATAGATATGTTTTTAGATCAGAGAGAAAATTCTTTACCGAAGTATAATAGTCTAGATAGTTTTTACTTTTCCGCGTGTATGTGGGAAGGGAGAGGAGGTTTTATGGTAATACATCATAAACCTTCTACCATCCTTTGTCAGGAGATGCAATTTCTTCTGCCTGTTTATTTCACAAAAATACTGCATAACAAGATTCAAAATTTAGGCAAGGTAGATGCAAAGATGGCTTTGACTGATGTGGATGCTCTTAGAAAGAATTACCTTCCATATTGGCTTAGTTCTAACTTTTCTAAGTTGTCTAAAACAATTCAAACTTTGAATTGTAGTCCTGCTTAATAACGTTTTGTACCGAAGACTAAGGTTTCATGGGCAAGATACTTTTCCTTGTGTTGACTGTTGAAATATGATCTATTTTGTAGGTGTATTACACCGAATTACCCCCCTCAGGGGTCTACTTGTAACTTTTGTATTAGGGTTATTATAAATACAAAGAGATTAGATAATCTAACTTTTCCCCTTGTCTTTTCTCTCTCTCTCTCTCTCTCTCTCTCTCTTTCTTTCTTCATCATCTCTCCTAGGGTTTAATCCTTAAGTTGGTATCAAAGCAAGGTTTAGAGAACAAAAGAGGGAAGGAGAAGGTTTTTTCTTTTCAGACAACAGCCTTTTTTTCCTAGTTTTTCTCCATGCATAGTGCTGACATCAGCATGATGTCATGTTGATGTTAGCATCCGTACAACTCCAGATGTTGGGTAATGCTGCACATGATAGCTCTTCCTTCATAGAGGTATTTGGTGATTTTTCTGGAATTTTTTTGGCAGCCTAGATGTATGTTTCAGAATTTATTCTGGTTTTTTCTGAAAAAAACGTTTTTCTGTAAATTGCACAGTGCGATCTGGTTGGGAGATTTTGCAAAACAAATACCAAAGGGTTTGGGTCGAAATCTGTATTCCCACCATTTGGAAGTGGTCTCCCATGTTTTGGATCAGATTCAAGAGTTATGAGGATTTTACCATCCCTATATTTCACGGTTTCTCCATGGATGCTTGTTCATGCTGCTCCTATACTTGAGCCAGTACTGTTTTTGGAATTTACCCTTCCTTTCATTGTTTGGGGGTTATTTGATGACCGGTTATTATCATGGAAGTGCATCTAGATGCTTTCAGTGTGAAGAAGCCATTCATCCTTTGAATTGTCGACTTTGGTGACTCCCGGAATAGGTTGTCGGTTGTTGGGGCTGGTTTGTGTGGATCAACAGTTGTTTACTTCTATTTTTTTGAATTGATTGGAATAAAGCAACATTAAATATGGCCAATGATGGTGGGTTTGCAAGGATATCCGAAGCTACATTGAAGGTACGGAGTAGTAAGGTCACTCAGCCCGTCACTAATGGCTATGGTGATAACTTCGGGGTGTTAATGACAACCATAAATTTGGATGGCACTAATTTCCTTGAGTGGTCTCAATCCGCTAAGATGTACATCGGCGGAAGAGGAAAGTTAGGGTACTTGATAGGCCGAGTGAATGAACCCGCTATAGAGGCAGAGGCATATGACAAGTGGGAGCAAGAGAACCTTATGGTTATGTCGTGGCTATTGCACTCCATGCAACCTTCCATTAGTAGAGACTTCTTGTTCCTTCGGGCAACGAAAGAAATTTGGGATAAGGCGACTTGAACCTATCCCCAGCACCAGAATATCGCTAGGGTTTATCAGTTGAGGCAAGAGATAGCTATTCTTTGTAAGGGGGAGTGAAGCCTATCTACCTATTAATCCACTCTTCAGGGTCTTTGGGAAGAGTTAGATCACTTTCATGTCATCAAGTGAGACACTGATAAAGACAACGAATTACATAGTAAACAGGTGGAAAATAACAAAATTTTTGACTTCTTGGTGGGTTTAAATTCGTACTTTGAAGTCACTTGAGTCCAGATTTTAGGGAAGGATGAGCTCCCCTCCTTGGACCACATTTGTTCCCTAGTCCAAAGTGAGGAAAGCAGAAAAAAGGCAATGATACCTACTTCGACCAGCGATCATCTCGCCCTTGCCACAACTTCTAGTGTTCCTTGAGGTGGGAAATACCCTCCTCGGAAGAATAGGTCTCCTGATGACAAAGATAAGTTGAAGTGTAAGCATTGTGGGAAGACTAAACACACTCGAAAAACTTGCTGGGATCTCATTGGTTGTCCCGCAGAATTTTCTCGTCCCGGTCAGCAAATGGACACCCCTCGAGGCAGCTCTGTAGCCTTCATGCCTCCCTCCTTGGGTACCTCCACTGCGTCGGCTTCTCCCATCGGATCATCCTCCTCTGAGAGCTTCTCTAATGCAGATATTGATCGTCTTCGATGCCTCTTGAGCTAAATGGAAGGTTCTTCTGCCTTTACTTCTTTTGCCCAGACAGGTACTCCCGTATCTGCTAATTTCGTTTTGCATTCCCAGTCTAGTCCGAATTGGATCATTGATTTAGGTGCGTCGGATCATATGACTAGTCTCTACTATGTTTTCTTCCTATAGTCTCTTGTCTGGGAGAGATAAAGTTAGGGTGGCTGATGGATCTCTTTCCTCCATCCCTGGAAAGGGTGATGCCAACATTATTAATACCTTATCTCTTTCATCTGTTCTTCATGTTCCCAATTATCCACCAATTTATTATCAATTAGCAGTCTGACCAAAAGCCTCAACAATTGTGTGACATTTTTTCTTAGTTTTAGAACTTAGTGACGAGGAAAACAATTGAGAATGGTTGTGAAACAGATGGGCTCCACCTCCTGGACGTCGATAGCTCTTCTACCACATTACAGAGAAGTAGTGGTCTTAGTAGTAGTAATAATGATGCCCAAATCAGATTGTGGTATAGTCGTCTTGGTCATTTGTCTTTTTAGTCCTTAAAGTTGGTGTTTTTGGGCCTGTTTAACTTTGTTCCGGGTCATAGTCTACAGTGTGAAGTATGTGAACTCCCAAACATTGTAGATCTACTTTCTCTCAGAGTATGAATAAAAGTCTCCTTTTCAGCTGATTTATTCTGATATATAGGGTCCTGCCCCTACTTTGTCTGTGCATGGTTATCGATATTTTATCTCTTTTGTGGATGATTTCTCCCGTCATACCTGAATTTACTTGATGAAGTCCTGTACCTCATTAAGAAGTTTCACAATATGGTCTTGACTCAATTTGAGAAGCAAATTAAAGTTCTTTGCTCTAATAATGCAAAGGAATACCTCAAGGGTAATTTAGGACAATACTTGGTAGAGCACGAGATGATCCATCAAAGCACATGCCCTCATACCCCTCAACAAAACGGGGTGGCTAAACAAAAAAACCGACACCTTTTGGAAGTAGCTTGAAGCTTATTGACAGGAATGAATGTCCCAAAGAAGTTTTGGGCCGAAGCAGTGCATACATCCGTATACTTGATTAATCGCATGCCATCTCAGGTCCTTTAGTTAAAGTCCCCTTATCAACTACTTTGTCCAGACCAGTCTTTTTTACTATCCCCCCTCGTGTCTTTCGTTGTATCTGTTTCATTCACATTTTGGGTCCTCATCGAACAAAATTGGATCCTAAATCCATTCGTGGTGTCCTCTTAGGGTATTCCTCTACACAAAAGGGATACAAATGCTTTGATCTTGTATTGGGAAAATGGTTTGTTACCATAGATGTCACATTTTTTGAGAGTGTTCCGTTTTTTCCTCCTTCCTTTACCTCTTTTAGGAGGAGCATAGTGAATTGTTGGAAGAGAATTTGCCTTCAGTTTCACTTTCGGCATTGGTCCCTGAGGGTATCTATTCTGTTGCTCCTACTGAGACTACTACTAAGAAGGACTTATAGGTTTATACTAGATTGGAAAAGGAGGGGACCACTGTGTTACGACCATCTCCTAACTCTAGCTTCTCTGAACCAGGTAACATTGCCCATATGTCTTCTGTGATTCCTACTCCTGATATTGATAATGATATTGCGCCCATTGCCATACGCAAAGGGAAGCGCCAGTGTACGATTCATCCTATCTGTAATTTTATCTCATATACATCTCTGTCACACTTCTATTTGGCTTTTTTGTCATCTGTTTCTTTTGTCTCTTTACCTTCTAGGTTTCAGGAGGCTATCTCTGATCCTAAGTGGCGCGATGCTATGATGGAAAAAATGAGAGCTCTGGTAAAAAATGGCACATGGGAAATTGTTAAGTTACCTAAAGGGAAAAGAACAGTGAGCTGCAAATAGGTGTTTACTGTGAAACATAAGACAGATGGATCGATTGAGAGGTACAAGGCAAGGCTGGTAGCTAAGGGGTATATACAAACATACAAGATAGATTATAAGAAAACATTTGCGCCAATTGCAAAAATGAACTCCATATAAGTACTCTTGTCCTTAGTTGCGAACCACTTATGGCTCTTACATCAGCTAGATATAAAAAATGCGTTCCTTCATGGAGATCTACGAGAAAAAGTGTGTATGTCTATTCCTCCAAAATTCAAGCATCCTAATAGTGAAGGAAGGGTCTGCAGGCTGAAGAAACCTATCTATGGACTGAAACAGTCCCCCGAGTTTGGTTTGAAAGGTTCAGTCAAGCTGTGAAAATGATGGATTACTCACAGAGCCATACTGATCACACTCTGATTGTTAGGAAAAAAGGACAGTTAATTACAACATTAATTGTTTATGTTGACGATATTGTGGTGACAGGAAATGACCCCTGCACAAATCCAAGACCTGAAGCAATTCCTAGCTACGGAATTTGAGATTAAGGACTTGGGAAACTTGAAGTACTTTCAGGGTATTGAGGTAGCTCGATCAAAGAGGGGCATCTTTATATCGCAACGGAAGTATACCTTAGACTTACTTAAGGATACAGGTAAGTTGGTTCTAGGCCAGCAGACACCCCTATTGTGCAAAATCATAAGTTAAACTCGAGTGAGGGCCCATAACTAGAAGACAAAGAGATGTATCAAAGTCTGGTTGGTCATCTCATTTATCTCTCACACTAGATCTAACATCGCATATGCAATGAGTGTAGTGAGTCAATTCATGCATGTACCTCAGATTGCTCATTATGAGGCAGTTGAGAAAATTTTGAGATATTTGAAGGCTACTCCAGGGAAGGGCTTTCTATTTGCTAACCATGGTCATTTCAGACTAGAAGCTTACAGTGATGCAGATTAGGCTGGAAGTACAAGTGATAGGAGGTCTATCACAGTGTACTGTACATTCATTGGTGGTAACCTAATCACTTGGAGAAGCAAGAACAAAGTGTAGTAGCTAAGTCAAGTGCTAAATCAGGATATAGGGCAATAGCTCATGGGGTAGCATAATTATTATGGCTAAAGATTTTACTACAAGATCTGAGGATGGATGTGGATGTTCCTATGAAGTTGTTTTGTGATAACAAGACAGCCATCAATATAGCTCAGAATCACATTTAGCATGATCGGACTAAACATATTGAGATTGACAAACACATAATTAGAGAACAAGGTGCTTCAGGAAATCTCTGCTTGCTGATTGTTACAACGGGAAATCAACTAGCTGATGTACTCACAAAAGGGGTTACTAAGGTCATTTTAGAAAATGTTCTTAACAAGTTGGGCATGATGAATATCTATGCTCAGCTTGAGGGGGAGTGTTGATATATGATCTATTTTGTAGGTGTATTATACCGAATTACCCCTCAGGGGTATACTTGTAACTTTTGTATTAAGGTTATTATAAATACTAAGAGATTAGAGAGAGACACTCTCTAATCTAACTTTTTCCCTTATCTTTTTCTCTCTCTCTCTCTCTCTTTTTCTTCATCATCTCTCCTAGGGTTTAATCTTCAAGTCCTTGACCAATCAATTCTAGGATACGTTTGATAAATTTTTCCTTCAAAGAGGTAATAAGAAATTTATTTAAGAATGAAGAGAAACTGGGGATCAGGATTTCCTATATCCACCACGGCCTATCCACAACATCTTTTTTTAAATGAATTGGCACAATCGTGGCTCTCCATAAAGAGTAAAATATAAAATCTGAAGACCTCTAATCCAGGTAGGATATTATTAATTAAGTTGTCCAATGAATCACATAAAAATTCCTCTATCCACCTATAGAGGGTCGATGACGTTAAAGTGGAAAATCTTCAAGCCTTTTGAGGAGGTACATGCTTCATTACAATCCTTCGACCCAATGGTAATGGATAACAGTTTCAGAGTTGAAAGTTCATTGAATGATATTCCGTCTCTTCTATATAACGCGTCCTTGTAGTTGATGCAATTAAGTAGATATGGCATAAAATGTAAGCACCTCATTTTTGCACCCCTTAGGACCCGTTAGAATTGCTATCTACCACCTCAACCTATTCAGACTTTTCTCATGTGGGACTACGTCAATCTTATAGCAGACCATTTAAGACCAAATATCATTTTTTGAAAAAAATAACATGTGTTGTTTATAATATAAACGACCAACCAAATTTAACCTATTATGAGTGTTGTTTATACTATAAATGACACATTCATTTGAGGCTATTTTTGGCCCGACCGTTTAGAATATAAATGACCAACTAAATTTAACCCATCTGAGTTTGTCGTTTATAACATATACGACACTCATTTTAGGCTGTTTTTGGCCTGGTCATTTGTAGTATAAACGACAAAGATCAAACCCTAAAAAAGTTTTTACGAGATGTAACTAACCACATGCATTAAATCTCAGTTGGTTATGGGGGGACCACACTGGTCGTTATATAAACGACCAGACTAATACCCTAGTTTTGGTTTAGCATTTCTTCTAGAATGCTCACCCCTTTGGATGGAAATACCTTTTATGAAATTGCAGAATTCCAGGGAATTCGTCCTCAACATCTCTAAAAATGACATCTGAATTCCTAATTGGTTTAGTCCCACATTGGAAAAAAGAGAGTTTTCTCATCCCATTCTTCTTCTATGAATATTCACCTCCTCAACCCATTTCATTCACTAACAATCACCAACAACAGCTTCCAAAAGAAGCAACTCAATTCCCTCTCACCCACCAGGGGTTGGTGCAGTTGGCCAGCATCTCGGGTTTGCTCCCTGTGGTCGTGTGTTCAACTCCCACACCTCGACTTACCCTGGTATTCATAGGGAAAATTCCGAGTGGGTTGGTGCTGACTACTGATACTCGAAGGGACTAGTCCTTGGCTTGAAGGCTTTGAGACACCTTCCGTTACCCAAAAAAAAACTCAATTCCCTCTCTTAAGCAGTAGGAGCCTAGCATTTTGTAGGGTTACACATTTGCTTTAAATTTTAATCTTTTTGCCTTAGCCTTATCATCATCCCCAAACCAATAGTTCTTAGAAGACCCCAAGTCCTAGAAGGGGGAAGGAGGAGTGAAAGATTTCAACCAATATCAGGTGAGTTAGATTTAAATTTCAGTTTTTAATTAAGTACTCTCTTCTTCTACTCATTTTTTTTTATTTCCTTTTGATGTGAGCCTTTAGTTAGTGTTAGTAGACCTACCCCTCTTCCAAATGAAGTTTGGGCCCCTATGATACGTTCCGCTAATTAGGGGCTCCTTATGAAACTGGGAGGAGTAGGAACCTTAGACTTAGAAGTTAGAACCCATTCTCTTGTTTTGATACATGTATGAATAATAGGTTTTGTTTAGACTTAGGATTTTGTTGAGTATATGTTATCCTTTTATTTTAATCCCAAACTTGGGTTTGAGGATCTTAATCCAATTGGATTAACCTCAAATCCATCATCTGGACTTAATTTCAGCCAGAGAATGGATTTGTCCAGGCTGATTTCCCTTTGGGTTAAGATCCACCACTGATTTCCCTTTGGGTTAAGATCCACCATTAATTTCAGCTAGATCGAACCTCTATTGAGTTTGGAATTAAGTAAAATTTGATATCTGGACTCATTTTGGTCCCTGGAATCTGGAATAATGCTCATTTCATTTTCTGAGCTCAGGATCTAATAACTGTAGTTTAAACCCAAGCCTTCGCCTCCCTTTTTCGGCCAATATGTTCCTGCTTTTAGAATTTGGAGAACATGGAAAAAAAAACCTGGACTAACCTGGATTCATACCAAAACATATACTGTTTTGGAACAAAATTTATGTCGATTTTAGTACAAACGACTGAACCATTTTTTTCCTAAAATGAGCAGGTTGTTTATACTATAAATGACTAGCCCATTTTAGCCTGCTTAGGCTGGGTTGTTTATACTATATATGCTCAAACAGTGAACTATCCTTGGGTTTTGGTCCTTTTTACTACTGGTCTGGGTATTTTCCCATGTTCCCTAGATTTTCCAAAATTTGTTTGATTTTATCATGGTTAGATTTTAACGTTAGGGTTAGACTAGCCTTTCCAAAGTCTCCATGCTCAATCCCTACATGCTTAAACTGTTCAGGCCAATCCACAAATATTAAAAACAAATATGAAAAACAAAACATCAAAATCAACCAAGTTGGCATGCTTTGGAACTACGTGTGGCTTGATTCCATAAAGATAGATATGTAGGCAGACCTTTTGGGTTCAGCTCCCTTAGGCTATAAATTTTATTTATTTTTCATTAATTGAATTAGCATGATCATTGCTTGGGTGAATGTTGGCATGTTTTTCTACCTTAGATTTGTTGCTATGATATGCCTTGTTTAACATGATTATAGCATGATTTTAAATTAGATATCTTCAATATAGTTTCCAATTGCTTAATTAGGATTTAGGGAGTAAGTAACTACTAACCACCTTTGGTGGGAGTTTGGGGTGCCTAAAACTTCCTCTAAATGGTATCTCTCACCTGGATCTTTGATCATGGACTTGCCTTAGTCATTAGATTTAGGGTTCCTATTTCCCCTTAAAATTCAAATAGGTGGCGAGTAGTGACTCTGTCTTTTGGTCTTTAGCATTATTTCATTTTGGGGATTTTTCCTAATCTTGAATGGTGGTAAATTTCCATGTTCACGTAAAACATCACACTTCAGATAAGTAGGATTTGATAACATTTTCAATCGAAGATATTGCTCTTGATAAACTAGAATGGCAAAATTGGCTTATGTTGCTGACCCCAAATAGTTTTTTTCATGATTAAAGATAATTTACGCTCGAAAGGGGCAAGCCCCAAATTCAAAAAGATGCTTTCACAGAAAACAAGGAAATCCCACAACTATATAATAACTCTAATAATGGCCAAGAAGAAGGGCCACCCAATTAGAACAATAAGGAATTACCTAACATCCTTGAATTCCTTGAGGACAGAGGGTCAAAGATGAACACAGAATTACGTTGGACACCAGTTATGATGAATCTTGAAAAATGTGCTTGTTTATCTCTGTCTGTATGGACCAAATGATAACGAATAATCATTCTTCAAAGACCTTGCCTTGTTGCCACAATAATCCTTGGGCCACCTGGAGATGATATCTCTGAAGGATTTAGTGGTTACCCATGTCATACTGAACTTGTCCAGAAAATGGGGCATACTTACGAAGAGAGCTTGCAATGCAGAAGAAGGTGATCCACAATTTCTACACAAGTAGCACATATTAGTAATAGCCCATCTTCTGTTGATGGGGTGGTCCAGTGCTAGTATCTTGGCCAACAATGTCGTCTAGAGAAACAAAATCCACTTTAGAGGGGATCAGGGTCCACCATACTAAACTAAGTAACTAACAGCGTACTGATTTGAATTAAAGATGCCACGTCTTTCAAGAAAGATTTCACTGTGATTTACCTTGAGCATCCCATCTCGATACTTGTTGGTCAAACAAACCAGCTTTGATACTTGTTTGATCTACTCTAGAAAAGAAGATCAGTAGAGAATATAGCTTCCAATCATCTGCTTTCTGCTTGAACCTCGGTGTCCACACCTCCCTCTCTTGTTCCCATGACATCTGATACACAACTCAATAAGACTACTCTCTCTACCTCCATGGCATGAAGTCACCATTGAAGCTGATGTTAGAGAGGTAACGTTGCTTCACATATCTTCCTAGAATGTCACCTTATGAAGAGCCTTGGTATCACTGCTGACCCGATTCGCAAAATTGGCAACAACAATAATGTCAGTGTAAGTATAAGAGGGAGGAGATTAAAAGATCTCCTTGCATGGGAATGTAGATATATAATAATACTATTAAATAATGGTAAGAATAATAATAATAGTAAGAAGAAAACAGGGTCTTGTGATGGCAATAATTTCAACCTTAAGTGTAAGAGGGAGGAGATAAAAAGATACCGCAGATAGTTCAAGCGATCCATCTTGTCAAATAATACATATGAACTACCTATCCGAAACACCAACCCTTTCATATGAGGCAAGAAATTATCAAGTGTAGATAGCCATCTTGTCAAACTATGCATATGCATCACTGATATGAAAGACCAAATCGTCCATTGAGCGAATAAATCATCAAGTATCTAAGCATAGAGAAGCCTATATGTTTTTTTTGATCGATAGAGATGTTTCATCTTTTCTACAGTTTTCTCACTGTTCATCGGTTTTTGGTCAGCACGACTAGCAAAGCTGAATAATTGATGGTATAATTGATAGAAGATCTTTACTTTCCAATCGTACTGACTGCACCATGAGCCATGAATGCATACTGCACCATGAGCCATGAATGCTTCACATGTCTTACATTGCTTGGATGTGCTCTTAACAATCAAAAGAAAAAGGAAAGGGAAGAAATTGCACTATCAGTTATGGTGTAATGTAAGCATTACTTTATTTATTTTTTATTATTTTTTCTGGCTTCCTTGTGGGGCTATACAAGTTATTTTTATGTGATTGTTTCAGATCTCTCTCCTGTGGAGAAGTCACCAGTGAAATATTTTATGGACGAAATGTTTAGTGGAAATTCTTTGCGAAGAACAACAACTCTTGGAAATGAGAAAGAACGAGAGAGAGTATATGATGCTATATTCCGCTTGCCATGGAGATGTGAACTGGTAACATCCCCTCTTTATTTGTGGGGTTTTAGAGAAGGTTCACTTATGCATTGTCAAGTTATTTATGTGAAAGTGTTCAGTATATCGATATTAAGCTCCAGAAATGGTTTGTCTTCTTGTGTTGAGGTGATATTCGTTCTTTATTAGTTAGTTATTTCGGACTCAAATATCCTCTCATTAAAGTCAGTGGTTCCACCCCCTTTTACCCTGAGGTGCATAAATAAATGCATATAGTTTTTTTTTTGTACTTTCAATTTTTGTACACTTTCAATGTCATCGAATTGCCATTAGAGGGTGCTTATATGGATATCATATTGCGGTATACTTTGTATGAACTTTCGTTTATATCTATCTGCCACAACATTATTTCTTTGTGATGGAGTTTCTTAGACACTTACAACATTGTTGCAGCTCATTAATGTTGGCTTCTTTGTCTGCTTGGACTCGTTTTTGTCATTGTTAACTATCATGCCGACAAGGATCCTGGTAAACTTTTGGAGGTTCTTGAATATCAGGTGATATTTTTTTTCTTTTTTTGTCACTAGATTTCTGTCCTTTGATATTAGTTTGTTTGAAACAAAGCACGAGTTCAAAGATTCCATGTGGTTAAAATGTAGCTGATTAACTAATTTTATGCCATTTCTTTTTTTTAGATTTTCTTTATAAAGGTTGTATATGATTCATGATTTATAAATTCTATTTCTTTGGGTGTACAGTAATTGAATAGAATCATGCATATTTTTTCACAGCTGGTCCAAATAATTGACAAATAATGAGAATGGCTATCTATTCAAATGAATATTATCAATTTCAGGATCTCTTTATACATCAAGATGACCTTGGGGTTCGTCTTTGCATTATCTTGCCCTGTAACGAGCTCTATAACATGCATAGGGTCTTATATAGTTATATGTCAATGAGTTTCAAGTACCTTTCTAGTATCCTGTGAAACCATAAAACCATGGACATGCAGTCCTTTTAACCTCAGAATTGTGCTTGGGGCTAGAGCATGGAACCCTGATGCAACCATTCCAGCCAAAAGTGCAACACCCTACTCTCAAAGTGAGTTTTGTTCCATTTGTTCAGCCACTTACTAGCTTCTCTTTTCAGTTACAAGAGGGAATTAGTAAAAAGAGGATGTTCGATAGCAATTGTTTAGTTTGTGAAGTTATTGGGGTTAGAAGTTAGAGTTTGAGAGAGAGAGGAAGAAGAAGAAGGAGAAAAGGTTTGGGGAAAAATAGCGAAACAGATTAATGATCTCTCTCACGCACTTTATTATTTATATTCCACTAATGGTCTACTATTAGTATATAAAAGCTATTAATAGTAGACCCACACAATACAATATATAAGAGATAACATAAAGACAAAGCCCATAGTAATAAATCCCATAGCCTTATTTAACACTCCCCCTCAAGTTGGTGCGTAGATATCACTCATGCCCAACTTGCCAATAATATTTAGCAACTGAGTATCACCAAGGCTCTTAGTCAACACATCAGCTAGTTGATCTTCTGACTTCACCAACGGGGTGCAAATATACCCGCCTTCAACTTCTTCTTGATGAAATGGCGATCTACTTCAATATGCTTGGTTCTGTTATGCTTCACCAGATTATGAGCAATACTAATAACAGCTTTATTATCACAATATAAGCTCATGAGGCCTTCAATAGGAAGCTCAATCTCACTCAGGAGTAATCGGAGCCAAAGCAGTTCACACATACTTTGTGCAATGACTCTAAACTCTGCCTCTGCACTGGATCTAGCAACTACATTCTGCTTCTTACTTCTCCATGTGACAAGGTTACCTCCAACCATGATGCAATACCCAGAAATAGAGCGTCTATCAAAAACCGAGCCAACACAATTTGTGTTAGTGTAGGCTTTAACCTTTAAGTTTCCATTATAGGTATACAACAAACCCTTCTCAGTAGATGACTTTAAGTAATGGAGGGTTCAATTCACTACCTCCAGGTGCCCAGTAATTGGTGAATGCATGAATTGACTAACTACATTAACAATATAAGCAATGTCTGGCCTGGTAAGGGACGGATAAATAAACCTGCCAACAAGTCTTTGGTACCTTACAATATCTGGCAGATGTTCTCCACTAGCTTCACTGAGTTTATGATTATGGTCTATAGGTGTATCACAAGGCTTACAACCCATCATGGCTGTCTCCTCCAGTAGGTCAAGTACATACTTGTGTTGAGAGACAAATATGCCCTTCTTAGATCTGGCAACTTCAAATCCAAGGATATACTTTAGAAGACCCAAATCTTTGATCTCAAATTCCTTTGCTAAGTTTTCCTTCAGAGATTCTATCTCATCCAAATCATCACCTGTTATAACAATGTCATCTACGTAAACAATCAAGACAGTCACTTTCTGGCAGGATCGCTTGAGAAATAATGTGTGGTCTGCTTGACTTTGTTTGTAACCATTCTTCACCATAGCATTGCGAAAACTCTCAAACCATGCTCTGGGGGATTGCTTCAGTCCATATAAAGTCTTCTTTAGTTTACACACCTTCCCTTCATCTGAAGGGCATTTGAACCCAAGAGGAGGTACCATATACACCTTTTCCTCTAAATCACTGTGAAGAAATGCATTTTTCATATCAAGCTGAAACAAGGGTCAATCCTTATTGATTGTGAGAGAAAGGAAGACCTTACTAAGTTCATTTTTGCAACTGGAGCAAATGTCTTCTAATAGTCTATGTCGTACGTTTGAGTATACCCCTTTGCAACCAAGCTAGTTTTGTATCTCTCAACTGAGCCATCCGAGCGGTGTTTTACTATAAACACCCACCTATATCTAACCGGCCTCTTCCCTCTTGGTAGGTTGATCATATCACAGGTACTGTTTTTTTCTAGTGCACACATCTCTTCTTCCATAGCCATAGCCTGTTTCCATTCTTGTTGATAGAGTGGATCTGCTAAACTGCGAGGGAAAGTCACAGAAGACAAAATCAAGATAAACGAGCGATACGAAAAAGACAAGACATGGTAGGTAAGATACAACATTAGAGATAGGATGCTGAATACATGTTCTAGTGCCTTTCCTAAGGGTAATAGGAATTTCAACCTCAATAATGTCAGGACTAGAATGAACAACAATGTTACCTGGATCAGAAGAGGTCTTTTAGTGGGGCTCATAAGGTTCTTTCTGCCTTCTCTTGTATACCTGCAATTCTTTGACCACAGGTTCATACTCACCATGTCTACAATCACTGTTAGAGGAGAAAATAGGAATAGGAAGAGAAGAAGATATCTTTTCACTGATGCTCTCCCCTTGAAGAGATATCTCATTGACAGAAAAATATGGAGTAGACTAAAAAAATGTGACATCCATAGATACGAAGGACCGACGAGAAGGAGGATGATAACATTTATACCCCTTCTGATGAGGAACATACCCAAAGATACATCGAAAGCCTTAGGATCAAGCTTTGTGCGAGCAGAACGGGTAATATGCACAAAACAAATACATGCAAAAATCTGCGGGGACACTGGAAACAAAGGAGTGGAAGGGGATAATAGGAAAACAGGAGATTGAAACTCCAAAATTTGGGAAGGCATCAGATTAATTAAGAAAGCAACAATCAAAACGGCGTTAGACCAGAAAAGTTTAGACACATTTATAGCAAGTATAAGCGAACGAGTGACTTCCAACATATGTCTGTTTTTTCGCTCAGTCACACCATTTTGTTGAGGTGTGCCAGCACAAGAAGTCAGATGAATGATATCATGAGAATAAAAAAATGTAGCCAAACTAGCAGACATTTTTCCCTTCCCCCCCAATTATTTGAATGAAGGACTTTTAATTGAGGCGTTAAACTGAGTGACAATCATTGTATGAAACGAAGGAAAAACAGTGCCAACTTCACCCTTAGATTTCAACATAGACACCCATGTAATACAAGAAAAATCATTTACAAAAGTAACAAAATATTTGAAACCTCATGATGAGGTAATAGGAAATGGTCCCCACAGATCAGAATGCACGAGAGAAAATGGTGAATTGTATTTATTACCACTATAGAGATATGAAGTTCAACAATGTTTTACAAATTCGCAAGTTTCACACTGAAAAGAAGAAAGCACACTAGAAACAGATAAATGCGGAAACAAATGCCTAAGAAGGGAAATGGAGGGGTGGCCGAGACGTCTGTGCCATTGGTATAACTCCTCCGTACTACTAATACTCTGACCACCATGAAGTATCTGTTGGATTGATGAAGTAATGCGAGGCAAAGGGTTGAGCAGATATAATCCTCGCTCCTCATGGCCGTACCAATCGTCCTCTTCGTTTCCAAGTCCTTAAACACACAATGAGAAAGAAAAAAAGTGACGCTACAGTTCAATGATTTGGTAATATGACTAATGGATAAAAGATTCAAGGTGAACTTAGGAACATAAAGAACAGAGGAAAGGGACATTAAGGGTATAATATCAACACTCCCCTTACTCCCACCAGAATCAATAAAGTAAGATGAAAAAAAGAAAGACATACCAGTCATATATATGATTAGATGCTCCTGAATCAATGATCCAGGAGCGACTATGATCGGAAACAGATGCATTGAGAGCTGAGGCTGAGGTACCTGTGTAAGGGATTGAGGCAGCACTGGCGATACTCGGTGTCTCTAAATGGGACATAAAACGGCGGAAGACGTCGATCTCATCTCGAGACAGGTGAGGGCTATTAGATGAAGGTACAATAGTAGATACTGGGGTTGTGGATGTAACAGAGTTTGCACTCGAACCCCCCTCTAGGTCTTTTGTCCCTGTCTCCTCGTCCACCACCAGGACTCCGTGGGGGTGAACAGACATGTAGATCCCAATAGGTGTCTTTTGTATGATGTGTGCACCCACAGTGGTCACATTTAAGTTTGCCTAATCATTAGTAGAAGGTCCAGAAGATCCAAAATGATAAACTCCGCCACGACCACCACTCCTGCCTCCCCGCTGGAATGAGGAGGCTAGTTCAGATCTATCAATAATGGGGGGAGAGAGCATAACACTCCGACGACGCTCCTCACAGTGTAAGTATGCATAGACCTCATTAGGGGGTGGGACCGGGTCTTTGCCAAGTATTTGAACCCTAACTTGTTTATAGTCCATATTCAGCCCTGCAAGTAGCTCAAACACCCGATTCTGTTTAACTAATTTTGTATAAGCAGCCGCATCCTAAAGACATTTAGCTTGAAAGGTTTGATAGTGATTTAGCTCTTCACAGAGACGGCGAAGACTAGAGTAGTAGGTGAGAATAGGCATATCCCCCTGCTTGAGTTGTGAGAAACTCTGACACAACTCATAAACACGGGCTGTACCCCCTATCTTAAAATAGGTTTGTGTCACGACATCCGATATAACTTTTGCGGAAGGAAGAAACAGGTAGGCACTACTGATGTTTGACTACATAGAGTGGAGAAGTCATGACATTATAACTGCATCCTCAGCCTCCCATTTAGCATAGGCTAGATCTGTAGACTTGAGAGTGGAGATAATACCTTTTAAATATCCTATCTTCCCCTTGCCTTTAACAAACAATATCGCAGATTGAGACCAAACAAGAAAGTTTGTCTCATCTAACTTCATTATAGTAATCTGGAGGTTTGGTGCATCACTAGCACTAATCCAAATACTCCCTCCACCCTGTACAAGAACACTAGATGACTGACTAACCTCAGATTCATCCATCATGAATGTCACAAGGCTGTTTTACACAACTCAACAAGCTAATGGATCCACAACCCAAAAAAACACCCAAAAGTACCTCCACAATAGGTAGAATAGTACAAAACACCAAAAAATAGCAACCCGACAGCAACCTAATAGTGTTCGGGATAATAGAAATCCATGGAATAGCCCCCACCAGCCATATAACAATTTTCGAGTAATAAAAAAGGGCCCCAATAGTAAAAATCGGTAATTATGGGGGTGAAAAACCTTCGCCGGGCATTCAATACTTCTTCGATCTTAATGAAACTTGTTTCAATCCGTCAATATTGATCATATGGATAAAAAACAATAGGTTTGAGTCCCCAAAAAACTCCTAAATCAATTGCACAATCCGAAAAACCAAATCTGATTTTTTTCCTAATTTTTGACGAAAACTCATAAAATTTACATCTCCAGACCTTAGAAAATTCTTAAAAAATAACCAAAATTTTTAGAAATTCACGATATATCACATGGAATCAAAAAACAATTCTGACACATCGATCCGTACAGCTAACGTCAGCATGACGTCGACACTCTTCTAAGTTCTTTCTGTTGAGTTGTACTCTCTGGGTCTTCTCTTTGGCTCTGATACCAAGTTGGTTTAGTTTGTGAAGTTATTTTGATTAGAAGTTAGGGTTTGAGAGAGAGAGAGGAAGAAAGGAGAAGGAGATCAGGTTTAGGGAAAAATAGTGAGATAGATTAATAATCTCTCTCACATACTTTATTATTTATATTCCACTAATGGTCTACTATTAGTATATAAGAGTTATTAATAGTAGACCACCAATATAATATATAAGAGATAACATAAAGACAAATCCTATAAGAATAAAGCCCATAAAGCCTTATTCAACAGTAGCAACCCAGGAATTCAAAATGGATGAACCTAGAGGCAAAGAACGCTAATGGATGTGAAGAACTACCCTTGAGGAAGAGACTTAGCTCTTATGGAGTAAGTAACGTTTTATTAGGCATCGAGATTTGGCTTTTCATAAGCGAATGAGTAGAGGTGCAAGTTCCTTGTTCTAGTTCTTTCTGGTAGGTGAGGAAATCCGGTTTCAGGTGAGGGTTTTGAGGCCAAAGAAGGAACGTGATGACCCGAAGAGAAAGATGGAGATTAGTAAAATAAGAAGAGCTAGTGGATAGAGCGGACCGGGGATGATAGCGACGAGAGCAGGTGGCTTGTTTACTACCAATGTTGAATTCTGGCTTTCGAGTTCATGCGCAATTTTTTTTATTTGGATTGTTTTGTTTCTTTTCCTGAAGTTTTCCCGACTTTGCCATTTTTGCCCCTTTTTTTTTGGAACTAGGAGCAACCTACCCTATCTTCTCTCTCTTTGAGTCACGGGGGACCGCCCCAATGGATAGCATATCAAGCCCTATTTGATGAGGAGGCGAATCTACCTCCATTCATTTTCGGGTTGGTTCAACTACATTTCCATGTGCCTCCCTAGGCTTATTTAGCTATTTGGATATCTATATCTTTTGCTCGGCTTTGACCTTGCTCCCGAGAAGAGGTAGATAGGCCGAACCCCTTTGATCTATAGAATCGAATAGATCGTCATTTTGGCACCCTTCCAATACAGAATAGAATCGCCGCGAGCTCTCCTTTATAACATCATCTTAGGGTGGTCTGGCTCCCATTTCCTTCCTTTCGTAGTTGTAGTCTCGTTGTACTCGGGATCCTGCAACCCTTTCTGAATATAGAGCCCCGACTTTGTTACTATGGCCTACACCTTATGAGACAATGACTAGGGGTGATACCGGGCCAAGTTGAGCCGAGTAGTGGGGTGTTCAGGCTCAACTCATCAAATTACAAATGTTATCTGGATGTGGCTCGACTTGTTTATCTGGACGGCTCAAGCCTCGAGTCAAGCCTAAAAAAGCCTAGTGGAACCCAAAATAACTAATCCATATCGAACTATCCTCTTTTCTTCTAAATAACTCTGTTGAAGGTTTTTAACAAAAAAAATTGCCGAAGGTGAATAACTTACTAAAAAATGGAGAAAGGTAACAACGAATCGTCGACTTAGAGAGAAGAGAGAAAAGAGAGAGAAGAGGTTATGTCCACCACAAAGAAGCAGAGAATAGCCTACTCATACACATATCATGGTCCTTAGTCTTGAGACCAATAGAAGAGCTATTCCTATGGCTGTTGGCAGTGATGGAGCCAAGATTTTCTTGTAAGGGGCAAGAAAATGGTCGATTGATAATGTTAGTAACTTCTGATGGGTGTGTGGAGAATGATTAGGCAGATGCGAAATATTCTGGGTCCAGGGGGTGCACAGGCTCCGAGGAAAATGTTTGAGAACCAAGTTCGTGGGCCGTCTCATTTGTATGTTTCGTACATATCCTATAAGTATTGTTTCTCCTTGTTTATGGTGAACTCATACTTCTAGTCTTGTTATGACTTGTATTAGGGTTAATATAAAATTCCAACGAGAAGGGAGCAATGAGATTTTCTTGTAGAAAACGAGAAGGATTGTTCCTCTCTTTTTCTCTTGGTTGGAGCAAGAGCAATAATGAATCGGCATGAATCTTTGTGGATGTAGTCCATATTGGGTAAACCACATAAATTGTCGTGTTTCTTCTCTTCGTAGTCATTTATTTATTTTTCTTCGTTTTTGATCTCGAGGAAGGCCCCATTCACAAGAACTGCTTTGCTGAACTTTTACCCATTACAAATGACAAAAGGATACACACACACACACACACATATATATATGGCAAGCCAAGCCGAGCCGAGCCGAATCAAATAGGGATTGGCTCGAGCTTGGCTTTTTTACTATTTTGGGCCCAACTCTAAGCTCAATTTGATTGATCTTGAAATATTGGCTTGAACTTTTTTTGATCGAGCCAAGCCTACAAGCTAGCTCTGCTTGGGTGCACCCCTTGGAGCAGCTGCTTCCTTGCCCATGGCATGCCCTTTAAATAATTAAATAAAATAGGACAATTTTTTCTGCTTCAAAAGTTTAGGGGGGCAGCCCCCCCTAGCTACTGGTTTTGTGTGTCTGGAGGGAGCATGAGAAGCAACTTTTTTGGGTTTGAAATGACAAGGCAAAAGAGGACAAGAGGGTTTCTTGAGGTTGAAGAAAAAAGGAAAAACCTTCTCTTGGTACAACTCATTTCAGATTTTGTTTATGATTATTGTTTTAATAGACAAATGAATAAATTTTATCTTTTGGTTACAACTCATGTTGGGAATTTGTACTTTGATGGCTGTAAATATAAATTTCCTATTAATCAATTTCAAACTTAAAAAAGCCCCTCCTTTTTGTTTTGCCCATAGTTACCAAATCGTGAAGCGAAAGTGAGAAGCGAAGCATAAGCGAGAAGCGAGGCTCAAAAAATCCTTAGGAAATGGGAAGCGAGAAATAGATATAGGTGGCTCATTCCCATTATATTAGGATGACCATTCATACCTTAAATTTTATTTTATATGAGATATTTGTGGAGAAGTAGATACCTTAAGAGTCTTAGGTTTCAATTCAACGATACTTGCTTAGGATATATGTCATAGGCTTATGACTCAGGTCTATCCCATTGCTTCTTAAATAGTAAATACATAACTCCCTTACCACTAAATGAGAATTGATGGAAGCGAGTCTGGAAACGAGCTTCCTGGGATGTGAGCTTCCCACCTTGTACATAGCTTCCCGGCAACTATGGTTTTGCCGCAAGACTCACGGGTGCAACACAGCATTTATATATGTTATATACTTGTATGTTATTTTTATATTGCTTTATGTTACTTTTATATTGTTATATTTTACTTAAACGAGCTGAGCACATGTGTGCTCGAGCTCATCTCGTTAAGTTATCGAGCTTCAGCTCGGCCTGTATATCAAATAAACGAACTAAAACAAGCTCAAGCTGTTTGCGAGCAGTGAATAATTATTGGCTTATTTGCCTAACTGCTTTTATTGAGTTTTTAGTTTATTATTTTTGGGTATGTGGATGAATGCCAACTGGTTACCAACAATATACCCTGCACTTTTTCTTCCGTACTTATTCCTCTCTCACTACTTTTTGTATTTGTAACGGAGTTGTGGTGGTATTTAAGATTAAAAGATGACCTAACCATGCTTGTGGCAGGCAGTTCCAGAGGCCTTGTGCAGAAGATATGTCTGATTTTGGCTGTTTTATTGTGTTGGCATGTGGAGTCATTCTATTACAGCAAACAGGTGGGTATATCAAACCCTTGTTCTGAATCACTTATAATTTTCTTCCTGTTTGCTATTGTCACTGCAAATCATTGTTGGGAGGCATGAGTGATATGCTATAACTAATTTGAATAAGAACTGGTTCTTTACAAATTCTGTTTCATGTCTCAGATATCAGCAGAATATATCACATGATTCGTGGTCAAGGAACAATCAAACTCTATGTGGTGTACAATGTGTTAGAGGTGAGAATGAATTACAGGATGGTCAACTTGTATGCAAATAATGTTGATGTTGAAATTCAATGGTATAATGCTCTGACTGTATTTCTTCTAAATAACCTTGCTCCTCTCTGACAGATATTTGATAAACTATGCCAAAGTTTTGGTGGAGATGTATTGCAAACTCTGTTTAATTCAGCGGAGGGACTTGCAAGTAGTTCACCAGAAAATATAAGATATTGGCTCAGGCGATTCATTTCTGACCAAGCATTAGCTGTAGTTGCATCTAATATCCTTTTTCTGGTTATGGGTGTGTTCTTTATCTATCATGTCGACATTTGTCTCCCTTCTTTCTCCTTAGCTAGTTATATACTTGTTCATTCATTTATCTTATTAGCTCAGGCAATCACGTTATCCACCTGTATTGCTGCTCACAATAATGCTTTGCTAGCTCTGTTGGTTTCAAATAATTTTGCTGAAATAAAAAGCAGTGTGTTCAAACGTCTTAGCAAGGACAACATTCACAGTCTGGTATATTATGGTGAGTTAGCTTATTTGGACTATCTTTTATTTGCTTTTTTTTTTCAAGGATTGATGATACAGTATAAATTATGGCTTCTCGCCTATTGAATATGCTGGGTGCTCACTGAAGTTTAAAACAAGGTTGGCTACTCTATGAACATGCTCAAATTGACCTGGATCCTGCTCAATCGATATGCTGGGCGCTCACTGAAGTTTAAAAACAGGGTTGGATACTCTATGAACATGCTCGAATTGACCTGAATCCTGCTCAAGTTGACATGCTATGGGTCCAACCTGAAATTAAATACACAAAGATGAGTATGCTGAATACTCTTTGGATCTTGAAAAGTGTAGTATTATACCTTTCGAAAGAATTTCCCAGCCTTCTTTTGGGTGGTTAAGCATGGGGTTTGGCAGACGGCTCCTATCTGACCTTCAGAAAACAAAGTTTTAGACTTTTGTCATTTAGGGAGTGGAAACATTTCTAGTAAGTTTAAGGAAGTCCAAAGAAACACTGCACAAATTAAGAAAACATTAAAGTTGGAAACCTAATATGAAACATGAATAATTAAGCATAAATACAAATCAATAACTCATTACCTAACAAAATAGAAGCATTTGGAATGGAATCTCAGTAATAAGAATCATGTCAAGTCAAACTGTAAAGCCAAATGCACAAATAAATGAGTGTGTTATATAATAATGCATCCCATAAAAAGAAAATATCACATTATGACACTCAGAAAATTTCATCTCATGAGTCATGATTCATAATAGCATAACCCTCTGATTTGGCTCGACATCATCATCCCTGCGTTGATGAGGAGGTTGACTAAGCTATTGTCTAGGTAATGGAAGTATTGATCCCAAGACATGTAACTTTAGTTTCAATTCGTATACTCTCGAAGACATCAGTACCTACAACTACAAACACCCCTAATTGTTGGTTGTTTGGGTGCTGAGCTACACTTGCAATCATTCAAGATGACCTGTGGCCTTACCAATGAGTCCGTAACCAAGACTATTGGTAATGCCATATCCATAAGACCCATAACCATAGTCATAGGGCCCTATTCATTATATAATGAATGAGTAAAATTATATTTTCTAAAGTAGTGTAATATTTATAATAAAAACATATTTGAACTAATTTTGAGAATCTAAAAATTAAAGAAATAATTTTCTTACTCAAAAATATGATTAATTAAACCAAGTTGTAGATTGAGTGCATCTAATTAACATAATAATAAAAAAAATTCAAATGGAAACATGGGCGTACTTTAGGGAAATCTGGGATTTCCACAAATTTCATCTTCAAATCCAATTTGAATCTCTAAAATCATGTGGAGATGTATGAATGTTTTGCATCTTCACACAACTAGATCAATTACAACCCATTTGTATGACAAAATGTGATTAGAATGCACTCAAAGCGATTTACTTAATTTTGGGGAAACCTCATCGATCTTTAAAACCAACCCAAAATGGGTGTTTTTATATGAAATAGAGTTGAATCACCAAAAGTAAGTTTAGAACCCTTAAAAATTTTAAAGGAGTTGAGAAAATGGGAGAAAATGAGATTTTTGAGGGGAAATATAGTTTTCTCAGCAAAAATAAATGACTTCGGTTGACTTTGATTGATGTTGACTGAAGTCATGTAATTTATATAATGGTGTAGTAACGTTTTTGTCGATATTATCAAAACTTACCAAAACATGTCGCCGAAATCCTATTTTATTTACACTTCAAGTGGATATCATTTCAGTGGCTACCAAAACTGACACGTTTCTACCGAAGTTTATTGAAACAGGTCCATTTTTCAAACCATGCCAAAAAGAGATTTATAAGTTCTTTGATTTAAGTTTTTCTCCATCATTGTATAATGATGATACAACTCACTTAGAAACCTCCAAGAAACTATGAACATATTTACATCATTCCTATTAATTGTTGACCAAAGTTTACAGGTTTATTTGCCTCTCCAGACATGTATAACTTTATATACTTGAAAAGACATGAAATCCCTTAACCTTCTGGCACCTCCATGTCCACCAAGGAAGTTGTCAATGGCTTCAATCGGATTTTCTGAGTTTGAATAGATAGTCAATCTTCAAATCCCACGTTATGCACTTCTTTTATTGCTTTGTTGTAACATTAAATTAAAAAAATAGTATTGATAATTCAGTCGGGTTCCCCGAATCGTTCCAGTCGTGTTGACTTAGTTGACCCGACTGGGTAACTCGCCAAAATGCTGCATTTCCAAATAGTTTTGATGACTCAGCTCGAAACCTGGTCAAGTCGACTTGGCCGAGTTTCAAAATTGACTCGCCGAGTTTTAGAAACATGTTTGGACTACGCTCTATGTTGCAACGTTGGGTTATGAGTTTAGTCTTGTTTGCATTCCAATAATAAAAAATAGATAAACACTTTCACTGTGTTCTTGGGGGCAATATTTAATGTCACGCCTGCAGAATCTGCCCTTAATATTGTTACATGCAATGGTTGAGAGTCCGGTAATATGCACTCTTTGCTTTTATTTGTTTACTTAGTCTTCTTTTGGTGTGTTCGTGTTGCTTTTCTTTTGGTCTCATCTTATTCCGGTTATGCCACTGTTCATGACCAGACTCCGTGAAGAGATTCCACATTTCAGCATCTGTCTTATTCGTGTTGGCTCAAAATATTCTGGAGGCTGAGGGTCCTTGGTTTGGGAGTTTCCTTTATGTAAGTTTACCTGAAAATTTCTGAGCACTATGCTTTCAGGAAAACGATAAAAGACCACTTCTCTTGCACAGCCTATCTGGCTTTGTGATATGTTTAAATTTACACTGCAGAATGCTCTCCTGGTTTATGTCTGTGAAATTCTTATAGCTGTCATCAAACATTCATTCGTTGCGAAATTCAATGAAATAAAGCCCATTGTGTACTCTGAGTTTCTCGAAGATCTCTGCAAACAGGTATTATTCTGTCAGATGAGTATTATACTTTTTTTGCATTTACTTTCTATATCAAAGGTAAGGATCTCGTCTTGTGGTTACCTGGTAGATTATGAATATATTGCTAAAGCTTTTTAGATAAAGGAGTCTTGGATACATGTACAAATGAATTGAAATCCATGAAAACAAAAGTTTGTATCACTTTTGCGAGGTATATATCTCAGTTTTTCCCAAACTATCGAATATGTATGACTGTTCATCTTACCATCCGCCAACTGACAAAAAAGGAAAATAAGAACAGAGAGGAAATGATGGAAACAGTCAAACAGAAAGATGTTTGCATCTTTTCATGTGTATATAGACACTTGCAGTATAGTCAAACTTGAATATATGTTGATATGCCCGTGTTGCTCGATAAGCATGCAAATTCAAGGAGACATGCGACTTATTATATGAAATAGAAAACATGAGTTGTCAAGAAAAGAGTTCAAAATGTTATTAAAAGAGCCTAAGATATTTTATGATTTGATATTAGGAAAATCCTCTGAGACTCGGTGGTATATTAATATAATACCACGTCAATGCCAGCTATCGGATGTTTATGACGTTACTAATGTCATATCCAACAGCTGGCGGTGGATTCATAGTGCCAGTGGGGATCGGATTTTATCTGGCTCTCGTCAGACCAAAATCATCCGGCCTAGGTTCAATGGTGGACATGTGGCAATAAAAAGGGGAGAATATATCAAATGGAGAGAAGTCAAAAAACAGGGGGAAAATTGAAATGACTTCTCCCCTTTTTATTGCCACATGTCCCCTATTTAACTTAGGCCGGATGATTTTGGTCTGGCGAGAGAGAGCCAGATCAAATCCGATCCTGTGCCAGTGGTATCAGTGAAATGGTATTACCGTACCTCCGGGATTAGGCCATCATTGTCCTTGATATCATGTTATATCACATATCTACACTTTTCTAAAAGTAAGTAAATATGTTTTCACAAAAAGAAATTTATTATTATGGGGAGACATTGTCCAAGACTCCCCTATTCTGTAGATTGCCTTTGGGTTTACCAGATGATAGGTGGAAACCTGATTTTGATTTATATTATAAAGTAGATCGAAGATTTTCTTAAAAAGAAAACAATAAATAGAATATAGCCATAGAAGTTCGAAGAATGATGATCACCTCATTATGAATGAGCTTTGCAATTTGGTGAGAGTGATAGTCCGAGTGCCAACTGGAAGCGTTGTGGAGAAGCAAGCATAAAATTGCATATGAGCTAAAACTTGTGTATTTACTCGATTCATTGAGGTCTAATAATGAAGCTTCTTTATTGCATGCCATATTGCTATATAACCAGTAAACTGTGAATTATGAATTGATGCCAGAACAAAGTCAAGTAGTGAAACTTCAACAACATATCGAAGCGTATATGATACGGCCTGATACACTCTAATTATGTTGATACATCCTAGATGCGGAAGTTACATGGGGTGTCTCATATTGATACCCCTTGAATCATAGCCGGATTGAGATATATCTAACAATATTGCCATTAGTATGATGCAGATGCTCATCTATCCAGCCTGCCAATTTGATGTGCCTTACCCAAGATCCTAATCCTAACTTTTGTTTAGACTGTTGAAAAGAAGCAAGCAATGATCCAGAAGTTTTCCATTTATCTGATGGTTATAATTGTCTGATTGGGTTCAAGAAATCTCTTAATTGGGGTTCAACGATTGGAAGGTCCTGCGTGTTGGGCATGTGCATCATGTCCAGATCAAGGAGATTCCTCTTATACTAGCAGTCATGGTTACATGATATAGGACACATGCTTTCATTCAGGATACTCTTTGTTCACTAGGGGAAACAACTTATTCTTCCTGATGTCTTTTATATTCTTTTGCAGACTCTGAATATTCGGTCGGAGGATGGAAAGAAAAACCTGACTTTCATTCCTTCGGCACCAGCATGCGTGGTAAGAACTAGCTTATACGAATTTTTTTTGTCTTCCTTATATTTAATGTTTGTCGGTGTTGCTGCTACTGGGTGGAAAAAATTATGGTAACTACAATTTGGTGAGTTTCAGGTTATCCGAGTGCTTTCTCCGATATATGCTGTTCATCTTCCCTATGGACCCCTCTCATGGAAGCTCCTTTGGATCTTCCTCTTGTTGGCTGTGACCTATGTCATGCTCGCAAGCCTCAAGGTGATGATCGGCCTGGGCCTACAAAAACATGCCACTTGGTATGTCAATAGGTGCCAAAAGAGAAAACACCATCTTCACTTGGACTAACTTAAAAGAGGAAGAAAAAATAATAATAATAACAGCTAGCTTGGCTTATTTGTTGGGTCCAGATCGACTTCACCCCTACTGATTAAAGATCTCCATCAGTCTTGAAGTGGAAATCTCTACTTGATTAGTGAAGTGGAGTTCATATTGTGTCTCAGTCCATCTGCTGGATCCACATATGCTAGGGAAGCTTGAGCTGAAGTAATATAGAATTTCGAGTTTCATGTCCAGTTTTGTTACAAAGAAATGTCAAGCTTCTGAATTATGGGACACTGCGTATATAGAAAGGTCATAAATCTGCAAACCCTCCCAAATTTACATGTAAATTGCTCTCTTTTTCACGGTACTCTAATGATCTGTGCGGTGCAGAATCAGTCATGCAAAACGGCAAGCAGTTATGGAAAGGAAGGTTTTCTGAACTGTGTATCTAAGATATTTTCACATGGACACAACGATCTGATCTATATACGTGGAACACCTGACCACCAATCCGAATCGTACTAAAGGTCACACTGCGGTCCCACTGCTAATGCTGGGCGGTCGCCCATTTGCTAGTATCTCAGTAACTTTACTCAAAATCTTAATAAAACTAGGTCAAAAACTCTATTAAAGAATCAAATCAAATCCTAAACTAATGCAACTTCTGGATAGGATTATAACAGAACCATAGGGAGAGAAGTTTCAATGGCCATCAATCTCTAAGGTGGCGTTTGGATAGGATTTTATCAGCCAAAATAAATTGTGACAAGAATTGATTGTGTAGAAATTAATTGTCAAATATATCACTTTATAAATAGGGTGCTGTTACGAGCACACCACTATTTACTGATTGGACACCATTTTAAAAAATAACTTATTTTATTTTTATAATCCATCTTTCTATGAGCACCCATACCTCAAATCCCTAAACCCTCTCTAAAAACATCTCCTTCTAAGACCGCAGTCTTCTAGTTTTAAAAAAGGATTGTCTTCTTAGTCTTTTCCTTCTATATCTCTTCCCAAACCAGAGATATTGTTTTCTTGAATTAGTGAGCTTGTGCAGTTGTAGTTGGTGGTCACGTGGAACCTTCAGAAAGTCTGCGATATTGTTTTCTATCTGCTGTGGTCATGAGCAAGGACAAGGGTTGTCAAGTACTGTTCCAATAGACCACACTAGCTTGAAGCGATAAGTCCACCTACCCCACCCCACCCCACCCCATTCCATTCAATTTTCTTACTTGATTTCATTCCATGGTTCTCAACTCGTCAATTTTGAATGCTTTACTGGACTCAATTCAATGGGCATTTTAAAAGGGGGTAAACTAATTGAATGCTTTACCACTTCTCAAGTGATTGAGTGAAAGTTGCGGGTATAATTAGGGAGACGTAATTCTCTGCGGTTAGTTATTAGGATTAGTAAATAGTAGTGGACCTCCTCCAACCATCAATTAACCATCTAATGATGGTTAAGCATAGAAACTTAAAGTTGATATTTTAGTTTTTTTTTTCTTTCTACAACCCAAGGTTAGATTGTTTAATCCTAAGGGTGAGTGAATCTTAACCATAGTTGCTTAATCCTAGAGGTGGAGCTATGACATGAAAGGATAATGAATTATCATGTTTTATGGTGTTAAGTTTAGAATGGTGTACAATTAGAAATTTTATAGGTATTTTTTAACCTCTTGGTGTGCTCCTAAAATTTGTTATATTTTAATGGTGTACATTTAGTAAGTGATATATTTGGTGTCCAGTCAATAAATAGTGGTGTGCTCGTAGCAGCACCCTATAAAGAATAGTAACTTTGTATTCCCTAAACACTTATTTGGAAAAATGATTATTTGACAATTAATTTCTACATAATCAATTCTTATCACAATTGATTTTGGATAATAAAATCCGATCCAAACGCCCCATAATTGTATTACTATCAAGTCTAAGGAATACCATCCTAGCTTGTGGCTGTCCATAGCTCTTAACATGGGAGTCTGGTTTTTAATGTTCAAGCCAAATCGAGCCTCAAACAAGTCGAATCGGGTTTGGATCGAGCTTGACTTGTTCATAATTTTAAGCTCAAAGAAAAGCTCAGCTTAATTGAGCCAAAAACTTCAACTTGAAATCAGTGTGAACGAGCTAAGACGCCACTTGAATCCACCCCTATTTTTGCTAGGATTTTCTAAATTTTATGTGAATGTGTACTTTTCTGTAACTATTTTATAGAAGGATATATTTTGTAACTTCAGTAAAGTATTAATTTGTAAATAAGTTTTAACAGGATGCAATGTTGGAGTTTATAAAACGTAAGGGGCATTTGTTGTAAAACTTCATCTCCTACTTCAACACAGCACAGAGTCTATTTTTTCGTTTTTTTTTTGTCTTTTATCCCTTATCGAAAACTCTAAAACAAAAGGATGGAGGGAGAGTTCAAATCAAATTCTCCTCTTCTCCCAACTCTATATATAAGGATTAAAAGAAAAGGGAAAGGGAGATTTCTTCGTGGGAGCTCACGGCTTGCTCTCTCTCTCTTCTTACGGCTCTCTTTCTTTCCCTCTCTCTCTAAGATCAGAAGCAAAAATTTGATTTACGTATCAATTTCTGTCCATGTTGTGAGGAACCCCTCAATGCCTAAACCTCTTGTAAGTCGTGGATTTTGTGAGTATAGAGCTGGACAACCACGTGAGCACTACTGGGAATGATCACCGAGCCAGCCTAAACATGAGTACTGGGACAATTTTGAGGAGATAAAATGACTGTGAAATGGGAAACATAGAGCACACTTAAGATAGTAGAGTACCGAGAACAATCTTAGCACGACTGGAGAGCGAGTTGGAGAAGATGATTCTTGGTTCAAAATCTCAATCCAGTATTATCCTGCTTTTTCCATAGGGAGCGTTCCCAAATTTATAGACTTGGTAAAATCACTTCGTACCAAAAAATGATAAGCATTATTTGATGTTATCAAATCCGAATATATCGGGTGTAAGCTTTATCTTATCTTGAATTTCTCACGTCACTATCTCGGGTGCCTATGGCAACATTTACTCTTTCTCGTACACTAAGTGGACTGACATAGGCGGCACCCCGCTGTCAGGCGCGTAAGGGTGAAGGTGCCCTGCCTTTGTCAGCGATCCTCTATGACCACCATACCACAAGTCCCATTTTATTTCCCGAATATTTACCAAGTGGTGAGGTGTGCCATAACCCGCAGTTGACAGATAACATCATGTCTTGAGGTGCAGCAACCCACAGTCGACTGATAATTCATTAAGGCAATACAACCTGTTAACTATGCCTAGCATACTTGTTAGAGGTGTTGTGACTTATAGATAACAAATGTTATTGCAGAGACGCAATATTAAAGCTACTTAAACCTTTCAATTCCTTCGAGGTGTGAGGATCCACATGTTAAGGACTTTAAATTAGGCATCTAGTCTCTTTTAGTTAATGTTGATTGGTAATTACGTACCCGAGACGTAAGTGTCCGCAGGATGGGTACATTAACTAAAGATAAAAATGTAAGCAACCAGTGTGCACCTGGAAGGGTTGATCAGGGTGCCCAGAGGTACCATGACTTCTCGAATAAATTTTAACACTTACGGCTCACTCAGAAGAATTGACCAGTGTCACTATTTTTCTCCAAGTCATACTAGCAAAAGTGACCATCAACATCTCTATAAGTATTATTCTGCTATAAAGAAAATATAACATCCACTATTGTCTCTCTAAATTCTGAAACTAATATTGAAGTCAAGTCATTCAAGTTATTGTTGAAACCTCTCTTGTTATTGATACTAAGCAAGAAAGATGAAGCAGAGTCAGTTGGGGTTCCTCTTTTAACAGACCCATATGTACTTGCAGAAGTCGGAGCCACTAGAATGGTAGGAGCAGCTTTGAAAAGTTGGCCGTCCCTGTGAACGACCGATGATGTTCGTAGTTGTCTGCCTTTGGTGATTCTTTCTCTAGGTGGGGTTTCCAGGGGGAATACCAGTTGATGAGTACCGTCTCCATTTATGGGCAATTGTAGTAGATCAATACGAAAGAAGTGGTAGAGCATGTCTACCAGCAAGCGATGCTTGGGGAAGAGTAGGAACGAGAAGGAGCTCCTTTTTCACCTCTTCGGACGGTCGAACAATACACCTATAAATCTTAATGTGTCAATTAATAATATATTCAATTATCGACCTAATTAAAGAGTAAGCGCACATAACATTTAGTATACCCTAAGTTATTTATAAAATAAAATAAGAAAAAGGGTAATTTGGTCAACATAAATTTTTGCAAACTCCTTGTACTTTTATATATATATATATATATATACTAGAAAAAATGCACGTGCTTTGCACGTATTAATTTTTCAATAATTTACTTCTAGAATCAGGTCAAATCGAGTTAATTATGAAACTTATAACTATAATTAATAGAATTGTAACCACAAAATAATATAATCTTTAACTTAATGGTACACTTGCTAGAAAATAAAATCAATATTATTATTTATAATTTTATAACCTCAATCAAATGAGATTAAAAATTAATATAATTTGAGGAATAAGTAATTTTGTTAGGAATAAGCAAGGGTACCAAACACTGATTTACTCGCTCCCATGCATAGCCTCTAGAGAGGAAACTAAAGAGATGGTTGTGAAGCAAGGAGAGTGGGTAGATGTTGCAAAGAATCTCCAAATGTTCTTTTACTCCCAACCAAGGTTAGATGCGTTAGTGAATCTTAACCACGGTTAAAGGAAGTTAAAAGTTGACACATGTAATTGTTTTCTAAAAACCAAGGTTAGATGCTTTAATCCTAAGGGTTAGTGAATCTTAATCATAGTTAAACATAATTAAAAGAGGATACGTTTAATTTTTATTTATTTATTTATAAAAACCAAGTTTAGATGGTGAATCTTAACTATAGTTAAAGAGAGTTAAAAGGGGACACATATTTTTTTAAAACCAAGGTTAGATGCTTTAACCTTAATGTTAGTGAATCTTAACCACAATTAAAAGGAGAATGCTTTAACCAATGTTTGAGGTTGTTTGTCTAACTTGATCAAAACCGTGAGTTACTTGGGAAGAACCTAGCAGTTGGTTTTTTAAAAATCCAGGTTAGATGCTTTAACCCTAATGTTAGTGAATTTTAACCCCAATTAAAAGGAGAATGCTTTAACCAATGTTTGAGGTTGTTTGTCTAACTTGAAAACCGTGAGTTACCTGGGAAGAACCTAGTAGCTGGTTTTAAAAAAAAACCAGGTTAGATGTTTAACCCTAATGATAGTAAATTTTAACCACAGTTAAAAGGAGAATGCTTTAACCAATGTTTGAGGTTGTTTGTCTAACTGCTGGAAAACCGTGAGTTACCTAGGAAGAACCTAGCAGCTGGTGCGATGGAGAGAGACCAATTTGAGGTTATAAAAGGTTTGACTGTAGAAAGTCCTAAACGGTTCGGGTTATAAATGTTTCGAAACGAAACATTGAGAAAATTTATAAACAGTTTTGGTCAGTAACTATTTATCATCTTCTATGTTTTTTTTTTTTTTTTGTCAAACAGCCCTTAAGGTAAGTTTTCACATAAGAAAAAAAAAAGGTTATAGAGGCTGTTACAGCAATGGTAAGTTAGTAGGGGAGAGAGGATAACTTGAGAAGCTAAGATATTAGGATTCTAGATTCAAAAGGACTGACAGTAGCACATTCAAACAGTAGCAATCAAAATCAAAATGGAGAAGCCACTTACCAGTTCTAATATCCAAAAAAATAAGAGGCGCTAGAATGGGAGGAGATGGGGCTGTTCTTCCTGCATGAAGATGGGGTAGACCAGTCGTAGGGATTCCGAATCAGATGCGCTTCCCTAAAAATATATCTTCTCAAAAATTCTTCTGCAATGCGTGAGAGAGGAGTTGTTTTTAACATGATGGGAGTTGTTTGTAACATGGACTCTAGATAACTTTTGAACTGAGAGAGGAGTTCTTTGTAACATGGATTCTAGTCTTCTAGATAACTTTTGGAATGAGAAAGGTCCGGAATGTAGCTTATATTTATTTGCTCATTAATTAAATAGAATGTCATTAATGAAATTTCTAATTACCTTACTATCCCTAAGAACCATTATAAAAATTAGTCCTAAACTTCTCTTTATTTATTAATATAATGTTTACTTTTCAACAGTAAAATAAGGTAAAGGTTAATTTTTTGAGATTAATTTTCATGCGGAGCTCTGCATTTGCCCCCTGGATAGTGTAAAAAGGGAGCTCCACACATTCAGAGCTCCGCATGATTTTTTTTTTTTTTGATAAAAGGTAGAAATTTTATTACTAAAAGGAACCAAAGATTTACATAGAACCATATTCATGGATAGATCTGAATCTACTTCATTCAGAGAGAAAAAAACATTTCAAAAGACTATCAATTGAGGATCTAGTTTTATCTGTTAGTCTTAATCCCCGATGTAATAGAGCTGGAATTTCCGGGAGGGAGATGTCGAACCATTGCTAGCCCTTGGAAATCTTCTAAAGGAACTTTAGCTTTGTGAACAATCTGAGTTGGATGGAGTTGGTAGTTATCAAAAAGTATCTTGTTACGCGAATCCCAAATAGCCCAAGCTATCATTGTTCCCAATTCCAAATCCTTTTTTGAAGCCTGAGATTCAAAATCTAGCATGATATGAAGAAAATCCAAATCCTCAATTGTTGACATTTTCTGAGCTCTCCCCTTTAGTAACGCCCAAACATTTCGAGCCAAAGGGCAAGCCCACAATGCATGTGTCACAAATTCCGAATGATATAAACAAATACGGCATGATTTTTCCGTTGGAACACCCCGTCTGCCTAGATTTACCATTGTTGGAAGGGAATCTGTACAAGCTCTCCATATAAAATGTTTACATTTACTCGGAATTCCAAGACCCCATATCCGCCTCCAAATTCACCTAATATCTGCCGCATTTGAACTCTCTGCGTCAAGATCTCTATTATTGGATTTCACCTCTCGCATTACAAAGTGATAAGCCGAACGAACTGAAAATTTCTCAAATTTCCCAGGATGCCATAAGATTTTATCTGGAACAGAAATATCACTAAGCGGAATTGCCTTAATCATAGCTGCATCATGATCATCAAAAACTCTATCAATAATGGATGTGTTCCACCTTCTGGTCACTGGATCAATGATCTCGCCAACCCATGTTAGATAATCAGCCTCTGAATTACAATTGAGTGGCCGAGGAGTCCATTTTTCACTCCAAAGATTAATGCAGCTCCCATTTCCAACTTTCCAAACCATACCCCGATGGATAAGATTTTGAACCGCCAAAAAACTTCGCCAAATATAACTCGGATTGGAACCCGACTTAGCATTCAAGAAAGATCCATGAGGGAAATATTTAGCTTTAAAAACCCTATAGAACAAAGACTGTGGATTCTGAAGGAGCCTCCACCCTTGCTTTGCTAAAAGAGCTAAGTTAAAAACTTGGAGATCACGGAATCCCAAACCACCATTCTTCTTAACCTTGCACATCTTTGCCCAGCTGACCCAATGAATTTTGTGTTCCGAACTCTTTTGCCCCCACCAGAATTTCGAAATGCCTGATTGAATTTTTGTACACCACGATTTAGGAAGTTTGAAACATGACATTGTGTAAGCAGGAATGGCCTGGAGCACTGCCTTTATCAAAATCTCTCGACCCCCCCTTGATAACATTTTTTCTTTCCATCCACTGATCTTCTTAAAAACTCTCTCCTTGAGGTCGCTGAAAGAACGCATTTTTGAATTTCCAACCATAACCGGTAGCCCAAGATATCGCTCGCTAGGATTTGAATTGGTAACCCCAACCAGATCTTTTATCTCTTGTTGCACCATAATTGATGTTTTTGGACTGAAAAAAATTGAGGTCTTCTCTCGATTTATTTTTTGTCCCGAAGCTTGCTCATAAATCTCGAGAACTATGAGAATATTGCAACATTCATTTGAAGAAGCCTGAGTCATGAGAAGACTCTTGTCAGCAAATAAAAGATGAGAATCCATGAAGTTGTCCTTGTCTTTCTGACTCCCGTAATAATGCTATAAGTCCTTCCGCACAAATAAGGAATAAATATGGGGATAGAGGATCTCCCTGACGCAAACCTCGAGTAGGTTTTATATATCCCTGTGGGGTACCATTAATCAGAACTGAGTATGTTGCAGAAGTGACACAACTCATAATAAGATCAACCCATCTGTCAGCAAAGCCCAATTTATTCATGGTTGCTTTCAAAAAATTTCATTCCACCCTGTCATAAGCATTGATCATGTCAAGCTTCATAGCCATCCACCCCATTTTTCCTTTCCTTTTCTGCTTCATAGTGTGCATCAGTTCGTATGCAACTGCTATATTGTCAGATATAATCCTTCCAGGTAAAAAAGCATTCTGGGAATCTGAAATAATTGATGATAAAACACTTTGCATACGATTTGCAAGAACTTTTGACACTATTTTATAGAGCACATTACACAGACTAATGGGTCTAAAATCTGACATGCGGTGAGAGCTTTTGATTTTAGGAATCAGTGCAATGTGTGTAAAATTTATTTTTAAAAGTAAATGACCAGAATTTAAAAAAGATAGCATTGCCGAGGAGACTTGATCACCCACAATATGCCAAAAGTGCTGATAAAAGAAACAAGACATACCGTTCGGACCAGGAGCCTCGGAAGGATGCATTTGAAAGATTGCTTTTTTTACCTCATCTGCTGTACATGGGCATAGAAGCTTTCTATTCTGATTCGGATCGACCACTCTTTCTATCAACCCGGTGGTTCGGCTAATAAGAGGAGGATTGCTTGTAGTGAAAATATCTTGAAAATACATTGTAGCAACAGACCCAATTTCATCTTCATCCTCAATCCATCTTTCATTTTTATCCATCAGCTTCAATATATTGTTTTTCTGCTTATGCTGTGATGCTCTTTGGTGATTTTTTTTTGTATTTTTATCCCCCGATGATAACCAAATAGCCCTCGATCTCTGCCGCCAATACACCTCCTTTTTTAGTAGGAGCCCATTAATTTCCTCATTGATCCTATGAATATTTGTCCGATTCCGGCCCTCCCTGTTGTATTTCATGCATTCTTCTAATTTTTTTCTTTTTGTTTCAACCATCTTCCTATCTTTCCCAAATACCACCCGACTCCACTCTACAAGTTTATTTCTGCACAATTTAATTTTTTCAGTTACTTGGTACATAGGGCGGCCATTTGAAACTTCACTCTCCCATACATTTTGAATAATTTCTTCACACTCTAGCCGAGAGGCCCATATCTCCTCAAAACGATGAAACACCTTTCTTTGCCACTTGGGGTTAGACTGGACAACCATCTCTATAAGAAGAAACACATGGTCAGAAGTCGAGGAAGGGATATGTTGAGCTCTAGAACCCTTGAACCAATCCAACCAACTCATAGAAACCAGTGCCCTGTCTAACCTTTCTTGAATATTAGCTTCATCTACCCTCATGTTATTCCATATGAAATCAACTCCCTGATAACCCATGTCTACAAGCTGGCACTCTGCAATTACTTGACGGAAATCAAGTATTCTCTGATGAGCCCTAGCATGGCCTCCTTGCTTTTCATTATTAGATAAAATTTCGTTAAAATCTCCCAAACAAATCCATGGGATTTTACTCATACTACCCAAAGTTTTTAATAAAGCCCATGACTCCTTTCTTTTGCTGGAATCTGGATTACCATAAAAACCTGTTAGTCTCCATTCCCAATCGATCCCCTCTTTGATGTGAGCGTCAATATGTGATTGAGAATAGTTTTGAATCATTAAGTCCACAGTATCCTTCCACAAGAGTGATAGCCCACCACTTCTGCCAATACTAGGAACCACCAATGCATTTTGAAAGCCCAATCTTAATTTCAATGTTGTCATTCTTCGAACATCCATTTTTGTTTCCATAGAAATAAAATGGAGGGATCTTTTTCTTTCACCAATTGGTGAAGAGCACGAATTGCACAGGGGTTCCCAAGCCCCCGACAATTCCAACTTAAGAGTTTCATTGGGATTGGCGGGGTTGCTCTGCAACTCCCGCCTTATCAACTTTTGTTAGCCATGCCCTGCTCGACCCCATTCGTTTTCTCCCTTTTCTGTTTTGGTCCTTCTTCTTCACAATTCTTTTTAAGCCCCATTTGAACTCCTCTTTTTGTTCCAACCTGAGCTAGATCATGCAATCCCTTATCCCATTGCATATATTCCGGTCTAGCAATCTTCTTCCACGAACCATGATTGACATAGGGTACATGAGGTTGTGAAGAAGGATCTATTAAAAGATTATGACTTGAAAATAGCTCACCCAACCCACACGATTCTTGACTAGTAGCACACATTTGTTGTAGTTCTCTCCCTCCATCCTTATCCGGTATATCTTTCCCTTGGTCCACATATCTTAAATAATGGGGTTTGTCTTTATCCACAAAAGATCTCACCATACTTTTTGGGAAAGTTGCTACAGCTTTAACACCAACCATATCCCCCAAAAGAATGCTCGGTAGGTCTTTCTCTTGGCCCACCTTCCTTGAATTAAATATAATTTTTAACATATTTTCATTAGATGTTACTCTCTGTATATTGTATATTTTTATAATATATTAATATATTTTAATAATTTAATTATTCTTATATGAATTTAAATTTAATATTAGAAAAAAGTTAGTAATTTTATAATCCGCAACATATTATATTAAAAGTAACATAAGTGTGCTTTATTTCGATGTTTTTGTTTTTTTTTTTAATGGGTTTTGCTTGTAATGTTCAATTGAAAAAAATTAAAATTTTTTTAATGAAATTCTGCAATGATAGAAAAATACTTTCTTAGGGTACTAATCGACCCTGAGGTGGCTATCGATTGCATTATTTAAGAAAGGAATAATAACTATCCGCTTCTTTTTCAGTTCAAATAGGAAAAAATATAAAACACACCAAAAACATAAAGTAAACAAAATTTCAACAAGGCGATAATATATTTCTGCAGAAAGTAATGAAGGTCAAAAAACATATCAGTGAATATTGTAAGTAGCCATTTTACCTTTTTTTAAAGATGAATTAGATTTCGTTTTTTTTCAATCCAAAGAAAGAGATCCTGGAAGGGATCAAACAACACAAAGAATCACACAATATATGGATCAATAGTTATAATCGATAAAAATCTGTACTTGGTACGCTTGTTCGTATCATTGGACTGTGCTATAATTATATAGTAGGTTCATATGCTTATATATAAAACAGGATTTTGAATTAGAGTATGACTCTATAAGTTCTTATCTAATTTTTTAGGCCCATTATTCATAAAGAAAACTTCGAGAGAGATCTAAATAAAATTTTAATTTAAATAGAATTCTACTAATACTAATAAGATGGAAAGATATGATAGGGTCAAATCCTTATACGTAGAGATGGATATGAATAAGATTCTACAAATTTTTTTTTAATTTACATGCAATCTGTCAACGACAATGGCTTCTAACCATCTCAGTGTATTACAGTGGCCAGCGTGTAAGAGAATTGTATCTACCGAAGATAACAAAATACAAAGAAGAATGAACAGGCGACTTGAGTCATACTGGGTTGATTGATTTATTTACATAAATCTATTTGATAGATACGTATTACATTACAGAAGTGAGTAATGAGTAAGGATTAAGATTCCTTTCTTTGAGAGGATTTTGTTGATGTGTTGTTGAGGACTCTGTTGATGTGCTATGTGGGAGGGCTCTTCAACTGTGAAGAGTTATTGTGTTTTGCTCCGAAGCAATCACTTGCTGTAGTGATAGGATAGGCATTATCCATATTCGTGAGAAAACCCAACAGTGTACTATTAGTATTATTATTATCTCTTCTCTTCTATTCTCTATTATTATAACTAGTAGAGAAGCGGGGTTAAAAAGTTGGTTGATTTTTTTCTAATATTTTTAATTAGTCCCCCCCAATTTTATGGTATCTTACAGTTAGTAGGGGTGAATTTTTTTTATTTTTCATATTTTGTCCATAACTCTATATCTCTATTATTATAATGAGAGAAACGGGTTAAAAAGTTGGTTGATTTTTTTTTTCTAATATTCTTAATGAGTCCCAATTTTATGGTATTTTACTGTTAGTAAGGGTGAATTTTTTATGTTTTTCATATTTTGTCCATAACTCCATATAAAAAAAAATTAAGATGTTATTTTATCATATTTTAGATGAAAAAAGTTAGTAGGGGTATTGAAGTAATATCACTACAACTAACAATAATTCCTCAATATCTCCACAATTCCCTCAAATCCTTATCCTTATCCTTATCTTCTCTCATGCTCCCTCCTTGGTCTCTCAACAAAGAGACACACCCTCTCTATGTTGTAACTACTTTTCAAGAGAAAAAGTAGGGACATGAGTTATGAGATAGTTTCAACCCACTACTCCACATCTTTTTAAGTTAAAATTTTAAAACAATTTTATTTAAAAAAATCTCTTAACTAGAGTCCCTCTTCCCAGTCTCTCTCCTCTTCCCCTCTCTCTCAGGTGCATCGTACGTGCCGCCCACTAGTATATAATAAAGGTAATAGTACGTCTCATTGGTCACACATAATAGTATACATATTAATTCAATTTATAATTTTTGTATAGTAAGGTGAAGGGTAATTACGCCCACTTAAAGTTTGGAATACTCCTTGTACTTTTATTAGTAGATTTTTAATAGAAAATTTAGTACTAAGTAGAACTATAATTAAAAATTCCACTAAGGGAATATTTATTGGTGGGTCCTACTTATGATAATTTATTTGGATTTAAATAAAGTAAGATTTAGAGGTAACTAGCTGTATCTATAGGGAGTATTTATTAGTGGGTCCTACTTATTATAATTTAATTGGACTTTTAATAGAAAGTTTGTATTAAGTAGAACTCTAATTAGAAATCCCACAACCCACTACCTCATGATATGTACGTATCTATGGGTATGAGGAGTATTTATTGGTGGGTCCTACTTATTATAATTTAATTTTTTAAGTTTGGTAATACTCTAAGTTATTTATAAAATAAGGGTATATATATATACACTAGTTATAGTAAGGTTGTCATGTATATATATATATATATATACACTAGCTAGTAAGGTCGTCATGTGGATGCCTTGTTAAACTAGGTGGAACAAGACCATGGCACCTTAGCGGTTACCTTAGGTTTGAGTGTGTGTGTGTTAGGTGTTATTTTACCTCTTACCAAAAAAAACAAGACCACCAAAATCTTGATGCTACGTACCTACAAAACTTGTGAAGTACAAAATTTTGAGAAACCCACCATGAGATTTGCTTGAGGAACCAATTTAAAATAAATATAGAGAATGTGCAAGGAACAAGTGTCCCAGAGAAACAAAATGACAAGTTGTGAAGTCAATGACAATGAAGATTCAATATATAATCTTAAGGTGCTTAATTATTTCCCAACAGGGAATTACATCCATATCACGTACCCAACTAGGGCTTCCTTGTTTGCATTCGGCCCGTGTGGTGCTTTCAAGGATACTTGATGGATAAGCATGGATCATATTGAAAGAAAGAGAGCAAGATACACACAAACGGCCACAACGTTACCACATTGAAGTAGATCTAAAACCTATTGAAGCTACTATCATTGAGGAAAGATGCAGCTGCCTTGATCATAGGAGTCAAAGGGTTGCTCTTTTTTTTTTTTGAGAGACTCTCTTTCAATAAATATAGGATTCTTAGACTCTCTTTCAATAAATATAGGATTCTTCCCTAATATGTAGAGTCCTAAACCAACTCTTCTTTCTTAGAGATTCTCTTTCTATAGAAATAGGATTCTTCCCTAATATGGTAGAGTACTAAACCAACTTGTAAGGGCAAAAAATGGTAAAGGCACACTTGAGGACAACTGTTAGTATCAAGGGTCCTGATTACAAGAAGATTGATTCTCTGATTGATCAAACTAGTTCCAACCTCTACTTTGGACCCGAGCCGAAATACACGTTGGAACTAGGATTCCTGACACAACCTCAATGTGGAAAATTAGGAACAGATAACCATGATGATTTCAGGATTAGTTGTACAAGTTGTATAAGATCAAGCGTATCACATAAAATCCTGAGCTATATCAAGACAATCTCCCCATAAATAGGAAATTGAATCCATCCTCGCACTAACAGAATATTACATGAAGGGAAAGACTTCTAAATCGAGAAGGAAACATGGACGAGAAGGTAATTGGTGAACCCTAATTTATTCTCCTATAAAAACAAAGGTAAGGCGCAAGGAAAGGAGATGGGGAGAAAAAGGCATTGAAACCGAGAAAGTCTCTTTCTTCTATGATTTAGAGCTTTCTAACTCTTTCTCCTCCTTCTATCCCACCATTTCTGTTCCATTACTGACTTGATCGTCAGAGCATATTCGCAGGTTGGTTTCCTATCCCATTCCAGACGAATGAAGTTGCAGCGGCTACTCCTAAAGGTAACACGTGGTATCAAGGTCTAGCAGAAGGTATTTTCCCCCCATAAAATTGGCACCGTTTGTGGGAAATTTTACAATACTCGCTTTAGACTTGACGCCACGACCGATCGCACCTTATTAAAAAACTGCGTGATGGCTCGAAGTGGGGAACCTGAATATGATCAGGGGAGGTTTCAAATCCTCATCAAAATAATGATTTTCCAACTAGATGCCATTACTAGGCTCAAGCAGGAGTATCGAGTCTTACTTGAGCAATTGGAGCAGGTAGAAACTTGGGTCAAAAGCGAGGTCGGGCTAAACTCAGGTAGTTTGGATTCAGCCGCTTTCAGCTAGATACTTGCCTGGCTCAGGAACGATCCACATCCCCTCCCCAATGCGGATCCCGAGCATTGACAGCACAAGGACGACACTTGCCGACAAAAAACTACCACGTGCTCGGGCAGAAGACGAAAAATCCCCAGCCAAGTGGAAATGACAAGAACCATGTTCATCCCAAAATGGTGGAAGCCTTACTATTTTCAAAATCGGACCAGCCACGATCATGAATAAGCTAAAGCACAAACCAGGCTTTCGATGGCCGAAGGTTATTGACGATATAATTGGGCCAAGAGCCCGAGAATATTGTCACTACCACGGAGTCTGGGGGCACACTACCAGTCATTGCAAAGCACTGAGGAGTTACTTAGAGGAATTGGTCCGAGAAGGAAAGATAGAGGAATATGTGGCCTCAAGCATCAAAACTGAACAATCTAAGTATGAGAAGTCCTAGAAGTTGACAGGGGTGAGGAACACACTATCTTATCTTTTTTCCTTTCTACACGAATTGCAGCTGCAGGTAAGATTTGATGCTTTAAACGAGCTTAAGGACGTACTCTTTCTGCATATTGCTTTGTTTACAGTTAACTAGAACTTTCATTTTATCAACCGCTCCTATTTATCTTTAACTACAAAAAATCATTAAGGGCAAGACACTCATCCCTACGCTGTGAATCCGATGTGCATTAATGCCTCATATCACACATGGATGACAATGTCGGGCCCCAAAATCCTCCTTAGGAGTTAAGAGGCTTTGGCGACATGACTTATACTTCAAACCATCCTCCAAGGCATGATATATGGTGAACCTGAAAATTTATTCTATATAAAAGTTCTTCCAAGTGATAACATAGACAAAAGGCTGAATAGAAACTATAACTTATACAAAAGATCGAGCACTTGAGTTACCAACTCAAGTCTACATGAAAATCCCCCCCAAAAAAATCCTAAAATACATGTCTCTCTCACTCAACTCAACCATAAGGCCACATGTCAAGGCCCTGATGTCTGCATGATAATCCCAACAAGCTCCTGCTTCTTATCAACACGACCATCTAACCTGAAACCTACCGAAATAATAGTTCGGCTGAGTATTGAATACTCAACGTATACACACCACTAATTAACCATGTTACAATACATTAATACGCCATACAGGATACAGTTCATCCAAATATATACATGATCAGAGTGCAGAAATTAAAACAAGATAACAATTGCATAATCTTAAAATCATACTTTAGATCATACTTTAAGTTCATGCTTTAATAAAACGTATTTCAGATATCTTATGAATCTTGTGAGTTCTTTATGCATCTTATGGGATTCTTCTTATCACTATTCTTGTACTTACTTTGAGACAGATGTTAGTACCCGTACCTGATCATAGTATATTAGCATCTTCTCTTGCTTTCTTGTTAACTTGCTTGTGAGTTTCTTGTAATCTTGCTTGCATAGAAACAGATGATAGTGCCCGTACTTGGTCTTAGTACACTAACCATCATTTCATATTTCTTTATTCTTGTTTGGAGACAGATACTAGTACCCATACCTGGTCTTAGTGTACTAGTATCCTCTCATACTTTCTTGTTAACTTGCTTGTGAGTTTCTTGTGAACTTGTTTTCATGGAAACAGATAATAGTGCCCCGTACCTGGTCTTAGCACACTAAACATCCTTTCATATTTCTTTATTCTTGCTTGGAGACAGATACTAGTACCCATGCCTGGTCTTAGTATACTAGTATCATCTCATACGTTCTTGGAAACAGATGTTAATGCCCGTACTTAGTCTTAGTATATTAAAATCCTTTCATACTTATCTTGAAAACATATACTAGTGCCCGTACCTAGTCTTAGTGCACTAGCATACTTTCATATTTCTTCATGTCTTGGAAACAGATACTAGTGCCTGTACCTGGTCTTAGTATACTAGTATCATTTCATGCTTTTCATTTTACTTAGAGACAAATGCTAGTACCCGTACCTGGTCTTAGTATACTAACATCGTCTCATACTTACTTGGGAACAGATGTTAGCGCCCATACCTGGTCTTAGTACACTAACATCCTTCCATATTCTTGTCTTGTTCTTGTCTCGTGGAAATCACTCTTGTCTTGCCTTGACCACATTTTTTGGTATTCACTTAATCCTTAGACTGGCCAGAACTCCATCTATGTTGACTGCCTAACGAATACGTCATTTCAAAACTGACCGATCGGGTTCCTTGATTTTTGATTGCTACGGAAGAGACAGACACCACATCACACTGTCCAGAGTTTGCCCACCAAGAATTCATGCCGAGGGTCAGTAGCTGGCCGAGTAGCTGATAGACCAAATAAGGAAAGGGGCGGTTTGGAGAAATCCATTGATCATCGACAGGTAGGGTGAATTCTAAGGTTCCTTATTCCGGTTGTAAAGCGGAAGAAGAGGGAGAATGGGCACAGCCCCACCAGCAGCTTCTAACAAGTGGCTGAGAGTTAGCAAGCTACTATCCATACTAGACTCACTCAGGCTAGACGCCCTATCTATCTAGAGGGAAGGAATCACTCTACTACTTACTAAAGGAAAGAAAAGAGAGCTTCTTATCCTCGCCGAATGGTGACTTCACTTTAAAGTCGGCATGGAAATCTCTTCACTCCGAGGGTAGAAAAGAACAAGGCGCGAGCAATATTAGAGGCAATTTCTTACCTATTACCTGTTTTTGACCAGAGAGTTGTAAGTCATCCCCTCCTATGGCGCAAATCCGTTGCTTCGCGCTTCGTTTCGTACAACAACACCTTAAACCATTTATTCCATTGAATGCAGTATACTAGAGAAAGACAACAAACACTGATTTCCGTATGACTGGCAGATGTACTGAACCTCCTCGATCTTCAAAGAAGACTGACTCCTCCTACTCCTACTCCTACTCCTACTCCTCCTTCTCCTTTAGGATAGGATCGTCGTTGGTCCTTCTTTCACTAATGATCTAATTCTCTCGTGTCCGACGACGTATAGGCAGCTCATTGGAGGACTCATATACTTAACAAGAACCCGACCCGAAATTGCTCACGCTGTTCATGTTTATCATATGGACAAACGGTTGACAAAGAACGAGGCCAGCTAAGAAATTGATGCAGGTTCTTCCAAATAATGGCAACGACAAGTGAGCCGGTAGCGATCTGCCAAGCTGATCCGGAAGCAGCTTCAAAACGTGAGCGCGCTCTGCGCGATACTCGCTTGAACAACCTGACGTCTCTGGCGGTTTGACCTGTGAGATTGCAATCGCAGCATTCCTTTTCTCTTGAGAGGCATGAATGAACGTTGTTTCGAGATCATCTTTGGCCAGTAGTCACCTCGTGCTATAAGGGCCAGTGTCCTCCGTGGTTATGGAGGCAGTCTTTCCTGATTTTATCGAACCCAACTTATGCGATGTCAGGGCCTATCTTACCAAAAAAGGGTTAATGGTACATGCCCAGGGCTGGCAAACACACGCCTGTGATATCGTACCCATCTCCATCGAATCAACTTATTCCATACTACAGAGGTAGAAAGGCTGTGGGATGTAAAAATGCATCGGTAGGCTCGTTTTCATATTTCCGTAGGTGATGACAGAAAGCCGATGTGGTTCCTCATTCTTTCTTAAGTGCTCAAAACCTCTGGAGCTTTGCTGCCATGTTTTGTGGAAGCCAGCCAACCGGGCTCTTTCTTTCACTGCTCAGCCTCATGAAAAAAAAGGGGAATAGTATCGAAAAAATGACACAAAGCTAGATCCGACTCGACCCCCTCCTGCATACTTCTACTTTTCCTGGGAAAGATAGAAGACCACCAACTTGAAACCCTCCGAAAGGAGAAGGTTTCGTGTTTAGAATCACACTTGTCTTGTCTTGGTTTAATTTCATATGATTGTACTTAGAGAACTCGGTTCATGCATGCGTTCGTGCTTGTGCATAGGAAATGGTGAACATCATAGTGACATGGAACAATTAAAAGAACATCATATAGCATTTCAAACATTTCTATAAACATGTGAGATTTTAACGAAACATATAAAGCATGTTAGCAAAATTACCAAATTGGAAAAAATCCCTAAATCATGTTTTCATAGTCTTAGGTTTAAATCTCATACATGCATTTAATCAAACACATGACATTTAACATTTCTGTAGGCATTTGATTCATATTTTCATGGTCAAACATTTCATCAAACACCTTGCGTGCGTGTTTTATGTGTACGTTGCCCTTCCCCATTTTCCATCATACCACAATCATAACATTCTCCATGGCATCCAATTTCACCTCAAACCATCCATACATCCCACACATCTATAACCATTTTAATTAGTATAAACATATTAAGCTACACATCTTAATATCATCTCAATATTGTTTATATCTTGATTTTTCACAAAAGAATCACAAAATAGAAATGCATATCAATGGATTATAGCAAGGGAGGATAGTAGAATGTATCTACCTTAGAAGATCAAATCTCTTTGATCAAACACTTGAGAAGGGTTGAGAAGCTTGAAGAAACAAAACCCAAGCTTGACGACGAAACTCTAAGCTTTGAGGAAGAAGTTCCAAGCTTCAATGGTGCGTGAGGATGAGATTCAAGCCTGAGGAAGTGTAATCCAAGCTCCTATCTTGCTCACCCAAGAAAACCCTAGCTTTTCCCCATTTCTCCCTCTCTAACTCTCTGTTAGCCAGGTAATGACCCTAAAGGGGGATGAATAGGGTCTATGGCAGATTTTAAAATTTAGACTCTAAGTCTATAATGCGGAATAAAATTTATTTGCAACTAAAGATTAATTAGAGATAATGTTGAAAGTAAAGGAGAAGAGTTAGAAGAGCAAACACAAAATTTGTTCACAAGGTTCAACAATTCTAGCCTACTCCTTGCCTCAAGCTGTTCTAGCTAGAGGATTCACCATGATTCTTTAATCATACAGACTCCTTCACAGGTGGAGCCTAAGCCGTTACAACTTCTCTTTCAAGACAAGACACAACCTTTACACACCCTCCTTTAGGCTGGGTTGAAACCTGCAAGTGCACTTCCCTCTCTTGCTGAAATGAAGCAACAACTTCAATGCAAGAATCCAAGATTCTTGTGTAACCTCAATAAATGAGTTGTGGATTTAAAAATCCGAATTGAATGCTCCTGAAATGAGCTGAATAAGAGTAAATTACAAACTCTAATGAAATCTCTCAAAATGATTGGAGTTGATTTGCTCAAACGAGATTTTAGGGATTTCTAAGTATAAGAGTGAGTGAGAAATCAATGTGAGTGTAAGAGTAATTGATAGGAGTTATTGCACTGATCAAGAGTTCTGTTTAGTTCATAAATGAATGAACTACTTTTATAGCACTGGATCCAATAGAGCCGTTGATGAAGCATTAAATGCGTAATAGGCCGTTTAAAACTAGTCGTTACAGCGTTTTTTCTATTTCAGGATTTAATTCGTCAACGAGTTCAATTCGTCGCCAAATTATAAAACAGTGAGTACAGGAAGATTTCCTATCTTCAATTCGTCGCCGAATTCAATTCACTTGGTGAATTCGTCGACGAATTCAGAACAAAAACTCTGATATTTTGTTTGGATCAGACCTTGATGATGAGAATGAATTCCTAAGTTAATTGACAATACTTTAACATGTTTGTTTTAATGAATTTTAGGGCCTTAGAATGATGTCCAATTTGTGTCCTAGGCTCCTATGGTCAATCTATATAATTTGAGCAATTCAACTTACCATATTTTGAGGACTTCTTACACAAGTCCTAGATACTCTCAAAATTAATAAAATTACATTAATGAGCTTCTTGAGAGTTGGTCTTTCCCTTGATCTTGGGTCTTGAGATTTGTCTTTGTCTTCAAGTAACCCGACTTGGACTATGGGTGCAACTTGGAATCTTCACTTTTTACTTGATTTGAATACTTTCTTGAATAACTTCCATTGTTTTTGCCTTGAGTGAGGTACTGATTTTCTGATAGTCTGAAATGATCAAGCACATAAACAGAATTATTAGTACTATTTGTTTCATTTCATTATTGTGTTATTATCAAAATTTAAGGATACCCAAGGATGTAACCTTGAGGCTAACACTCTCTCAATTTATCTCAAATTAAGCCTTGAGGGTTTATGCAACCCTCAACTCATGAATTTGGGGATTTATAGAGTCAAGGGAGGTCAAAGAACCTTCCTACCCTTAATGAAATGGTGAAAATGGCCCAAATGGGCAAAATCTCGGGGTTCCGGTCAACCAGCTAGGAGGGGCAGTCGACTGGACAGGCCAAACACCTACTGTAAAGCCACTTTTGACATTTTTGATGACAGTTGGTTGACCGGCCTTGAGGGGTGGTCGACCGAAATTCACCAGCACCCTCCTATTTTTCCCGCTTTGGTATTTTGACCATAACTTTTGACTCGCTCATCAGGTTTAGGTGATTCAACTTGCGTTGGACTCATCATTCAAAGGAGAATAATTTTGACTCTAATGAATAAATCATAATTATGAGTTCTTAATGGTATAAATGGGCTCTAAAGATGACTGGTCTGAGATAGATTACAGCAGACCAGAATTTGCAGCAGACTTATTTTTAGAAATCCAACGTTTGGCCCAACTTTGGCTCAAAATATGAAAAAGTGATAAACATGAACCTCGAAGAGGGTTTTAATACCTTTCTAATGATTTAAGAATTATTCAATTTCGATAAGCGGTGAGAATTCTAGAGCTCCTTAAAGTTGAGGTATGTTAAGGCATCCCTCTTTTTCACACTTAGAACCTTTCCCCTTTTTATTTTAACACCCATAAACATCAAGGAGGTTTCTTTAGTACCCTCACACACCATAAAACCTATACTACTTGAATTAACAAACTCCTTCCATATTTCACAAGCACATAGAGAACCTTAGGCCTTACAAGCACTATTCACCATACTATTCACTTACGACCCTTTAAGCACTTAGGGTATTTTATACCCTTGCTTTTACCCACTTAGAGTATACTTATACTCTCTTTTTAAGACTCTACACACGCACCTAAAACCCTCACTTGCCTCACCATACTACCAAGAACAAAATGAAAGACCTTAGGCCTTTACACACATGGATGAAGAAGACCTTGAATCCGCAGTTCCTCGAGATACAGATGACGAGTCTCCTCACTCCTCACGATCACTCTCAATTAGAGTCTCCAACTCTACCTGATATTGGCACTGCAATTCATCACCGATCTCCTCCAGATCCTTCTTCATTTTCTTCACCTGGTCACGAAGGGAACGTGTCAGAGATTTAGAGTCAGCTAGCTCCCCAGTTAACCTCTCAACCTCGCCTTGCCTAATGATGATGTCAGCCTCCAAATTTTCTTCATGAACACGTGCTTGATCAACCATCAGCGCTACCGACTTAAGCGTGAACTGGTGATATATCCTAGCCTGCTCTAAAAGCCGACGAAAGGCCGCGAAACATGGACAAGCTGGACATTGAAATCAAACCAAAATGTCAGAATAAAAAATCAACCATTAACAAACAGAAGAAGGTCAGATAACTTACATTGGTGAGGGCGAGGCCGCCCTGGTCAACCACCTCGTGTTTCGTCCAACTTTCTGAGCTAGTGATATCGCATGGGAGACGAACGCCATCAATTATGGTCAGGGAAATTTGAGCATCCCCAAGCACACTATCATGAAAATTTATGGCCCTACTGCCAATGAAGAAAGACCACTCAAAGACAGGGACCTTAGCCCCATTAGAGCCTTGCAGCACAACCTCTTACCCCTTGCAAGGAGCATGCTTTCGTACGGCCGAAGCCTCAAAAGGGACCGGGGGAGATTTGGGTTTCTTGGAAGCCTCAGCCTGAGTCTGCGTCTAAAGACAAAACTTCCTCAGAATCAAGTCGGTGGAGTCAACGGGGTAGGACCCGAGCTTCGAGAGCCTGGGGCACGAGATACGAAACCCGAAGTCCCAACCCAGGCATGAACTTTCAGAGGCTTGGTTTTGTGGGGCTTCCCAGTTCTATCTCCTCGGAATATTCTTGAACCAAATCCGCTAAGATAGAAGAATCAACGCTAGAAAATGAGTGGACAGGTTCAGGCGGTGATGCAAGCTCGGCCAAGATGTTAAGGCGGATGGCTCCGAACCTCTCCAAATAAAATATTCTTCTTCTCTATCCAGTAGACGCTCGACCTGTGCTTGTTCGGGTCCACTCAGTTCAGTTAAGCACTCGCGAGGCTCTATACAGGACAAGCAGAGCAAACGACATCAAAAGACAAAATGGCGAGGATGACTCGAGAACCTGACAATCGATCATATTACTCATCCTATCATCTAAGATATCTACATGGATGAAAACCTACTGGGACACCGGGAGAGCCTTTGCCCTCCATTCCCCCGAGACAAACAAAGGATTCGACCTCCAGCTTCGAATTGAGTCAGTTGGACTACTGACCAGGCGAAAATCTTTCGACCGAGCTATCAAGTAGAAGTATGTCCCCTCAATAGGACATTTTCTGAATGAAATATTATAAAGACAAGATATGTCTGGCTCCGATTTTGAAGACATCCCTATTGAAACCCTTGACCTTGGTAGTCAAATAGTAGAAGTTGGGATGCATCTGTCCGGGGGCAAGCTTCATTTTGGACAAAAGAGCCCCAACTAAGGGTGACAGGGGAAAACAAAGAACGACTTCTAACTGACTAATATACACCCGAGTACTCACTTCGGAAGATCGAAGGGTAACTGGCATATATTCCGTATCAACTATAATACCCTCTGGAATACGAAAATTTCTCCTAACCCTAGCAAGAAATGCTTTGTCCCTGTTAGCACTCGAAGATGAAAGATCCTCGTCACCCTCCACGGAGGAACTAGAAGTCACTGACATATCAGAAAATAGAAACTAAAATAGAGTTGAAGGAGGGACTTACCGGCTGGAGAAACAAGGAAGACGCTGAACAAGGGAAAGACAACGATCGAAGTGCGAAGGGACGGGAAAGATTCAAGGCACCAGTTAGAAATAACAAACGTGTGTAATGCGTAAATTTTGGCTGCGTGTCAAATTACCTCCACTATTGTATGGAGTTTATTATTATGTATGGGGGACTATCCTTCTAATCTGAATAAACCCAGACTGTTAATTATCTTCCCGATTTGGGGAAGAATCTCTGATTAAGAAAAAGAATTAAAGAAGAACAAAATTTGAATAAAGTATTTGTATTTATTCAATGGGGTTGCCCAAATCCCATGTAGGCATTACAGGATACCTCATAGAGGTCTTTGTAGAAAAGAAAAAAAATAGGTGGCCATATTGGGGGTTCACCTGGTATTTTCCATTGATGGGAGATCCTTCTCCTTCTTCTTTGCTGATTCCTAATTGTTGTACTTCGTGTTTGGTTCTTCGTGCCTCTCCTTTAGATTTTTTTCCTGTGATTCCTTTGTGAGAAACTCTCTTTTTATCACATTTGGAGAGTCTTTTTTGGACTCCCATTTGACTTCCTCCTTTTTGTGAGATCCAAAGAGGTCAACTCTCCTTAGAGAGGGTCATCTGTTCAAGACAGTTGGTTTCCCTTATCTTGGGGAAACCTGGTATGCATGGGAGTCCTTTTTCTTGAAGGACTCCAAATTGGTTTTCCTTTTTGGGAAACCTGGGAGGATAAAACTTCTCTTAAAAGAATGAATAGTCTTATCTCTCGAAAAAAGGGAAGAGCTTACTTCTCCTTTTGAATAAGGTGTCATATGACACTCAATTACTGGAGGAAAAGAGGGGATCTCTATCTTGGGATCCCCCAAATCTGGCAGAGAGTCCTCTTTTATTAGGAATTCTCTGTCACATGGCAGCCAGTATCTGACTGCCAGCTGAGAAAGGACTGACCTTAGTCAGCCTGTAAGTTGAAGGGGTGAGACCATAGGTCTCATCCGCGTCCTAGGTCAGGTCCAAAGCTTATTTAGGATATGCACCAGGGTCTGCCCTTGGTCAGTTGGCGGACCAAAACAAGGTAGGACCATGGGTCCTGCCCTTGATCTTAGTTAGGTCCATGGCTTTTAATGGTCACGGATTGGGCTAGTCATCGATTAGCCCACGGATGGACTCATAGAGTCTGTCCGCAGAGCTTGAATGGGGTTTACCCACAAGGGCAAACCTTAACACCACGTGTCAGTCACCTAAGGAGTGACACAAAGGGGTATCCGAGTGACATTATTGTCCTGCTACTAGCATTTAATGCTAGGTGGGCTAGCGGTGAGTCAGCCCTTAGCCAGCTGGTGCACGTGCCGTTGGCATACACAAAGCCTACCCGCCCATTCTATGGGTGGTGATCCTATGTAGGTAGGTGCACCATGCACCCGCCTTGTGGGCGATGAGATTTCATTGCCCACAAATGCTCCTCAGGATCTGAATGACTGAGAATGGTTCAGCCATTCAGATTTTGCCATATGGCAATGAGCATGGGGAGCCTTATTGCCTCCTCACTACACGGGCTGTACTTTAGTGGATAGCCCACTACGATGTAGTGATTATCGAGAAACCCTCATGATGAGGGTTTCTCTCCCTTAATACCAGACGGCAGGAGATTTTCTCTTGCCATCTGGGTTGTCTATTTTAAAATGGACGATCTGGATTTATTTTAAGGGTCCCTATATAAGGGACCCTTCATTCTCAGGGAAGGCACTTTGCCTGCCCATTTTCAGAAAACAGAGAACTCTAAGAGATATCTGCTTCTTCTTTTTCAGAGAAGAATTGTTTTTCTTCACTCTCAGTATCTCTCTCCCTTTTCAGGTGAGTAGAGTTTTCCGACCAAACTAATGAGGGGAAAGAGCATTTGGCTCTTTCCCAGTTCATTTTCTTTTGAAAGAAACTTTTTCTTTGGGTTTCTTGGCCTCACAGAGGAAGGGGATGAGGGTTTCTCCTCATCCAGAAAGTTTGGATTACCTTTCTGGGTTTTCTTTGGGGTTTTTCCCGTTGAAGGGACCCCTAGAATGTCCTTTTAGGCTTCCTGCTTCTTTTCCGACATAAATTTTGGTACCATTACCGGGATTCCAAGGTTTTCTAATGAGGAAAACCTGAAGGGTCATCTGAGAAGATGATCTCCTGTCTGTAGACTTGTTTACGGACTGACTTTGCCCAAGGACCTTGTCCTCGAGCTTAAAACAGTCCCAAAGATCTTTGTGTCTGCAGGCTTTAATTAATGTCTGCGGGTGCTAATTATTTCCCATGGACATTTATGTTCATGGACTTGGAATTTTTCCCAAAATTTTGGTTAAGTCTTGAAACCTGCCCGTAGACTTATCTACGAGCAACACTTTTCTAAAATTTTGGTTAAGTCCTGAAACTTGTCCATAGACTTATCTGCGGGTAAGACTTTTCCAAAATCTTGGTTAAGTCCTAAGGTGGGATCCTTAGATCATTTTGAACCGATTAAGGTTATTATAAAATTTTTTTGACTCCTTTTTAAACACACTTAGTTGAGTTATCTCATAACTTAGGCTATTCTAAATGCCTTGGCATTTCTTAAGGGGTCTCGACCGTTTTAGTCAAGACTTAGGTCCATTTGTGACCCCAAAAATCAGATTATTTCATCTCCTTAAGGATGTTAACAAATTTTAGTTATTTGTATAACATACCTGATCAACTTCGCATTCCTCTTTTGTGCAGAATGGTTGTTTCATCACGACATTTTATTAGAAAGCAAGCGCTTCGTTGACTTAATATTAATGCAGATGATCAGACTGGACAAACTCTGACTCGCCATATCAAAATTATAGGCCCAGGTGGTGTTGGAGAAGTCAAACCCTTCAAGATATAGGATCCAGCGGAATGGGTGGGGATAAGCACCGCCCTTGTCCTTTTCGATCCTAAGTTTGGCACTGTATCTGGCTAGAGTGAAGGTCAGGTTTTATACTTGAAACCTGTCAAAGAAGCTGATTTACCAACAGAAGACCCGACCAGAGTGGTCAAGCATAGATTTGACATATTGTTGAACAGGACAGACAAAATCCTATGGGATAATTCGATGCTGATAGAGAGGGCTTCCTCCGTAGATACCAGAGACTTACGGCCAACATGGGTGCATGACGTCTACATCCATTTCTGAGCAGAATTAAACACGGTTGGGATTCGGGGAGCCTTGGCGTTGGCCCGGTATGAATACAAAAGGGATGCACATTTCTTACGCTGCCTATTGAATCGATGGTGTGCTGCGACCAATACATTCCACATGGCTTGGGGGGAAGTAGGACTTCTGATTAACACTATGTTCCACATTTCGGGACTTCCTCTAGATGGGGCCATGTATGATTAGTATGATGAGTTCACGCCATTCAATGCTAACCTCTATTCGGACGAGGTTCCCGGCTGCGCCAAGGAATTATTTACAGCTTATAACACAATCCTTGGTTGCAAGAAAAGTGATGTGAAAGGTAAAAAGATGATGGCAGTGACTACTATAATAGTTGAAGGAGAAAGAGAAGAAACTGAAGAAGCGGAAGAGGCTGAAGTTGAAGAAGTATTAGAAACAACCAAAGTAAAGGTTGCTCAGAAGGATAAACTTCGTAAGGTTTCCTTTACTTCGTGGTTGAAAATTTTCTTCCACAAGAAAGCTTGTGAGTATTCAAGGAACCCAGAACCTACTTCGTCTGATGAATAGATCCGAAGTTCAGAGATTTTGACAAGTTATGGAGTAAGCCGTGAAGGTTATTTAGCGGCCTTTATTTCATGTTGGCTTTGCAGCTTTGTGCTGCCCTCCCGTCGAGGAGAAGTCATTTGTCTCGAGAAGTTTGTGATGGCTGGCAAACTGGCTACGAGAACCAGACACTGTCTTCTAATTCCAATGATGACTAGTTTATATCGAGAATTAGGGACCATCTCAAAGAGTTAGTACCCTGGAAAACAATTAGCTCAAGGACCATTCCAGCATTTGTATGGCTGGATCAGTCAATACTTCTCTTGTACATATCCGAGGAGAGCAGAGCTTGCCCATAAAGTTCGTCTTTCGAGTCTGATCTTTATTGCCGACCAAATACCAACTCGGTTTGACGTCAGGGAACGAGTCTGAGACATGTTTACGACTCCTTCTCATTTTGAGCCACGTCCTTTCAGAGGGAATCTTGAACATAGGGGAAACATCACTTTGGTGGATAACCCTTCGGAAGGAGATGCTCATTTTACACTCCTTGACTATCTAATGATGATGAGCCTTCGCCCTGCCAAGCTTCTATGGCGTGTTGGAGAGAAGTGCTACAGAGTCATACCTTCCAAGTCATTTTGCGAGGCAATTCGGATATGACCAAGCTAAGCCTTCGATTCTGGAAGATACTCCTCGGGTTTTGAGAGACCTCCGTCAGGTGAATTGTGAATGGACGATTCCCCATCGTCGAGATACAAGGACGCACTTCTTGATTCCCCCCAAACACGGTTGGGTAAACCCACCTACCATTTTGCTAGCTGGTGGTCAGATTGTACCACTCCTTATATGAAGCATGGGGGAAGAGATATTCCCAGTGTTAATGTGAAGCAACATTTGACATCTGGAGCTTGTCCCTCACAAGTTAAGCCAACTACAAAGCACCCTAGGGCTAAATCAGTGACCACTAGTGGTCGCAAGAAAGGCGATAAGGAGAAGCAACCCAAATCACCTGTCCCAAAGAAGGGTGCTAAGCGTCAGAAGACTGATCGGGAGTTGACCCAAGAACAAATCGATCGGATGCAAGAAGTAACCCTGGAGCATGACATAACGCTCCTAATCTTGAGCCCTGAGCGTAGAGCGAGTCTCGAAGGCTTGTCGCACGCCACTCAACCAGACATTGAATTTTTGGGTGGAGATGATTTTGACTCAGCTACAGAGGTTGAAGCTCGATATGCTGATTTTGTAGATGCTCTCAATGATTATAATCCCCGTAAATAATGGGACTCCAAATGATGAACTTGAAGATTTGGGACCTACTGATGAAGCCGTAAGAGCTTTTTAAGAAAGCCTCATCGAGGGAGAGATCGTAGAGGAAGAACACAACAATTTGAAGCTGAACAGATTGAAGCTGTGAAACTTTCGCTTCAAACCCAAAGATCCGGGAAATCAATTCCCTCTATCCATGATGTCAGGCAATCGTCTAGATTAGGGTCTATTCATGGGCCCATTGGGCCTAATGAAACTATTCCAGATACTGCTCCAGCGGAGACTGGTTCTAGTCCTGTAAGGATTGAGATCGAAACAGAGGTTGCAGTAAATATGGCAACTGTTAATCCTGTCAATGAAGTTCTTGAAGAACCTGAAATAGAAAAAGGGATACCGTCTAAGAAAGTGGATGAATCGAAGGATGTTGTTCTTGAAACTCTGATGTATATAGGCCAATTGATCCTGAAGTGAGGCGAGAGCCAAAAGATGTGAACACAGAAGTTAGGGCAGGAACCTTAACTGAGCCTGATGGGGAGCTACAAGGTGTTGTCCCTGAAACAGTACAGGAGGTAGCAAGTACTGTTCTTGAAACTCTAGAAATCTTTATAGGGCATGATGAGGAAGAAAGAACTGTTGATCTGTCAGAAATGAAGGCGATTCTTATTGCCAATTCTTCTGCCAGTAGAGTCTTACTGTTGGAAGCTCCTCCATCTTTTGAATATACACCATCTACTCCTCCTTCGATTAGCCAATTTGGGGCTAGACCCGATCTTTGGTCAGAGTTCAGGGAAGAATTTCATTGCCTACATGGGATAATCTCCGAGATTCCTGGTGAGTGTTTCTTTCACTTGTCATTCCCTCTTCTTTATTTTTTCCACTTTTGCTAGCTTTTTTTTACAATGACACTTGATAGGTTAAGGACTATCCCACCTTTTGCTTCAATTTTCCTACCACTGGCCCAGATATATCGCCTTCTCTGATGATGGCAGACATTTTTGCGGAAAGCGAAATGCGTATTCTCCCCACTTTGACAGTTGTGTTGTTGACTTGAAGCTACCAGTAATCTAGACAGATGGAGACAGATTGTATCTCTGCCTTCAATGCTCTCGATAGTCTAGGACTTCGAAATCTAACCATGCAAAGAGAGGCCGAGGCTTTGATAAATTTGGCTCGTCTGATTCAACGAATAACCGACGCAATTGACATCGAGTCAACCAAGACACAGGCGATGGACTACATTAGCCAAGCGTCTAGCATGATAAAGGAAATTTCTAAAATTGTTGACAACTATCGCGCTCGACTACTCGAAGCCAAGGAATCTGAATATGCGGCAGATGCTTAGGTGAACAGAATTTTGAGAGAGTTGGACATTGCTTTGGCTCGCGTTTCTAAAGCTAGAAGAATGCGTGAGAATGTTAAGACGGCACTACAAATATCTTCCTCTAATTTATCGACAGGGGATTTAATAGTAACTGAAGGCCGACGAACTCTTGGAGAGATTATCATCATAAGAACTCAACTGAAAGATATGATAACTGAAGCCATGAACGCCTATGCTTAACAATTCGCCAGGATAGAGAATTTATCATATCCTATACAATCTACTCTCCTAACCAATGCTGTATCTCACCATGTTGTAATTCATGACGAAGAATAATAAAATTCTCTATTTTGCAATTTCATTTGTTCATCATTCATCATCTTCATATATTTCTCTTATCTCCCTTTTTAATGGCATGACTCCCTCTTTGTATCTCGACGAAATAGTGTTCTTTTAGAAGAACGGGCTGAACCCATTTTCAGGCTACCTACGTACCCATGATAGGATCAAGCCAAATGTAGTTCCAAGTAGGGGCGTTTTTAGACTCGTAATTTACGAGTAGATAGTTTCCATTCATATCTAGGAAGATTTAGACTTGTAATTTGAAAACAAGTAGGTAGTTTCTATTCATACCTAGGAAGGTTTAGACTTGTATTTTAGGGGCAAGTCTTTGAGAAATGATGAATCTTTTTAGCTCGTATTCAGGAGCCTGTCAAATTGTTCTTATTTTTGCCTAAACTGACTCTTGGAGTGTTAGTTTAGCGAGATTTTTGTTGCCCTAATTTTTGCCCAAGTTGTCCTTTTGGATTTTCAGCTTAGCAGGTATCTTGGTGCCCTAATTTTTGCCTAGACCATCTTTTGAGATTTTGGTCTAGTAGGCTTTGAGAATCTTACGTTAGTCGGGGGAGATACTCAGTTGTCCGTCCATTGCAATCGGCAAATACTCTCCACTTGAGTGTATTCCCTTGATGATGAGAAGTCCTTCATTTGAGTTTTAGTTTCTTCTTGGTGCATCAAGTAACAGTTTTCTTCATTTCATCCATATTGAGGGATAAAAACAATGATTTCATATCTCAGGGGGATGATGTTCTTTCAGAAGAACTAGCTGAACCCAAATTGATTTTCTCAGGTTGCCTACGTACCCATGATAGGATCAAGCCAAACGTAGTTTAGGAAAGGGACATTTAGATTGGCATTTTGAGAGCGAATAGGTAGTTTTTGTTCATACCTAGGAAAGTTTTGACTCTGTTCTTGTATCTTGAAGACTTTTGAAGCTTTGATTCACATTTTGAGAGCGAATAAGCAGTTTCCGTTCATACCTAGAAGGGTTTGGACTTCGGTCTTGTATCTTGAAGACTTTTAAAGGTTTGATTCGCATTTTTGAGAGCGAATAGGCCGTTTCTGTTCATAACTAGGAGGGGGACTTCGGTCTTGTATTTGGAGACTTTTGAAGCATAGTGAACAGTTTTAGCTTGTATTCAGGAGCCTGTCAAATTGCTCTAATTTTTTCCTAGACTGACTCTTGGAGTGTTAGTCTAGCAAGATTTTTGTTTCCCTAATTTTGCCTAGATTGACTCTTGGAGTGTTAGTCTAGCGGGTATTTTGTTTTGAATCAAATTTTTGTCTAAGTCGCCCTGAGGGTTTTCAACCTAGCGAGTCATTGGCGCTCTAAGTTTTACCTAAGCCACCCCTTTTTCGACTTAGTGAGCTTGATTTTGACTCTAATTTTTGCCTAAGGTTTTTTCGAATTTTCAACTCAGCGAGTCTTGGGTGCTCTAATTTTACCTAGACTGTCTTTTAAAGTTTTGGTCTAGCGAGGTTTTCGATTCCTAAGAATAATATCACTTTAGGAATCTTGCATTGGTTGGAGAGATGATTTCGCTCTCCATCCATTGAAGTCAACAGGTATGCTCCATTGGAATATACCTTCTCAATGACATAGGGCCCTTCCCAATTTTGGTTCGAGCTTTCCCTTGGTTCGACAAGTGACGATGATTGGAGTCCTGACCATTAAGACCAAATCCCCTATTTTAAAAGACCTTAGTCTTACTCTTTTGTTGAAGGTAGTAGTTAGCCTTTGTCTGTACATCTTTAAGCTTTGTTGGGCTCGAAGACGACGTTCATCAAGAGTTTCGAGCTCTGCAAGACGAACCTTAGTTGAGTCTTCATTTGTGATAGACTGCTGAATTGCCACCCGTAGGAAGGGAATTTGAATTTTGAAGGGGAGAACTGCTTCCGGTAAGTAGTTTTGTATGCCCAAAGTGCTTCGGGTAGGCGTTCATGCCAGTCACATTTGCTTTTGTTCACAACTTTCTTGAAGATTTTGCATAAAGTCTTGTTGAAGGCTTCAACGAGACCATTCGTGACTACATAATACCGGGTGGAATGGTTCTCTTTGATGCCAAATTTGGCATACAATTTATTTACCTAGGTACTTCAAAAAGCTTGTCCATTATTTGTGATGATACTTTCAGGAATTCTGAACTGGTATATGATGTTGGTCTTGATGAAGTCTGTCACTGAGTGGTTTTTGACCTCTTTGAGAGCGATTGCTTCAACCCATTTTGAGAAGTAGTCTGTCATAGCCAATATGTATTGATGCCCGACAGATGATGTTGGAGTGAACGGACCTATAACATTCATTCCCTATTCTGCGGAAGGCCATGAACATGTTGTCATGTGAAGAAGCTCAAGAGCCCGATGTATGAAGTCAACATGAAGCTGACACACTTTGCATTTTCTTTCATAGTTGAGACAATCAGTGATCATCGTAGGCCAGTAGTAGCCTAATCTTTTCAGCTGCATTTGGAGCTTGGGCTCAGTTTGATGTCACCGCAGATCCTGACATGAGTTTCTTTCATGGCTTGATCAATTTCATTTCCTAAGAGGCACCTCATTAAGATACCATCTAAGGACCGTTTATATAGAGTATCCTCTAGCATCACGAACTTTGTGACACGTCGACGAACTTCAGCGTGTTTAGCACAGTATCCGGGCAATCGACCATGTTGGAGATAATCGATGAAGGGCTGTCGCCAGTCTTCGTCCTTTTCTTTGAGTGTCACAGAACAAACTGTTTCTATGAAATCTATATCTGGAAAGGGTTTGAGAGTCCTTCTTTCCCCTACTATGATAGTTAGCATCCTGTCAGTTGGTAAAGTTAAAGATGCTGCCAAACCGGCCAAACCATCGACTTGATGTTTGAATCCTCTATGAACATGGAAGAGGTTGCTTCTTGGTATCTAAGAAAGTAGCTGGTCCACTCTCTTCTGATAAGGAAGGAGGCTGAATCTTCGCACGACATATTCAGCTCGGACTTGTTTGATGACGAGTTCTAAATCCCCATAGATGGTTAGTTCATCCATCAGGATCTCAAGAGCCAATTCAAGACCTGCTATCAGAGCGTCATTTTCAGCTTAATTTTTTTAGCATCCTTCCGTTAGTGCGAATGAATATGGTAGGATTGCATTGTCTGGTGTGACAAAAATAATATCAACTCCTGACTTCTTCTCATTCGGGTTGATGCGTTTGATTCCATCAGGGCTTTTTAAAGTTCGTCAAAATACATCTTCCAGCCTAGTTTGACTTGTATCGTCATAACTTCTTCATTAGGAAGGTCGATTACCAGTGGTGAGTCTGTGGGAACCGGATGTGCTGCAAGGAAGTCAGCAAGAGCTTGCCTTTTCATCACCTTTTGGGGCACGGATTCGATTTCGAATTCAAACAGGAGTACCACCCATTTTGCTATTCTGGCCGAGAGAGTGGGGCGGGACATTATGTATTTGAGGGGATCGAATCTGGATACCAATTTCACTGAATGCTCAAGCATATAATGCCTTAATTTCATCGGAGAAAAGATGAGGGCTAGACAGACTTTCTTTATTGGCGTATATCTGCATTCTACTCCAACCAGATTTCTACTTAGATAATACAGGGCGTTTTCATTTCCTTGGTCGTTATGCTATGCAATGAGAGCTTCGAGAGATCCTTCGAGCGTCGCTATATAGAGGATAAGTGGTTTTCCTCTAATAGGACCCATGAGGACTAGTGGATTCGTGAGATAGGTCTTGATGCTATTGAGGGCCTTTGAAAGGCCTGATCCCATTGGAATTGTATTCCCTTTTTCATAAGCCGGGACAAAGGTTGTAACCTTCTGGTCAAGTGAAGTCCTTTCAACTCGTGTAGATTTCTTGGAGGAAGCATTTCGTGAATGACCTTTATTTTATTAGGGTCAATCTCAATTCCTCTATAGCGTACCACAAATCCTAGAAATTTTCTTGATGAAACTCCGAACGTGCATTTGAGCGGGTTCATTTTATGCTAATGTTGTCGCAGTTTGTCAAAAATCTCTCTAAGGTCTTCCAGATGATTGTTTTGTTGCCTTGTTTTGACAATCAAGTCATCATCATAACACTCGACTTTGCCATGGATAATATCCCCAAATATGATAGTCATGGCCCTTTGATAGGTTGCTCCGACATTTTTGAGGCTGAATAACATGACTTGCAGCAGAACACTCCCTTAGGGGTGCAGAAGGCTGTAAGTTCTTCATCTTCCGGTGCCATCTTGATTTGGTTATAACTGGAATATCCATCTATGAAGGAATGGGCTTCAAAGCCTATTGTCACATCGACCATCATTTCTGTGATGGGCAAAGGGAAGTCGTCATTGGGGGAGACTTCATTCAAATCTCAAAATTCTATGCAAACTCGGATCTGTCTGTTATTCTTCTTTACGGGAATAACCTTGGCAAGCCAAGTAGGGTATTGGACTTCTCTTATGAACCCGGATTTGAGGAGTTTATCTACCTCAGCTTTAATTTGAGCGGCTAGTTCTGGGCGAGATCTTCTTTGTGTCTGCTTGATTGACATGACATCTTTTCGAGTTGTAAGATGATGGACTGGAATTTTTGGATCTAGGCCAGATATTTTTCTGTATAATTCCAGGTAAAGACATCCTTGTACTTTTTCAAGAGACAAAGATATTCATCTTTTTTTTTCTGAGAGAGGGAGACACTTATGAACACTGGCCTTGGGTCCTATTTTGAACCGAGGTTAACTTCAAGGAGATCATCAATTATTGCTTGACCTCCTGCTTTAAATTCTGGAGGAGCCGGACGGACTTCCGTGTCTTCCGGTGGTTCTTCCATAATCATTTTTCTCTTAAAGAGAAGTCTTCATTTACCGTAATAGTATTTACAGTTCAAACCTGAATTTCATTTGATGAAGGATCAAAATTTCCTGACTCGGATCTTCGCAAGTTAGAACCAACCTACTTACCGGTAGCCAAATTCCTGAGTGCTGACATAATTTTACGCCTAGTCTGTTCTTTTTCTTCAGTATAGAATCCATGTTTCTCAAGCATTTTCTTAATTGCTGGATTATACATAGGATCTTTATGGTAAGGGATCATTTTTCTGTCCCTTTTATTATTCTGAGGAGTGGTTTTGGCTGTTTGTCCTGCGGAATGAAAAACAATGGGCTTTTCTCATGCCCTTTTGGATGAGACAATGACACTAGGAATGACTTCCATTGTCGGCCATTTTTGTTATACATCGAGACTGACCTTAGTCAGACTATCAATCATATCTTGATGTGCTGCCTCAACCCATGGGGTTGCTTGTTGGGTTTCTGCTTCTTCTGAAAGCCACTCCATGGAGATTTCTTCCGGCACTTGGTCTGCTCTAATTGTGACTGTATTGATAGTCCAGACCTCAACTTCATCTGACGATTCATCAGAATCGAATGAGGAATCGGGATCAGAATCAAACGAGGAGTCAGAATCAGATGAGGAATCTGAATCAGGGAACCCCACTCCGTGATTATTACGCCGGATTTGTTTACTGGTTGCCAAAGCCTTCCTCTATTTGGGAGTGAAGGCTGACTCATAGGCGGGCATTGGTTCGCCTTTGACCTACTCTTTTTCTTCGGGATTAAACCCTAGTTCCTTGAGAAATCTTTTGGTTGCTGGTTTATATACAAAATTTTTCCGATACAAGTTTATTTTCCTATTTTGGTCAGAGCTGTGGGAAGTAGGGGCCTCACATAGTTGCTTTGCAAGACCAAAGATAATAGACTTTTTTCCTATCTTTTCCAGTGGAAGTATAAAGCTAGGGCTATTTCCCGCCACTAACTATCCTCGCCACATGTTGAGACTGACTCTTGCCAAATTATCAATCATTTCTTGGCGAATTGCTTCATCACATAGAGGCTCTTGTGGAGGCTTTGTTTCTTCTTTTGAGGACTACTCCATGGAATCTTCTTGGTCTAATTAATAATTTACTCTAATCGTGACTATATTTACAGTCCGGTGATGGTTTCCTCTAAATACGAAGACCGGGGGCTCATATCCCAACCCTGGCATATCTGTATCAACATATTCATCAACTTCTAAAGCCTTATGTTCATCCATTTTGAGTGCAGCTTCATAAGCAGGTAGAAGAATCCCTTTGACCTGTTCTCCTTCCTCAGGATTCAATCCATGATTTTTTAGGACCGTGAGGGTCTGTTTGCCATAACTTGACTTTTTCCTATAAGGATTGATAACCATATACCTTTCATCAGTGTACACGCAGGATTAATTCTTTCATATTGACCGAAATAATTAATAAGTATGGGCTTCTATCCTCTTTTTGTGACTGGAACAGTGAAACTAGATGTAGTTTCTACCACTGTATAGTCCATCTTCCTTAAAGGAACTAAATGATCAACTTTCAGAGCTTGAAGAGGGTCAGCTTGTTTAACCTCGCAAATCTGAAAGGGTTATCCGATTTATCCATTTCAAGATTCTGGGGAGATTCAACCAAAGTTAGGGTCGGTTGTCCTTTTCTCTAGGACTTTGGGATATATTTGAACACCCTTTTCGGAACTGCAATTTAGGCAGGTCCATGATTGCTTTTTAGGCCACTCTCAACCTTTTACCCATTGGGCTTTGGTTGAATGCTCCTTTGCGCACTTTTGACATAGAAATCGCATATGCGTAATATGTCTCCTCATCATTGAATGGATGATTATCAACATCGATCCTAGCTTGCCTGTTTTCCTATGGGTATTTGAGGCATTGGTGATAAGTGGATGACACAATAAGATGATTATGCATCTATTGAGATCCCAACAAAGCGTTATACGATGTATCAACATCGATCACTAGAAATTTAGTAGTTTTGGAAATATCTCCGAACCTAGTTTGGAGGTTAACCAAGCCCATGGGATTTTGCTCATTTTGGTTAAAACCTTGGATGATCAAGTTACTTTCATAAAGTTGGCTTATTTGTACGCCGAGCTTGGACAACATCCTTTTTGGTGGATGTTGATGGTAGAACCTCCATCATTCATTACTCTAGAGATACTAGTTTTATTAATTAGACCTGTGATGAACAATGGCCGATTATGTTGGAGAGTCTCAGCTCGCATCTCTTCGTGTTCAAAAGTGATTGTGAAGAGACATGAGGCCCCTGTTTCAAGAGGCTGAGGTGACTGACTTATAACTTCTTCATAGAAGTCTCCCGGATTGAAAATGACATAATAAAAAGCCTTCTCAATTCATGGGACATCTTGAGAGCATCATAGATGTTTAACAAGGAAGGAATTTTCTTCAGATGAGCCAGGATATCATATTTAACTTCTCATTACCGGGAGCTTCTTGTGCTTGGGCCAGTTGAGTTCTAGTTTGAATTTCATGCTGAACTGGTACAAATCTCGGTTGTAGTTTTCTACTTGACTAGAGATTGAGTTAGTAGACTTTGGCAATTGTCTGATCTATTGGTTCAGACGACTCTCCCTCCAATAGTTGTACTATATTCATGGAACTGAAGTCTAGCTTCCTCTTTTTGCTTTGAAATGGGAACTGACTTTGTTTTTTTATATTGCCATACTAGATTTCTAAGCTGGATTGAAATTTGTTCAAATGTTTGTGAATTGTCAATTGATCCTGAGTTTGGGACTACTTCTACTGTTAGAGGGTCCTTGTCTTAACCGACTGCAGCAAGTGAATCTTGATTCTCGGGCTGGCTCGAGATTTGTACCAATCGTCGTATTTGACGATGATTTTGATTCGGAGTCTCAGGTGTATCTGGTGTCTCTTAAGAGGAACCAGATTATACTTGTTCATCATCTGCCTCTCATTCTCCTTCAGATGAAAATCCTTCAGAAAGATCTGAAAGTCCTGTAGGTGTCTGTCCTGGTGTGAATGGTTTCTTTTCTGGGAGTTCAATATTTTTAGATTGATTTAGCCAATCTTGAAATGTTCGGTGTCTTTCTAAACTACAAGCTACCACTTGTCTTGGAACATTCAACCATGAAGGGTTTTCATTCGAGACCGCATTGATGACATGGCAAGAGAAGATATTGAATTTATCTCCCAAGTTCGTTGACTGGAGGTTATCATAGTCACAATCAAAGCAGAATCCTGGAGGGATGAAATCTATCAAAGTGATTGCCATTAATGGCTTTTGTTCCAAAAGAGTGTCTTGGGTAGGACCATTTTTCTTGGCTTTCCTTAGTCTTTCACTTTTCTTCTTCTTCTCAGCCTTGGTTATGCGCTTCCCTTCTTTTCTTTGGGCTTGAGCCTACCTTATAGCTTGAGCTTGCCTTTTAGCATCGGTATTTTGAGCCACTTGATTTTTTTTCTTAGCTCATTTGCTTTCAAAAAGAGTCTAATCCTCTTGATTTGATGGTTTGTCACCAGAAAGGTTGCCACTTGAAGATAATTTATCTTTATCAAGTGGTTCAGAAGCCACCACCATATTGGATGTAGCTGTCTATTGGAGATCTTGACCAATTAAAATTTCTTTATTGTTCAAAAGTCGTTGAATGAAGTCATTCAGTACAAAATAGTCATTTATCTTATGACTGATTATACGATGATAAAGACAATATTTGGGATCATCCTTCATCCTAATCTCTTGTAGTCTCCTGCTTTCCGGGAGAACAATCAGTTCATTGGTGAGAAAATCTTCAAACAAATTTTCGACAATGTCCTCAGAGAATGAATATGTTTTATTCATTCTTTCTTCAATGGTGACCCTTTTTTGTGGGTCACGCTTATCTTGCCATTGTGGTCTTCTAGCTCCACCTTGAGCTGATTTAGTACCAATTTTGATTGGTCCCTTGCCATTGTTTGATCGACTGGTTGATCTATCTGCACCTGGTGCGAGTTGCGTAGTCTTTTTCATTTCGACTACTGCAGCTGTTGAAGATTCAAGGTAATCAGTGCCTCTACCTCGCCTTCTCTTTCCTATATGGCTTTCCATGTCGTGTGCTTTTGTGCACGGATCTTCAAAACCTTCAAAGGTTTGGGCCATGAGGGCAGTTGAAAGATCATGCTTGAAGTTGTTGAGGCACATCCGGATGAGTTCCAGTTGAGTGAACTTTTGAGGACAGGAGAAGGTCAAGGCTCTCCATCGGGCAATGAATTCTAATACAGACTCATTGTCTCTCTGTCTAGTCTCAATCAATTCTGGAAACCCACTCTTCTTTGAGTGTTTTAGAATTGTTTGTTGAATTCAGACACCATTGTATTCCAATTTGGGATTGAAGTCTCAGCAAGATTGGCATACCATGTGAAAGCAGCACCTTCTAGGGATTGCATGAAGAGTTGGAGACAAAGAGCTCTTGTCTTGGATGCAAATCCACACCTCGAAAGGAAATGGGATAGATGTTTCCTCGGATCTCCAGTACCATCAAACATTTTGAATGTTGGTAGAATGAAACCTGGAGGGAACGGAATCGCATCGATGTTAATTGGATAGGGTTTCACAATCATCCGAACATCCTCTTATTTTTCTTTGACCTTTCTTTCATTTGATTGTGAACTGTCTCTTTAATTGTTGCAAGAAGAGACGGTGACACCCCTCCTATGAGTGATGTCTGGTCTGGGAGTGGCCTTGTTCCAGGTACAACTGGATGATTCGAAGGCGCAGGGGTTGTGCCTTGATTACTACTATGTCCTTGGTACAAAAGTACGGTCCCAGTGTCGATGCAGACTTGAGAGCTGACAATTAAGTAGCCAATTCTTACATTTGAGACATGATGACGGTAATTTAATCATCTTTATATTGGAGTTGGGCCTGTAAGGCGGTTGTTTGATCACCTGATGTTGGAGGTGCCGATGCTAAAGGACGATTTTCTTGACCTCTATTCCCGTCAAAATTTTTCATCATGACCGCTACTGGTCGCTCTTATGCTGATCCTTGTGGTAGGAATAGATTTGGGAACTCTTCTTATGCGAAATAAGAACTAGGTATTTCATACAAAGGGTTGGGTACATTAAAAACCTGTTGAGGCAATTTTGGCACAGCTTCCGGCATGGTTGATTGAACAACTGGTTCGTCAGAACCATAATCCTCGATTGGAGGGATTCTTCCCAATTCTCTTGGAGAGGTTATTGGGGTCGCTTCTTGCTCTGATCCATCTTGGTATTCACTGATGTCAGGTTCTGGAACTGACTTGGTTGAGTCTTGGGCTTTTTCTTTGCCATTGGCCTGATTTCTGCGGCTCCTTTTTTTTCTTGAAATTGTTTGAGCAGGAGCTATTGTTTCAACAGCTCTAGAAGATTCTACCTCGTCCAAAGCAGCTAAAATGGCAGTAGCTGAATTCTGAGAGCATTGCCTTTCTGAGAGATTTTGCTCGAGTAGTGTACCAATTCCTTGGAACAAAGGAGTTATAAACTGCTCTGGATCGGGGTTTCTCCTTGTACTAACCACATTAACGGACACTCTTTCATAATGGGGGTATGATGCTCTAGTTCTTGATTCCATCCAAACATGATGAATACGAGACGACCTCTGTTTTTCAGATCTTATTGGCTTCGACCGGTAATTATGTACCCTCTTTGGCGGAGCCGAGGGGTATTTCTGGTTTCTAAACTAGAGGATCTCTTCAAGATTTTTATTCCTTGGCATTTTAAAGGAGGAAGAACTTATATTCAGCACTTTAACCCGATGGTCATATAGTACTTTGGCTCTTCTTTCTAGTTCCGTATTTGTTCAGCCTCAGAATGGGCTGACATCTCTGGACATAGGTCATTGATATCGATAATGAACACTTACCATCATTGCTGTGAAGGTCGCCGGATTAACGCCTCTGAATGCATTTGGACCCAGCCTGATCAATAAGTTCCTGTCTGTTTATGCTAAGTCCATTTTAGTATTTGTATTAAGAGTCGGGTGACTTTGATCACGGCTATTAATGCCCCTTGCTGTTAGAAGAAACTTGCAAGTTCACCATTTCATTTCTTAATCTAATAACATTGTTGATGATATCATCGGATGTCGAGTTCTGTCTCAGGGGGGCCTTGTTTCTATTGGCCTTTAGCTGCCAGCTTATCTCTTTCTTGGAAAGGAAACTATTTGTGGATGAACACTTGCCCATCTGCTGCTCTTCTCCTTCTTGAGATGGTCTTGTCTATGAACTCTTCTGTCCGCGGACTCAGGTTTATTTATAGACTTGTCCGCGGAGTTGGATGCAACTCTGCCCACCAAGTAATCTTGGGCTAAACCCTTGGGTCTGGCTGAACTTCGGGTCCGTAGGCCCTGATTAGTGTCCGTGGGTGGGCATTGCCCCTTGCCTGCGGAGTGGCCTTGGCCACTTCTCTTTCTATCCACAAGAGTAGCTTGCGAAAAGGTCTTCTGGTATGGGGCTCTAGTCCGCGAACTGGTTCCCTGCTCTTGTTTATTTTTATCATTTTTAACCAATTTTATTGGGAAAACTCTTATCAAGTCCCTTAGGCCAGTAGCCTTATTCTTTTGCCTTGAGAAAATTTGGGCAGCATCTCCCTTCTATTGATAAACTTTTGAGGGGTGAGTTCTAACAACCAACTTAAGCTGAGGCATCTCGATAGTCTATCTTAAGATCAACCCATAGGGTTTTTCCTTTTTAGACCTTGATTGGCTCATGGTTTGGGCCTGAAACGAGTTTGCTCCATTAGTTAACCCCAAAAGGTTAACAATTTTGGAATCCCCTTTCAGATTTTTCGGTGACATAGGTATGCCTTTTGGGTTGACCTATCATGAAGTGGTTGAGCCACTTTACCTTGTGTGCACCCAATTGAGTACACCCTCCTTGGTATATGTGGATGTTTTTGAATGTGCACTTCTTTTCTGAAGCGCTTGCGGTCTGTGTAGCATCCTCTGGGATGCCCGCGGGCTAGCGAGCTGCTGTTGGTGAGCAGCTTGATGTGGGCGACTTGCCTGCCTTTGATTTAGGTAGGCAAACTGCCTTTTCACCCCCTGAGTTGACAGGGTGGGTCCTGCTTCTACTGCAGGCTGGAGCGTCCTCAACAGAGACCTGATCTGGTGACTGTGGCCTCTTTGCAGAGGTCTGACTAGTTGGACGGACCCTTCTAGCTGGGGTTGCTGCTATCTCAACCCAGGTGAGTGGATGAGTCACCGAGATCCGGATCGGGAGTACATACACCCGCCGGTTGATTGTCAGGATGTAGGCCCGACGCACATAGATAGACTCGATTATCCTGCACAAAACCGACAAGAAAATAAAGGAAAGGATTATTCACTTTCCTTTTTTTTGTTCTTCTTTTATTTTTTATTTTTCATCAAAGATGAGAGAAGAAGAAAGTCCCACCGGGCGTGCCAAAAATTTGTAACGTGTAAATTTCGTCTACGTGTCAAATTACCTTCATTGTTGTATGGAGTTTATTATTTTGTGTAGGGGACTATCCTTCCATTCTGAGTAAGCTCAGACTGTTAATTACCTTCCTAATTTGGGGAAGAACCTCTGATTAAGAAAAAGAATTAATGAAAAACAAAATTTGAATAAAGTATTTGTATTTATTCAATGGGGTTACCCAGATCCCATGTAGGCATTACAGGATACCTCATAGAGGTCTTTGTGAAAAAAAAAAAAAAAGGTGGCCATAATGGGGGTTCACCTGGTATTCTCCATTGATGGGAGATCATTCTCCTTCTTTGCTGATTCCTGGTTTTTGTGCTTCGGGCTTGGTTCTTCGTGCCTTTCATTCGTATGTTTTTCCCGTGGTTCCTTTGTGTGAGTTTCTTATGAGAAACTCTCTTTTTATAACCTTTGAAGAGTCCTTTTTGGAGTCCCCTTTGACTTCTTCCTTTTTAGGAAATCCAAAGAGACCAACTCTCCATAGAGGGGGTTATCTGTCCAAGACAGCTGGTTTCTCTTATCTTGAAAACCTGGTATGCATGAGAGTCATTTTTCTTGAAGGACTTCAAATTGGTTTCCCTTTTTGGGAAACCTGGGAGGATATGGCTTCCCTCAAAAGAGGGAAGGGTCTTATCACTCCAGAAAATGGAAGAGTTTACTTCCTCTTTCGAATAGGGTGTCACATGACACTTTATTATTGGAGGAAAAGAGGGGATCTCTATCTTGGGATCCCCCAAATCTGACAGAGAGTCCTCTTTTATCAGAGATTCTCTGTCACATAGCAGTCAGTATCTGACTGTCAGCTGGGAAATGACTGACCTTGGTCAGTGCGCAAGTTGAAGGGGTGAGACCATGGGTCTCACCCACGACCTGGGTCAAGTCCAAAGCTTATTTGGGATGCGGACCAGGGTCTGACCTTGGTCAGTCCGCGGACCAAGACAGGGTGGGACCATGGGTCCTGCCATTGCTCTGAGTTAGGTCCATGGCCTTTTGATGGTCACAAACTAGGCTATTCATCAATTGGCCCACAAATGGACTCATAAATTTTGTCCGCACAACTTGAATAAGGTCTTCCAGCAAGGGCAAACCCTAACCATGGGTTAGTCCCCTAAGGATTGACACAAATGGGTATCGCAGGCTTTATTCCCATGCTGCCAGAATTTAATGCTAGGCAGGCTGGCAGTGAGCCAGCCCTTGGCCAACTTGTGTGCGTGCCTTTGGCATGCGCAAAGCCTAACCGCCCATTCTATGGGTGGTGATCCTGTGTAGGCAGGTGCACCATGCACCCGCCTTGTGGGCGGTGAGATTTCACTGCCCACAATGTGTCAAACCCTGCCTTTTATATCCAAAACCCCCACAGTAAACCTCGTGCACTAGATCGATTGGGGGAAGGATCGTCAATATCGTAAAAATTACTGAAGCGTTAGCAGTCACATCCTGTATGGCAGTATGATGAAGTCAGGTTCGGCGCATTAAATACAATCAGAATACAAAGAAAAGACGCACCATGCGCGCCGTAAGACATTTCGAAAGGGGGTTACGCTTTTCATAACCTCGGGTGAACACCAAGGCCCTGAGAAGGGTGGGCATTTGTAAGGAAAAAAAATGGTAAAGACACACTTGAAGACAATTGTCAGTATCAACAGTCCTGATTATAACAAGATTGATTCTCTGATTGATCAAACCAGTTCCGACCTCCACTTTGGAACCGAGCCAAAATACAGGTCAGAACTAGGATTCTTGACGCAACCTCGGTGCAAAAAATTAGGAACAGATAACCATGAGGATTTAAGGATTAGTTGTACAAGTTGTATAAGATCAAGCCTATCATATAAAATCTTGAGCTAGATCAAGGCAATCTCCCCATAAATAGGAAACTGAATCCATCCTCGCACTGGCATAATATTACGTGAAGAGAAAGACTTCTAAACCGAAAAGGAAACACGGACGGGAAGGTAATTGGAGAACCCAAATTTATTCTCCTATAAATACAGAGGTAAGGCGCAAGGAAAGGAGATGGGGAGAAAAAGGCATTGAAACCGAGAGAGTCTCTTTCTTCTATGATTCAGAGCTTTCTAACTCTTTCTTCTCCTTCTATCCCCCCCCCCCCCCCCCCCCCCCATTTTTGTTCCATTACTGACTTGATCGTCGGAGCATATTCACAGGTCAAACCTCCTATCCCATTCCAGATGAACTAAGTTGCAGCAGCTACTCCTAAAGGTGACACGTGGTATCAAGGTCTAGCATAAGATATTTTTTCCCCACACAACTCTCTTTTAATAATGGGTCCCACATAATATTAAATAGTGACTAATTAAAGTTTAGTTATACTCTAAGTTATGTATTATATAAAATAAGTTAAAGGGTATTTACGTCTAAGTAAAGTTTTGAATACTCCTTGTACTTTTATTAGTAGAATGATGTATATATACTAGTAGAGATTCAGGACGTAAAGTTTTGCATACGCCTTGTACTTTTATAAGTAGAATGATATATATATACTAGTAGAGACCCCGTGCAATGCACGGATGTGAATAAAAAACAATGAAAAACAAATCTCTATACTCTCTCTATCCCTCTTATCACAATCCCCTAAAATCTCTCTATATATTCTTCTTATCTCTTTATTTATCCCTCTCCTAAAATCCCTCAAATGGTTTTTGAATTGTGAGGGAGACATGTGAGAGAGAGAGAGTTAATGGTTGAGATTAGAGATAGAGTCGTGGAGGGAACTATCCCTTAAAATCCCTCTAATGGTTTTTGAATTGAGAATGAGACGTGTGTGTGAAAGAGAGTTAATGGTTGAGATTAAAGAAGGGTGCCACATGGCATCCTTAAGATAGAACTCATAGGATTCCTGGAATTAAAGTTGGATAGCAAAGAGAGGGGGTTAAGTGACACTTATTTCTTTATATTATAGTATATATATATAGATATATGACTCCAAATGTCATCTGTTTTATGAATCAGCGTTAGCGGTACTCGGTACTCCCATATATACTCCTAAATCTTACCATTAATTAATGATGAAGATTGGATTTAGATTGGCTTTGTCATTTTTCAAAGTCACGAGAGTTCTAACCCTTAATTACTTGAATTAAAGGATTATGATTTGGGAGATTATTTGGGTATATTTCTAAGTACCCATAGACTAACTCTTTTTTTACTATCAAAAGGGAATTGTTTAGAGTTGAAGGGTTTAGGTTTGGCTTAGTTATACAAAAAATTAGTGGAACTTTCAAGGGCGGAGCCAAGGGGGGGCATGCGCCCCCCCCCCCCCCCCCCCCCCCTATAAACTTTTGGGATTAAATATATATATATATTTTTTAATGCATATATGTCTGGTGGATGGAGATCCAATCACCACCAATTGTGCTTGAACTCGAGGAGAGTTCAATTGCATCCACAGGCCAACATGCGTCCCTTTTAACCCCTATCAAATGTGCATGGTTAAGAGTCACTTACCTTTGGGGTTCAACAATATAACTTTAGTATTTTTTTTAAATATATATTAAAAAATATTAACCCTAAGGGTTAAAATCCTTAACTAAAGTACAATATTTTTTTCTAAAAACCAAGGGATATATTATTGAACCCCAAGAGGTAGTAAATCTTAACCACAATTACTAGGCATTAAAAGGGACACATGTTGGCCTCTAGGTGTGATTGAACTCTCCCAGAGTTCAATAGCGATTGGCAGTGATTTGATACCTATTATAATATATAATAGGGCATAACCATAAGGCAAATGGACAGCTACTCCTGTAAACAAAGAGAAGCAATACCTGTAAGATAAGATATGTACAAAACGTATGGATGAAATAACCCACAAACTTAGTTGTTGATTATTTTTTCCCAGGCCCCCGCCCCCAAACCCCGTCCCTTAAGCCAAATGTGGCCCCTCTACAATAAATTCCTAGCTCCGCCCCTGGTAACTTTTGTATATTATATTATTATTCATTTATTTAAAGAGGTTAAGAGGATTGTTTAAAGTTGAAGGATTTGGGTTTGGGTTTGGGTTTGTGTTTGTGTTTGTGTTTGGCTTAGGAACCCAAACCTTCTACCATGCTACTCGCTCCCGCTCTCTAATCTCGCTCCCATTTTTAAACCTTGTTTTTAAGGTTTGAGAATGAATCCCATTGGAAGCTCAGTTTCAATTTCTATAGATTGTGGTTTTAATGTTAAGTGGGTTATGTTTTGTCACTTTTCTTTGTAGGGTTGAAGATTCTTGTAAGATTTGTTAATTATTGATGATCTTGTTTATTTAATCACCAGCTAAGCTTAATTTTTAAGTTTGTTTAATAAACAAAATAAGCTTGAACACACCACTACTTGGTCGATAACACCCCTACCTGTGGCTGATCTATTTTAAATCTTCAAAGCATAAACCCATACGGATGTACTACTATGTCCATCTCCCAAAATCTAGCCAATTTGAAAATCACTTCAAATTCTCTCAATTTGTAACCGGGCTCCTTGGAGTCCGGTTATGCCCCGGAGGTCACAACGTGTCTCTATTGACAACTCTTAACTGTGGTAAAGATTCATCCATCCCTAGGGTTCACCCACCTATCCTTGGGTTTTTTTAAAAAAATATCAATTTTTTAAACACTAGTTAAATTCACTAACTCCTAGAGTTAAAAGATTTTCAATATTTTTTTTTTCTAAAAACCAAGGATAGGTGGATGAACCTTAAGTATGGTTATTAACCACGGTTAAGGGGTGTCAATTGGGAGACGTAGTGACCTTAGGGGCACAGCTTGACTCCAAGGAGTCAGGTTACAACTTGAGAGAATTCGCAGTCTTTGAAAATTTGAGGGACAGCTGCTCAAATTGCCAAGAAAAAACCTTACTTGAAATTCTCTACCATTATAACCAGGCTTCTCGAAATCCGATTACAACACAAAAGCATTTAAATGTTCTTTTGACTCTAGAAAACAATTTTAATTTTAGAATTAATTTTTTTTTTCTTAAAACTAAGGTTAGACGATTGAAAACTAAGAATTAGTGAATCATAATCACAATTAAAAAGTATTAAAGGGGACACGTGCTGATCTGTAGGATGTAACCGAAGAGAATTCTAAGTCGAGCTCAAAGCAAACATCTCTTGCTATAGCTCCTAGAGTTTCCGACGGCACCACCGTAAAATCCTAGGAAGATCCGTGTCCCAATGATTAAACGGTTGAGATGGCGCTCATTTCCAGACCGTTGGTAGGCCAGGTTTTATAAATACCCAGACTCAAGAGTATCTACATTTTTCCTTTTTTTCTCTCTATATTTCAGCCACATTCCCTCTCTTTTTTCCTCTGCGAATTCACGTTTCTGCTCTGTTCTTCCACAATCGCCGAAATTTGGGCAACCCCAAAGTCAAATTTGCAGAAATGGTGAGCCCCTTCTTTCGTTTATTTTAATTGATATTCAATTGATTGAATTTTGAAATTCATTTCAATTTATTTCATGTTTTTGAAAAGATTTTGAACAAATTTCTTGATTTCTTGAGCTGCACTTTTGAATATCTTCTTCTTCTTTTTCACTTGGATTCTTGGGTTTTAGTGTTTTATTGATGGATTGATTTTGCAGATGAAACCTTCTACTGTTCAGGTTTGTTCGTTTCTTCTCTCTTTTCTTAAAGTATACAAATTTTTATTTTTGATTAATTATTAATCCAAATGGGTATTCTTTAATTTCATATTTAGTTTATCTGATTATATCTCTTTGTTGAATCACATTTTTCTTCTTAAGTTTATTTTTAGTTTCGTGGATTATTTAGTTTGATTAGTTAGCTAGAGCATTAGTATTGTTTATTTCATGTATGGTCTGTTTGATTATTTGCGTTCTTAATTTCGTCTATAATTGTTCCATTGTATTTTTTAAATCTAATTTACTGTGATTTAATTTGATAGCCATATAAATGCAATGGCGACAATGTAGTATTTCTGAATCCTTACCCACAATGGAAGCCATTGAAATCGAACAGCGGCCATTCTTGCGAAATCTGCTACATAAGCTTAACGGAGCCTTACGATCTCTGCTCTATTGCTTGCAAGGTAAATTGACAACAAAAATATATTTCTTCAGCTGCATTTCGATACTTATATATTATTTACTTCAATCAAAATCTAGAATTAATCAGTCCTAGTTACTGTAAATGAAATTCAGGTCTCAGTGGTCTCACAGAAGGCTAGTGAGGATAAAAAATCTCCATCTCTTTCAGTCCCTGCTCCGGTAATCAGCGATTCATCTGTCACAGAAAATCAAAACCCAGAACAGAATCTGAAAGAAGATGAATTAGTGGGAGTGGAATCAGGGAAGGGATCAAATGAAACCGGGTGGAATTCAAATTTGAAGCCAAGGAAGAGATTGAACAAGAGGAAAGGAATCCCTTAACAGAGCTCCATTTTCGTGAAGCCTTAACAAGATGTAATTTTGAATTTTTTTTCATCTCTTTTTTGATTTAAAGGTATCACCATAGATTATGATAAGAGTATATCTCATTCTCATCTACACTAAGTAGCCCCTGGCCCCACCACCTTGTCGGATAAGATTCAGTTGTAGGCTGTACAGTACAAGAATAAGAAGCTGGTGGTGGTCATGGTGGATATTCCTTCTTTGTATCTATCCTGTTGTTTATTAGGGAATATATGAGAAGCATTGTAATAATGTGAATGAGATACACTAAATCATTTAAGTGTATCTCATCACAATATTGGATTAGCATCAATCAAGGATTTGATTAGATTAGGTTACTATCTTAAGGTCAATGTAATCTCTATATAAATCCTATTAGATGTGATTGTAATCATCCAAGCTTTTTAATAAATCCTTTTCCCTTCACTGTTATGGGTCGGAATTTTGTACTGGAATGGATCTTACTCTTCATTATAAAGATTTTTTTTATATATATTTGATCTACTGAAAGTGATTTGTAGATGTGGGGTTTTCTTTCTTGAATGACATCGACCCTAGACGATCTCAGAAGCAAAAATCCTTTCTAATGGCAAAATCTACATGCTTTATTTAAGAAATGATATCCAGAATGAGTGATAGACAAAGGTGGCCAGAAGGAATGAGAATGTGAGGGCTATTGTAGCAAGAATGAGGCTCATTATCGGGCAGACTTGCATAGGAAAACTCGAAATTACTGAACACCCTCCCCCGTTTAAACTCAACCCTACTAGGAATTGTTTCTAACCTATAATATTCAGTCTAGGATTTTCTATTCTTCTTTGGAGAACACTGTTAGTATGAGAGGCTGTTAGAGTGTGATCTTTGTAATCCCTTTACTTTGAACTAGTAAAGAAGACCCCCTTTCCATGAATACAGCCCAAATAGATTGAACTACGTAAATCCCGTGTGTTCTTGTGTACGGCTGTGCCAAATGATGTGATTGCCGGAGGTGGGGTCTATGGTGAAAAGATACATAATGAATGAAACAGAAACACACAAGAACACAAATATACGTGGTTCACCCAACTGGGACTACATCCACGGAGAGATTACCTTCTTCACTAAATTCAAAGCAAAGAGAATACAAAGATTCCTCAACCTCTCAAACTATCTCTCTCTCTCAAAAAAGTTTGGCTTCAGTTCTATGAACACTCTCACTCAATCCCTAATACAAAATAGCTTTCATATCAGGGGAAACTCGGGAAAAAGAAAAATCCGTAACTATCCCGCTTCCTGCGATCTATTGCCCCTCTTGGGCAATCGATCTCCACTTGCAGAATTTCTCCAGAATTGAAACAATCCTAACACTCTCTACCTTGGCTTCAATTTTGCTCTGCCTCGGGTAAAGGATAACTGCATCTCCAAAGATGCCTTCACACCCTCCCTCAAGGGTGTGGCCTTCCATCGATCTCATCAAATGTTAACCAAGTCCAAGCAATGTTTAAACTTGAAAATGGTAACCGGCTTTGTCAGCATATCTAAAGGATTCTTACTTGTGTGAATATTCTCCAAAAAAATCTTCTTCTCAGATATCGCGTCTCTTACAAAGTGTGTTTCGTTCTTGAATGGTAAACTTGATTCTTAGTCAAGTATATAGTACTTTGACTGTCAGAATGAAAAATCATCTTCCCTTGCTTTACTCCCAATTCACCAACCAAACTTCTCAACTAGATAGCTTCCTTGGTTGCTTCTGAAGCTGGCATGTATTCAGCATCGGTCATTGACAATGTTGTAGTAGGCTGCAATATGGATCTCCAAAAAATTGGTCCTCCACCCAATGTAAACAAGTACCTTGTAGTATACCTCCTCTTGTCTAAGTCCCCAACATAGTCAGAATCGACATACCCAACTACCTCACATTTTTCATTCTTGTCAAACAAGATTCCGACATCAATAGTACTCTTTAAATACCTCAGGATCCACTTCACTGCTTGTCAGTGCTCCTTTCCAGGATTCGCCATATACCTACTAATAACACTGACACCTTGTGAGATGTCAGGTTTAGTGTAAACCATGGCATACATTAAGTTGCCCACAACACTTGCATACGAAAATTTTGTCATCTCTCCCTTCTCTTCATCTGTCACTGGAGATAACTGAGAGGATAACCTGAAAGGGGCCATCAAAGGAGTACTCACCGGTTTTGCATCTCAAATCTTGCAAATACCCTTCTTATATACTTCCCTTGGGATAGAGATAGTCTTCCCAGTTTCCTATCTCCCTGAATTTCCATGCCTAGAATCACCTTTGCTACACCTAGGTCTTTCATCTCAAACGCACTACTGAGTTGCTACTTCAAAATCTTCACATCTGACATGCTTTTGGCAACAATCAACATGTCATCCACACAGAGTCCAAGAAATATGAAGGAACTATCTCTTATTTTTATGAAATAAAGACAGTGGTCATACTCATTTTTGGAATACTCATTCTTCAGTATGAATGAGTCAAACCGTTTGTACCATTGTCTGGGTGACTGCTTCAGACCATACAAAGATCTCTTCAGTTTGCAGACCTGATCTGATTTTTCCATCATCTGAAATCTCTCTGGCTGTCGCATGTATATCTCTTCATCTAGCTCTCTATGTAAGAAAGTTGTCTTCACATCCATCTGTTCAAGTTCCCGGTTTTGCATAGTTACTATCGACAGCAGTGTTCTGATAGAGGTATGCTTCACTACTGGTGAGAAGATTTCATTGAAATCTATTCCTTCTCTTTGTGCAAAAGTCTTTGCAACCAGTCTTGCCTTGAACTTTACTTCGCTGCTTTTTGTGGTCGGTTCTTTCTTTCTGAAGATCCACTTTTAGCCGATGACTTTCTTTCCCTTAGGCAGTTCTACAAGATCTCATGTATGGTTCTTGTGTAGTGATTCTATGTCCTCATCAATAGCCTTCTCCTACTTTTTACTTCCTTGAAGCTGGATGGTTCTCCATTCTCAGTCATGAGAGTAAAAGCTACCATGTCTGTGTCATCATCATATCTTCTGGGTGCTTTTCAAATCCGTTGTGATCTCTGTGGCTGCGGTTGTTGATCGACTCTCTTGATCTGACGTGGTTCTTCATCACTTTCATCTAATTCAGATCTACCCAGCTCCACCTGAACGGAATGCTCCTTTCTATCAATTACATCATAACAATGTTGTTCCTCTTTCATCATGGCAGTCTCATCAAAGACTACATATCTACTCACAACAATCTTCCTTGTTTGAGAATCTCATAACCTATAGCTTTTTACTCCATTCTGGAAACCCAAAAAAATACACTTTCTTGACTTTGCATCAAGTTTCCTCCTCAGATCACCATGCACATGTGCATAAGTTGGACAACAAAAATTCTCAACCTAGAACAATCATAGGTTTTACCTGACCAAACCTCTACTGTTGTAGAAGGTGATATGTTTATCAGAAAACTTGTTGTGTTGATTACTTCTGCCCAAAATTCTTTCTTCAACCCAGCATCAATTCTCATACTCCAAGCTTTCTCTAAGATTGTCCTATTCATTCGCTCTGTCACTCCATTTTGTTGTGGAGTTCCAGGTATAGTGATGTTTCAAGCAATACCCTCATCTCTACAGAATTGAGTGAATTCTATAGATGTATATTATCCTCCATTGTCTGACCTCAGACACTTTACCTGCTTTTTTGTCTGCTTTTCAACCTTGGCTTTCTACTGCTTGAAAATGTTGAATGCCTCAGACTTTTGCTTCATGTAATACACTAAAATCTTCCTCAAGAAATCATCTATAAATGCCACATAATATAGATATCCTAACAAAGACTTCACGGGGGTTGGCCTCCACACATTTGAATGAACATACTCTAAAATTCATTCACTACCGTGTGAAGAGGTCTTGAACCTCACTCTTGACTGCTTCCCAAACACAGTGCTCACAGAACTGTAGTTTACAGGTTTTAATCCCTTTTAGGAGCTTTCTACTGTGAAGCTCCATTAGGGCTCTCTCGCATATATATGACCCAGTCTCCTGTGCTAAAGCTTGGTCTCATTGTTACTGTGAGCACGGGATTTCGGACTCACGAAGGTATACCCTCTCGCGTGTGAAGTTGTTTAGAGTCACCACTTATTCATTTAGAAGGGATAAGTCCCCCGGAGTTGGATAAGGTCTTGGTCTACGATTTGAGATTAGGATAAGAGGTTCGGTTAAGTCCGGGGAAGGTGTTAAGCATTTTGAGGCTTCTATTTTACAACGGTTCCCTACTCCCTATGTGTAAGCCAATTAAAGTAAAAAATGTCAAAATACCTGAGTGTTTAAGATAATACTAATCAAAAAAGGAAAAGCTAAACTAGGGTTGAACCCGGGTTGGGTTGCCTACGTACTCACAAGAGTGAGATCAAACTGAGCGTAGTTCTGGCACGTGAACCTGTGTCAAGGCTAGGGGTGTGTGTGTGTGTGTGTGCACCAAGGGTAACTAACTGGACTGGTCCGGTTGACTAGGGTTTGGTTGACCATGTAGGTCAAATGCATGGTTCAAGCCCGGTGAGCTTTAGGGTTAGTTCGGTAGATTAGGGTTTGGGCCTAGTAGGCCAAAAGGGAAGCCCGATAGGCTAAGGCAGAGTTTGACCAAGGTTAGGGTTGCTTACTAGGGTTAGGTCAAACTAACTATGGTTAGGGTTACTAACCACAGTCAAAGGAGGGTAAGGTCAAGCCCGGTAGGCTGAGATTGGGCTCGGTAGGCCAAGGGGTAAGTCTGGCAGACTGGATTTTAGACTCGATAGGCCAAAAATTAAAAATAACCATAGTTAGGGTTGCTAACTGGAGTTAACGGTGGTCTAACCATGGTTATGATTGCTAACCAGGGTTGAAAAGGGCCAAGATCAGTTTTATGGTCCAATTACTATTTTTATGGATTTTTTCAGAATTTACCAAGGTTAAATGAGCTTAACCATGGTTAAGGAAGGTGTTAACCATGGTTAAGCTAATTTAACTGTGGTTAGGAATGTTGCTAAGTCCGGTTTGCTCATTTTTAGTAGTTTCAGATTATTTGAGAATTTTAGGGAATTTCTAGGATTTTTCATTCATGGTTGGGTCAGCTAACCATGGTTAAAATCTAATCTGGATTGGGTTAACCCCTAGTTAAGGTTGAGGAAGGTCTGAGATGGGCCCAGGGGGCTAGGCAGAGCCTAGAGTGGCCTTCTACCAGGCCTTGTCCCTGTGCAAGCCCTAGAAAATCAGAAAAACATAAATGGTGGTAGAGGTTCTACCGCCATTTTAGCTTCCAATTAACCCTAGTTTGCTGGTCAGTAACTGGGGTTAGAGATTAACCCAAGGGTAAGGGACCCACAGGTTTTGAAGAAGGAAGTCCTAAGATGGTTCTGGGCCTTTGGTGGGCCCAGAGGAGTGCCTGAAATGAGCTTGAGTTAAGCCCAAAGTCCCTGTACATGAAATGATACAATGGCGGTAGATCATTGTTGACAGCTTTGATTTTTTGCATTTTTAACCATGGTACTTAAGGAAATGGCTCGAACCTGGAAGGACTAGGTTAGAATCAGGGAGGTCTGGGGAATCTATTCCAGGCCCTGGAACTGGACTAAGGCCTACCTACATGGGTTTAAACAAGCTGCAAAGAGGAATACCATCCCATGACTCTGTGGCGCTTCACGTTTGGTGGGGATGCGTGGTGTCGACTTCCTCTGCTTGCTAGCCAGGGCTGCTTGGTGCAGGTTGGTACAAACGGTTTTGATACCAAAAGTTTATTTTTGAAAATCTTTTTTCAGAAAAAGTGTAGAAGACTTTTGTAAAGATTTTAATTTCGACGACAAAAATACTTAGTTAGCTTTCAGATGTGCCAGTAAATCGCTTATGTTGGGCTTAAGGGGATTTATGAATTGTCTTTCACTCTCGAAGAAAGGAGTATGATTTAGATCAGGATGTTGTTAGGGGTGACAAGCTTGTCAAATGAGGGGAAGCTTTCTGATAGGCTTTGGAAGCTTCTAGACACTTGCTATGGAAGAGTACTGTGGCGAGCCATCAGAGGTTTCCATTGGGGATCCGCTCGGGATTGGAGATTGTTTCCCATCGAGGATCTACTGGGGAGTAGGCTTCTGCTGCGGACCACTTCCCGTGAATTTGGGGATTTCCGATTTGCTGGGGATTTCCCGATGTTTGCCTGTATGCTAGGGAGGTGTTTTCCGAAGGATTCTTGGGAGTTACACATCTACTGGGGATATTTCCTGTTGGAATCTCTGCTAGGGATACCAGTCTGCCAAGATACTGACTGCTAGGGATAACTGGGGAATCCGGTGAGCCTGATTACTGCCGGATGTTGTTGGCAAACTGATTTTCAGCTTTTTCTCTCTTTTTTACCCTTGGAATGACCAAGTCATTGGGTTCGCATAATTTTTACGCGATGAGGTCGTTGCCGGTTTTCCTCATGCTTGCGAAGCTGATTGATTTTTGTCCATTTTTTATCCCTAGTCGCAAGACTAGGTCTGGGAATTGCGTAATTTTTGCATAATGAGGCCATTATCGGTTTTCACTCATGTCCACGACTTACTGGGCGAACCCGTGATTTACTGGGGAAAATATGTCCTCTCTTGTCATTGCCTTGAATAACGCTTCTTCGGGGAATATAAGGATTATGTTTTCCGTCGAGGGTATATATGTGATGTTGCGCTTGCACTCGCAGTTTCTAGGGGATCTAGAAGGACTTAGAGTAGGACGAAATGTAGGCTCAGGGATAGAAGTTTGGGACACCCTGAGTTGTAGTTGATTTGCAATCACTTGGAGGTTTTTTTTTTGCTCCGCTAGGGAATTTGAGAGAGGTTGTCTCTACCGAGGAGAGTGAGAAAGGTAATCTCTACTGGGAGAAAGAGTCCGAAGAGTTTTATCTCTGTGGGAACTCTCTAATTCTTGAGAATCTTTCGACTTCTATTTGGGTTTTCCTTTGATAGAAATTTTGTACCCTTGAAAGTCGGCTTGTCTGAGAGGATTTATGCTTGGGTAGTGACTCTATGGGGAGAGTCGGTGAGTTTGGACTTTTTCTGGGGAGAAGGGGTCCTGGAGGTTGACATAGAGAGTGTCCTGCTCCTGTTAGTGACCGCACCTGATTTATCAGGTTGCCTACATACCCTTTGCAGGATCAGTTCATGATGTCGTTCAAGCAAATGCCACAGGTTGGCGAGGGAGGGTGTCCCTAAAAAAGTTTTATGAAAGAAAGATTGTTAGGCTCAATGGGCTAACTAGCGGTTTTTATTGATTTTTGTAAAAAGGTTTAAAATATTGGGGATAAGGAGTGTGCCAAAGATGGCCTCCTGTCATTTTTCAAAAAAACTAAGAGTGCAAAGCGCCTATCATCCGTCCAAGCCGAAGGGCGCCGCTTGAGAATTTGTCTCGGACAATGTATGGGCCTTCGTAGTTGGGTGTGAATTTGACCCTCAGGTTAGGGCGGTTTTGAAACATCTTCCGGAGGACCAGGCCATCGAATTCGATGCTGCAAGGCTTGATTTTCTTGTCGAATGTCCTAACCATATGCCTCTGATAAGTCTGAGAGTGATTAATGGCTTTCAGTCGCCGTTCTTCAATCAGGTTCAGCTGCTCGTACCGAGTCTGTGCTCATTCTGCCTCTAAGATTTCTGCTTCCATTAGCACCCGGAGTGATGGAATTTATACTTCAATGGGGAGGACTGCTTCCATACCATAAGCCTGAGAAAATGGTGTTGCCTCAGTTGAGGTTCGGATGGACGTTCTGTAGGCCATGAGTGTGTATGAGAGCATCTTATGCTAGGCAGAGTAGTTAGTCGCCATCTTTTCAATGATTTTCTTCAGGTTTTTGTTGGCTACTTCAACTGCACCATTAGTTTGAGGCTTGTATGGTGTGGAGTTGTGATACTGTATTTTTAATTTCTGGCAGAGATCAGTCATCCCCTTGTTACAGAAGTTGAAAGCATTGTCTGTTACAAACTCATATAAGACTCCGTATCGACAGATGATATCTCTTTTTAGAAAACGCTAAACCACCAAGGTTATGACGTTGGCATAAGAGGCTGCCTCGATCCATTTGGTAAAGTAATCGATTGCAACCAGGATGAATCGATGTCCATTTGATGCTTTCGGAGTTGTAGGTCCGATAACGTCGATGCCCCAAACTGAGAACGGCCAAGGAGAAGTCAGATTATGTAGCCTTGTCGGCGGTGCATTGATCTTGTCAACATAGATTTGGCATAAGTGGCACTTCTGTACGTGCTTACAAGTTAGCTTCCATCGTAGACCAGTAGTAACCCAGTCTGAGAATCTTCTAGGAGAGCATTAACCAATTCATGTGTGGGCCATAAGTTCCCCGGTGAACTTCCTCGACTACCTGTGCTGCTTCACTGGTGTCAAGGCATCTGAGCCAGATCATGTTTGGTGATCTTTTGTACAGGACTCCCCCTGAGAGGACAAACTGAATAGCCAGTCTTTTAATTGTCTGACGGTCTGTTTTGGTAGCGTCGAGTGGGAAGGTCCCATCCTCGAGATACTACTTAATGTCCGCATACCAAGGCTTGTTGTCTCATACTTCTTCGATCTGAAGGCAGTAAGCAGCCTGATCCTGTTGCTGGATTTCGATTAGCCAAAGCATGATATCCTTGGGGATCTGAACCATGGGGGCGAGAGTTGTCAGTGCATCAACGAATCTGTTATGGTTCCTGGACCTGTGGTTGAATATGATCCTCCTAAACTGAGTAACCAACATGTTGAGATAGGCCAAGTATGGGACTAGCCTTGTTTCTCGGATGGCCCAAGATTCGTTTGCTTAACAGATTATCAAAGACGAGTCACCGCAGACGTCTATCTCTTCAATCCTGATGCCCAGGGCTTTTTTCAGACCGGTTATGCATACCTCGTATTCTGTTTCATTATTGGAGCATCTAAATTTTAGCTTGACTGAGATGGGGAGGTGTGCTCCCTTAGGTGAGATCAGGACTGCTCCTGTCTCGTGCCCATGACTGTTGGTAGCTCCATCAAAGTATAATTCTCAACCGGAGTATTCTTGCTCTTCTGCTTCTATGTACAAGATGACTTCGTCTGAAAACTGATCATGTACTGAGACGTAGTCTTGTGCAGGGTTATGGGCTAGGTGATCTATTATTGTCTACCCCTTGATCGATTTTTGTGTCAAGTACATGATGTCCAATTCAGACAATATCATAAGCCATCGGGCAGTCCGTCCAGTAATGGCAGGCTTCTCCAAGAGTTACTTGAGTGGGTCCATCCAGGAGATCAGGATTAGCGGATAAGACAGCAGATAATACCGCAAACGCTAAGAAGCCCAGATCAGTGCCAGAAAAATCTTCTCGAATGGGCTATACTTTTCTTTGTACTCTAGCAGACGCTTACTGATGTAATAGATGGCTTGCTCTGTTCTACTTGTCTTTTCATGCTGTGCTAGGACGCACCCCAAGGAGGTTTCCTATACTGAGATGTAGAGTAGTAGGGGCCGTCCTGGCATAGGGGCCATAAGTATTGGAGGGTTGAGAAGGTACTGCTTTATTCAGTTAAAGACTTTCGAGCACTCATCTGTCCAGACTTTCGACGTATTCTTCCGGAGAACCTTAAAGATCGGCTCACATATCGAAGTGAGTTGAGAGATAAACCTGCTGATGTACTGAATCCTGCCCAGAAAACCGTGGATTTCCTTTTCAGTCTAGGGAGTTGGCATTTTGATGATAGCCTTTGCTTTGGCTGGATCAATCTCGATGTTTCTTTTGCTGACAATAAAGTCGAGGAGCTTTCCTAATGAGGCTCCAAAGACGTATTTGGCCGGATTCAGTCTCAAGTCAAACTCTTTGAGTCTGTCACAGAGTCTTTTCAGGTCTTCTGGGTACTGCCTGGTAGTAGGTAATTTGACGATCATGTCATCCACATAGACTTCAGTTGACTTGTGGATCATGTCATGGCCCTCTGATAGGTTGCCCCTGTATTCTTGAGCCGAATGGTATAACCTTGTAGCAAAATGTACCCTAAGGTGTGATGAAAGAAGTTTTCTCCATGTCTTCTTCTGCCATTCTGATCTGGTTATATCCGGAGAAATCATCCATGAATGAGAGAGTCTCGTGCCCCACATATTGTCGACTAGAATGTCGATATGTGAGAGCGGGAAGTTGTCTTTGCAGCTTGTCCTGTTAAGATTTCGATAGTCGATGCACATCCAGACTTTACCGTCCTTCTTGGGTACAGGCACAATGTTGGCCAACCATTCAGGGTAGGTCGCTACTGCCAGGAAGCCTGCATTGATCTGCTTTTCAACTTCCTCTTTGATTTTCTGCAACCATTCAGGCCTCATCCATCTTAGTTTCTGCTTAACTGGTCTGACGTCAGGATTTAGGGACAGTCTGTGCACCATCAATGCTGGGTCTAGACCGGGCATGTTTGCGTATGACCAGGCGAAGACATCACTGTAGCTCTTCAGAAAGTTGATTATGTCTGTTCTCTGTTGCGGGCTCATGCTTGTGCCGATTTTGACTAGTTGTGGGTTATCCTCGGATCCAAGGTTCACTGTCTCGGTATCCTCAATGTTTGACTGTAATAACCATTCACTGCATTCTGGGAGGTCCAGAATCTCTTGAAGCGGTTCCTCTTCCTACTCTGAATCATATTCCACTTTTGTCAGTTCCGGAAGCGTTTCAGGGGTAGCCTTGGTGCAAGCGATTTCCTAGCAAAACATTTAGCTAAGTTTAGCATGCTTATGTTTTTTTTTATTTTGGTGGCTTCAAGACACTAGGCCTTCCAGGGAAAAAGTCTGTGTGATTTTCGTCATCAGCCAAAATGTTTGATGCAAAACATGTTTTTCAGTCAAGAATGCTAGATTTTATTTATAAAAACAACATGATTGTTGTTTAGAAAAGTTTACTCAAACAAAAGAGGCTGACAGTGGCCTGACATTTAGATTTTGTAAACAGGAGCAAAGAGAGATAGAAGGAGGAGAAGGGTGATGCTTGTTCACTGCCTAGTCTGACCGACCTTTCCTACACTGCTGCTGCCCCGGCCTTGAATGGCCTCAATGGTGAGAGCCTCAATCCACCAACGATTTAGTGGCTGGCGACTGGATGACACTTCAGCGTTGTTGGAGAGGGTGCAAACCTGTGCTCCCGCTGAATATTCTACTTCTGTAGCATCTTCAACAGTCAGCTCATCGAACAATTGGGTCATGCTGAAGATTTCTGGATCTCGAATCTTTGAAGATTCGGCATTGGGTTGGGGTGTTAGGATAATTGGCCCATTAGAGGTGTGAAATGTGGGGTCAAGGTTCTGGTTTCGTCGACCAACTATTTTTCTTTGTTAGTTTTGCGATATAGTCCTCATATGTTGGCTTGTAGCCCCATCCAAAAGGCGGAGTGTATCGAGGAGGTGTATATCTCTTTTTTATCCTTTGGTTTCGGGCTCCCAGGCCTGCCCCGGGCTGATAGTTCATCCTTGCCATCATCCTGATAAATGGCAAAATCTGCTGCCTATTCTGCTCTTCTATCTAGGCGATAGAACTAATCTGCTCGAATTGGTAAAACATGAAAGCGGTGCTCTGCCCAAGCTCCTGGATGTCCCCGAAGGAACTTACCAACTCCTCTGACGGTATTATGACTAAGTGGTCATCTTGGATGAATTTGATTTCCTAGTGCAGAGAGGAGGGAATGGCTCCGGCCGCATGGATTCACGGTCTCCTGAGGAGCAAAGTAAATGAGGCAGACACATTTACAACTTGAAAGTTTGTAGTGAATTGAGCAGGTCCGACTCTGATAGCCAGTCGATATCGCCCAGATTTTGCCTTGTTGAGTTGTCAAAAACCCGGATTGTCATGGGTCTCTTCTTCACTTGACTGAGGTTTATACCCAAGCTTTGCAGTGTTGACACTGTGCAGACGTTCAAGCTGAAGCCGTTGTCTATTAATACTGATGATAGTGTTCTGTCCATGCATTGCACTGCTATGTAAAGGGCCCGGGTATGGTCCTTATCATCGTCCGGTATCTCTTTTTCTATAAAAGAGATAACTCTTGGTTCTAGCATTTATCCCACTATATGCCCTAGCTTCCCGGGTATAATATCTGGTGTCACGTGGGCGCTATTAAATACCTGGAGGAGTTGCTTCCGGTGATGCTTGGAAGTTAGAAGAAGACCCATGATTGAGATCTAGGCTGGTGTCTTACTCAACTGCTAAGTTATATTGAATTCTTCTGCTTTCTCTAAGATTCTCAGCATGACTGCAGAATCTACTGCTTCCTTTTCAAGATCTGATACCCTTGCTATTTCTGTTCCTTTCTCTTTTGTCTTCGCCAACCCAGCTGCTGGCGGCGGGTACATTGGGCCAGATCGGGTTAGGTTGGCTATGCTTTCATTCTCAAGGATGAGAGAGAGAGGAGCGGATACATGGTTGAGGGTAAAAGATTGAGAAGGAATGTGAGGGATTTGGACTGGACCAGTAGAAGTTGAGGCTTAGGCTAGAGCTGTGGGCCAATTGGCAGGATAGGGGATTGTGTAAACAATTTTCTCTTCGTCAAATTCAAGAGTGGGGATTTGGACTGGGGCCTAAATGGCCTGGATGTTTGATTGTGGGAGAGGGATAATGATTGGAGGTCTATAAAAAGGCCTGATGATTCCATCATTGACTGCCGGTTCGTTGGGTCTAGGCTGCCTTGCCCCAGGCTCTTCCCACTGAATGAAGTTAACTTGATTGTTATGTGGGGGCAGTGGTGCCTGATTGATGCTGGTGTTACTTGGAGCCAGCTCAACTGTACCCTCATCTAGAAGATCCTGGATGGTGTACTTTAGGCCGATGCAAAAGTCAGTAGCATGGTCTAGGCCTTGGTGAAAGGCGCAATGATGGTCAGCATTGTAATTTTTGCTTCTTTTGTCAGGTGGTAAGAGGGGAGTAGGGCTTCTTAAGGTAAGAAGACCCTGCTTGGTCAAGAACTCTATCAATTGACTGAGAGTATAAGGGAGGGGATTAAAATTCCTGGAGGGCTTGTTCTAATGCTGGTTTTGCCCCTGATTAGGTCGGGCTGGCCAGGTGTTTCTGGTAGCTAGCTGAGCTGGAGCCGCTGGAGCTGGAAGTCTGATGGGTGTTGTAGAAGCCACCATGTGTACATCTGCTTTCTTTCTCTGGTCCTGGGGACCGTTGTTCCTGTTGGTTTAGGCTGTTACTTTAGGAAGATCAAGCCCTAGATTGGAATGGATGACCCCACTTTTGATGGCAATCTCTATACGAGCACCTGTCTTGACAATGGTGCCAAAATCTACCACTGGTAACGTGACTATCAAGGTCTAATTGGGCTATTTTAATGTACTTATAAACATGTTTGCCAGTTCCTCCTTGGCTCATTTGTTTGAGCTGGCTCTGCTGAGGCCGAAGCTCCTGATTAAAGGAATACTGCTCCACAAAGCAGTCCATGGCATCCTTCCAAGTCTTTATCCTTTTCTTGTCTACTGTCATCCACCATGTTTCGGCTGCCCTCTTCGAGCTCTTCTGAAAGTACTGTATAAGGAGGGGCTGGTTCTTCTGGTGCTGGAGAATGTCCTTTAAGTATCACTGTAAATGCTGTTTTAGACAGCCTGTACCATCATACTTGTTGAAATCTGGCACTTTGAAACCCGCAGGGACTGCATCCCCTGAAGAGAAATCAAGTCCTCTAGAGACAGACTGGTGGTGGAAGATGCACCCTTCATCATTCTCATCTCTTCTTTCATTTGCTTAATCTCTTCGTGCTGGTCTCGAAGAGATGGTGTGGGATCAGAAGATGACTGTCTATCCTGATTAATGTGGGAGGCCTTGGGCTGCTCTGTCCCCTCGAAGTGCTCATTCTCCATATCTCCTACGCCTGTAGCAGGCCCAAGGTAAAGGATGATGATTGGAATAGGGTGAGGCTCAGGGACAGCATGTTCGGATGATTCGCCGGTAGGGATCCGGGAAGAGGGTTCCTTGGTTCGGGTTCCAATTAGAATCTTTAGAGATTTCAGAACACTGTCGAGTTTTGCTTGCATGGCCGTAATGTCTCTGTCGTGATCTGCTGGTTCTGCCATTGACTCGAAATTGCTTTCTGATATGGCACTATTGGGCACCTGCTCTAAGATCGGTACTTCTGTGAGGACTGCGTCTACTACTTCTATGAGAATTATAGTCATAAAGCGAGTCATTGGTCGGTTCATGCAACTGAAAAGAATGCAATGGCTAATCACGATTATGCATGATGAGATAGAATGCAGGAAAAGATTTTCATTGAATGCATGATTGAGTGAGTGAGTATAGGACAGTGACTCAAGAAACGGAAAAAAGACTCAACCCTAAGCAGGTCCATCAGGGATGGCAAAGTCAAGCGGTCGGGGCACACCTTCAAGGTCCATGATCTGTTGTTGGAGGGATGTGATTTCAACCTCCATGTATTCAATTGTTTCCGTGGTATTGAACATCTGAAACCCGAACTGTCGAATTCGATTGGTCATCTCAATCTTTGCACTGTCAAGCTGTTCTTGATGGAAGTGCAACTGGGCCCTGATGATGGCGGTCTTCTTGGCATCACCCCTGCATCTCTTCTGAAGGGACTAGACTGTCTGCTCAAGCTGTTTAACCTGCTCTTGCATGGCTAGGAGTTAGCAGTTCTACTCCGCTTCCTATTGCCTAAATGCTCATTGGGCCTTCCGTAGCCTCTTCTCTGCCTCCTGGATCTGTAACTGCTTTTCTAGGAAGATATCTCTCTAGGGAACCACCATTTCCGCTGATGGGTTTAGTCCCTCGTGATAGAGCGAAAACTGGGATCGATAATTCTCTAGGTGCCGGCATGCCGGATGGAATGTCAAGGTCTTCCACCCATCGTCGGTATGCAGAATCAGTTGGTGGTCCTGTTGTAACCATAAAGTCTGGCAATTGATCTCTTCGAGAGCTTCGCCAATTTGCTTGGAATCGGCGGGTGAGGCGTTCAGACTGCATTGTGAAGTCGATGAAGTCATTTTCCAGATTGTCTATCACCGGGATGCGCTGAGGGAGTCCAAACTGGCGGAGGACTCGGAGTGGTACGTAGGCTGCTAAGCCGATGAGACCTGCTAGGACCATGCATCACCTTTTTGCTATGACAAGCATGGTAGCTGTTTATGAACCAGCCACACGTATTCCTATGTAATCTGTTTCTCTGTCAAGCTTTGGAGAAGTCGATAGAGAGTTTTGACGTCTGTGGTCACTATCTGGCCCTGATTCTAAGAAATCTTCCTGCGTAGGCTGTATGCATCTCGAGGGACGTTAGGCACTGGTATGATAGTTGGCAGGTATGATACCAGCCACAAGTGTAATAGCGGTGCACTGACATGGAAGATGCCCTTTCTACATTCTATAGCTTGGTTGAGAGCCCTGAGAAGCTCTGCAAGGATGACTGGGACAACCATCTTAGAGTCGCACATATCTTTAATGATTCCCACCAATACTGAGTCGGCGAGGGTGCGGTATTTCGGGAACACCAGTTGGGACATGATGATTAGTGTAAAGGAATTGAGACCAGGAAGTTCATCTGTCAGGGTGTCAGGGTTCCACCTGGGCCGGTACTATTTCTCAAGAAATTTTATAGACACCCGTTCGTAAGTGCCACTAGTATCGTGTTGCAAGGAGACAGACTTGATTTGTAAAAATCTTAAGAGATCTGCCTGGAATGATGCCTTGTAGCACGGTACTATGGCATCGCCTTCCATGTTTAGGCCAAAAATACGTTGTATTTCCTCCAGTGTTGGACACAACTCGTTCTTACCAAAACGGAACACTATATATGATGGGTTCCAACACTAGATGACTGCATTTAAGAGGCGTCAGTCTAGCTTAACCATGGACAGGTCTAGGGTATTACCCATTCGGTATTATTGGACCCAAGCGAGACGCTGATTCCGAGAGAGGGCCTCAATTGTATCTTGGAGAGTTTTGTCACATGCCCCCTGAGAGAGAAGATGCACAGGCCGTGAAGGCTGACCATTTGACGAAACAATCCATGATGGACCTGCCATCTACCTGGATAAATATACAGACTCTGTGTAAGTGTACTTTGTATGCAAGATGCAACGATAATGCAAGTAATGATGATGCATTTTTTATTTTTTTTTATTTTGATTGGGTGCAACAGGGCATATGTGATCCGATAGGGTAAGCGGATAGAGATCTAGTATACTTTACCCGGGTTGTTTGGAACCGGGATCCTATCAGGTCAAAACTAGAATAGGTCTTGTGAAGACCTGTCTTCCTGGGATTTGAACCACATGTACTATGTCAAGATATGAGGTAGGATGTATTTTATTACAAGCACAAGTTTGGCTCATCACAAGCTCCTAGGTGGGTGCTTATCCGGGTAGGATGTGCCTGGATAGTCAATCATGATTGGGGATAGGTATAAGATGCAAGCAGGTTAGGGTTTAGAGTATCTCTCTAGGTTGACTACTTGTATATTATACTCTAGTCTAGGCTATATATATGCATGCTGGGATAATGCAAGTGTGTTCATAGTAGGATGGGGGGATCATTTAACACCGTATATGCGACTCCATTTAAAATTGACGATTAGTATAAACGGGAGCGTTCAGAATCCTTCCCTGAGAGTAATCACCCAGTAGGAATAACTCCGCAGACCTTCAAGACTTTTAAGCCTCTGTCAATGAGGATAATCATGCAGCAGCTGTAAGAGTATTAAGTTTATCTAATGGGTTCAGGGTTGTTATACTACTATGCTATGTATGTGATGCACAATACAAAATACACTCAAAAAATATAAAGAATTAGTATTAGACTAAATTCTAAGGCATTTGATTCATATTTATGTTAATTTAGCTTAGACCTAGGTTTCGGGTTGAACCTTTCAATTGTCCCCAGTAGAGTCGCCAGAGTTGTGCGCACAGGTTTTATAATCACTGGTTTATATTATGAGTCGCCACTTATTAATTCGGTAGGGATAAGTCCCGGGTAATGGATAAGGTCTTAAGTCTACTTAGAGTTCTGAGTAAGAGGTTTGGTTAAGCTCGGAGAAAGTGTTAGGCACCCCGGCACTTCGATTTCACAACGGTTCTCTACTTACTAGGTTTAAGCCAAATTAATGTCAAGTTGTTAATCAAATGTCTTAGGTTTTAGTTTATACTAATCCAAGAAGGGAAAAGCTAAGCTAGGGTCGAACCCGGGTTGGGTTGCCTACGCACTCACATTGGGATAAGATCAGACCAAGCATAGTTCTGGCACATGAGCCCGTGCCAAGGCTAAGGGGAGTGTTGTGTATGCACAAAGGGTGGCTTAGGGTCTAGTCGGGAGGCCAGGGGGGTGGTTGACCGAGTTAGTCAAGTGTTTGGTAGATTGGGCCCGGTAGGCCAAGGGCTTGGGCCTAGTAGGCCAAAGTGACAAGCCCAGAGGCTAGGGTTTAGGCCCAGTAGACCAAGAGGTAAGCCCAGAGGCTAGCGTTTAGTCTGGTAGACTAAGGATTGGGCCCGGTAGGCCAAAGGTTAGACCTGAAGGTCAAGAGTAAGCCCGGTAGGCTTTGGTTGGGCCTGGTAGGCCAAAGGTGAGCCCAGTAGGCTTGAGTTAGGCCCGGTAGGCAAAAATTGGGCCCGGTAGGCCAAAGTTGGGTTAACCAAGGGTTAGGAATGTTAACCAAAGTTGGACAAAGTCCAAGGTATGTTTATAATCCTTAAATATAATTTGAACACTTAGGTATTTTCCCAAATTTTTCCAAAGTTAAATGGGGTTAACCATGGTTAAGACATGGGTTTAACCATGGTGAGTCCGGTTAACCATGATTGAGCATTTTACAAAGTTGGATTTGGGGTTAGAATGCCATTTTAGATTTTTCATGATTTTTTGGTATTTTTCAAGGCTTAGATGAGCTTAACCATGATTAAACCAAGTGTTAACCATAGTTAAGCTTATCTAACTGTGGTTGGTATGCTTGCACAGTCCAAAAGTGAGATTTTCTAAAGTTTTATAATATTTTGAATTTTTTGGGCTTTTTTGAAATTTTTTCCTATGATTAGGTCAACTAACCATGGTTAACTCTTAATTGTAGTTGAGTTAACCATGGTTAAAGTAAGGGCAAAGCCTGATAAGCTTGGAATTGACCACAAGGGTCAGGTCAGGTTAGGTATGGTGGGGGCCTCTCATGGGCTGTGGGCCACTGTAAAGCCCATCGAAATTCAAAAAATCATTCTATCGGCAGATGGATTACCGTCAACTTAGCAGTTTTTCAACCAGGGTTTAAGGGGTCTTAACTATGGTTAGGGGTGGACCCCTGGGGTCTAGGATCCATGGTTTTGAAGCTCTCGTGAGGAGAATGCCCTAGCCCTGTTGTGGGCCCCAAGGGATGCTATATGTGGGCATGGTATAGGCCCAAAACCCACTGCACATAAAATAACAGAGTGTCGGCACTGTTTTTACCGACACTCTGTAAGCTTTTCTTTTTTAGTCATTTAACCATGGTTAGGTTAAAAGGAGAGACCTGTAAAGCTCAGATTAGGTCCAAGGGGATCTGAAGTGTCCAAAACCAACCCTGGAATGGATCAGGATTTCACCAGGTGGGGCCCACAGTATTGTAAACAAAACCACCTGGAATAGCGGTACTAAGTTTACCGTCATTCCAAGGTTAGGCCTAGAAAGTGATTTTGCCCTACTGGGCTACTATGGGATGAACCCAGGGGTTCCCTCAAGGAATAAGGGACCCCCAGAGGTCCTTGAGGATACCTGAGATGGTTCTCTATCCATAGGGGGTTCCCCACACCTATGGGAAAGGTGGGGGAGCCCCTATTTCGGATTTGAATGCCAAGCTAAGGAAGAAGTTCCCTTGGAATGGATCAAGGACTCACAATGGGTATCAAAACAAGTATTAAAGGGGGTAGGGGGGAGCCCTACCCTACTGAGTGCTGATGAGGACGGTGGTGACTGGTGGTGGCGCTGTGGCGGTGCTGCAGGTGGTGGAGCTCGACTGTGGTTGAACTAGGGGCTGATGGGAGCTACTGGGGTCTCCTGGAGCTATTGGGAGTATCTCTTAGCTGCTCGAAAGGGGGCAAGGGTTCGGACAGGGTGTTTTCCAGTGGCCTCAAAGCCATGGGGGGTGTCCCCTTTATAGGGAAGGCCATGGGAACAACCCTGGTATTAGTACCAGGGTAGATGGGTGCTACAGTAGGCTGTGGAGGTCATCTGAGGTCGAAGAGGGGGACTGCAGGCATGCACTGACTGCGCAGGGGGTGGGTGTGTTGTAGGAAGAAGAAATAGGGAATATCGATAATGTTTTTACCGACATTCCCCAGCCTTTGCAAATGAAGAGTGTCGGTGAAGAGATTACCACCAAACCTTAGTTTTACCCAATAGGCTTGGTCCAGGCTACGCACGAGGTACTTGGCTCCATTGTTTGAATTTTTGGGCTCATTTTTGGACTTGAGGGTTAAGCCCTGAGGGCCTAGGGCTTAGCTAGGGCTTGGGTTTTCCTAAGTTTTTTTACTAGGGGTTACCTAGGTTTTGACTTGGGTTTGGTCCTAGAATTAGGCTTGGGTTTACCGAGGGTTAACTAGGGGTCTACTTAGGGTTAGGTTTTAGGGTTAGGCTAGAGCTAGCCTAAGGTTAGGGCTTAACTAGAGTTAAGGTCTAGGGTTTGAATGAGATTTTGTCTAGGATTTGCTAGGGCTAAGGGGACTCGGCTGAGGTGACCATGGTTAAGAATCTTTAACCCTGGTTAGGATAGGGGTGTAAAAATTAGGTGCTTACAGTGTGCATAATAATGTCTTTAACATCTCTATGTTGAGGAAGTATATTTCGGATCCTTCACAAATCATTGATTTGGATCCGTTGGAAATTCGGGAAGATTTGCCTCTAGTGGAGCAACCGGCTCAAATCTTGGACCGGAAGGAGCAAGTTTTGCATTCTAATGTCATTCCTCTTGTACTCTTACAATAGGAGCATCACTCCAGAGAAGAGCTTACTTGGGAGAGAGAAGCCGAGATCCGCAAAAAGTACCCGCACTTGTTCACCTAAGGTACGTAAATTTCGGAGATGAAATTCTTTTAAGGGGGAGAATGTTGAGACCTAAATATTTTCATGCTTTTTATGCAAATATTAGGGGTATTATAGTCCTTGTAATGTTTTCATACTTGTGTAATTATATCTAATTGGTGTGGTGTGATTTAGGCTTAATCCAAGTTGTAAAGATCAGGGATGTCATAACATACCCTCAACTTTAGGAAGCTCTAATTTTGTCACCGTTTATCAGAATTGAGTAATTCTTAAACCTTTAGAAAGGTATTGGAACCCTCTTCGAGGTTCTTGTTTAAGGTTTTTACAGATTTTGAGTCTAAACTAAGTCAAACGTGGGTTTTTCGATGTTTTGTCTGATGAAATTACAAACCAATCAGATTTAGAGCCCATTTAGACCTTTACAAACTCAAAATGAGGATTTATCTATTAGAGACAAAGTTGTTCCCCTTTTAAATATGAGTCCAACACAACTTGAATCGTAAAAATCTGATAAGTAAGTCAAAATTTATGGTCAACATACCAAAGCGAGGTAAAAATCAGCCGAAATTAGAGGAGGGCTACGATCTATCGCACATCCAGTGCGATGTATGAATTAAGTTGTTATGGATGGAAATGGGGTTTAGTAATATAGATGAAATGTATAGAGGATGGGATGAATGTATGGATGTAGATTGTATTTGGGTTGCCTGGATGAATTATGGTGTGGTGAAATGTTGGAAATGGGAAAGGGAATGTATTCATAAATTATGCACCCAATGTGCTTGTTGAAATGCTTAAGAGGTTAAATACTAATATGGTACTATGGAATTATGTAGAAATTGATGATGAATTATGCTAAGAATCATGATAAGGTATTTATATGTGAATGTTTGTTAAATTATGCTTAATTATTTGCATGGTAATTGATATTCAGGAATGTAAGAATTTAGAGGAAAATCTTTCAAACCGGGAATTCTCTAACTATATGGTATGGGATAGCATAGTGGAGTTTCCATGGTGGGAGATCGGAATCTAAACAATTACCAACTTGAATGTTAATTACGACACTTATGCACAAACGCACGTGTATGTTAAGATAAGAGTCTCACAAGTCACACATGTGAACCACAAACATAAGCATTACATACGCCTGATGTTTTGAATAAGCCCAATGAGGAATCTAAATAAGTATATGTTCTGAATAAGTTCATAAGCATAAGCATCTCATAAGCTTGTGGTCTTATAAGCATAAGCATCTCACAAGCATGTGGTCTCATAAGCATAAACATCTCATAAGTATGTTGTCTTCTAAGTCTAAGATCCTCACAAGTACATGAGTCAAGGTGATGATATGATGTATATGAGCACATGTTCTTCCGCACTCTGATTATATTATTATGCTATTGGATATGATTCTAACTAAGTGCAGGTATACTATGTTGTTGGTTGGATTTTATATACACAGAGTACTTTTGTACTCAACCAGACTTTCGTCTTGGTAGGTTTAGAGTAAGAGCACACGGCGGAGCCGTAGATTAAGGAGACTTACGTCGAAGAAGGGGAAGAAGGTGAGCTTCCTGAAGGAGCGACTAGAGATTTAGATAGTCATCCTTATTGCTAGTTAGTTGTTCAGTTTTAAGGATTTGTAATAAACCTTAAGATGATGTTGCTTAGTAGATTACTTTGCAGTTGGTATCAGACTATTTTGTTTATAGTGAGTTGTATATGTTGGCTATAGACTTGAGCAGGATGGTTTGAGTTTATATATCGAAAATTTTCATCATCTCATTTTTGGAGACTCATGTAGTATGTCTTGTATGTATGGATTTTAAGCAAGTTAAGGAAATGTGACGATTCCAAAGTCCTATTTTAGCCTTGTAGGATTTTGGGGTCATTACAGAAAGGGAAGCCCGATATGCTAAGGTGGAGTTTGACCAAGGTTAGGGTTACTAACCGGATTAGGTCAAACTAACTATGGTTAGGATTACTAACCACGGTCAAAGGAGGGTAAGGTCAAACCCGGTAGGCTAAGATTGGGCCTGGTAAGCCAAGGGATAAGTCCGGTAAACTGGATTTTAGGCTCGATAGGCCAAAAATTGAAAATAACCGCATTTAGGGTTGCTAACTGAGGTTAAGGGTTCTCTAACCATGGTTAGGGTTGCTAACCAGGGTTGAAAAGGTTCAAGATCAGTTTTATGATCCAATTACTATTTTCATGAATTTTTCTAAAATTTACCAAGGTTAAATGGGCTTAACCATGGTTAAGGAAGGTGTTAACCATGGTTAAACTGTTTTAACTGTGGTTAGGAATGTTGCTGAGTCTGGTTTGCTCATTTTCTGCAGTTTTAGATTATTTGAGAATTTTAGGGAATTTTTAAGATTTTTCATTCATGGTTGGGTTAGATAACCATGGTTAAAATCTAACCGGGTTGGGTTAACCTCTGGTTAAGGCTAGGGAAGGTCTGAGATGGGCCCAAGGGGTTAAGCAGGGCCTAGAATGGCCTCCTACCAAGCTCGGACCCTGTGCAAGTCTTGAAAAATCAGAAAAACATTAATGGCGGTAGAGGTTCTACTTCCATTTTAGCTTCAATTAACCCTAGTTTGCTAGTCTGTAACTGAGGTTAGGGATTAACCCAAAGGTCAAGGACCCACGGGTTTTGAAGAGTGAAGTCCCAAGATGGTTCTGGGCCTTTGGTGGGCCGAAGGGGAGTGCCTGAAATAGGCCTGAGTTAAGCCCAAAGTCCCTGTACATGAAATGATAGAATGGCGGTAGATGATCTACCGCCATTCTTGACAATTTTGATTTTTTGTATTTTTAACCATGGTTAAGGAAATGGCTCGAACCTGGAAGGACCAAGTTAGACTCAGGGAGCTTTGAGGAGTCTATTCCAGGCCCTGGAACTGGACCAGGGTCTACCGACATGGATTTAAACAAGCTACAAAAAGGAATACTAGGAATGGCGGTACTGAATTTACCGTTATTCCTGGATCTACTCAGAAACAGGTTTGTGCCATTAGGAGCTGCACCATACGAGTTCCAGGGGATTTCTCATGGATTGAGGGACCCCCAAAAATGTCTGAGGTGACCTGGGGAGCACGGGGAGTGGCTTTATACCTATGAGGGGTTCCCTACACCTATGAACAAAGTAGGGAAAACCCCTATATTGGGTTTGAGCAGCAAACTAACAACAAAAAGCATAATAAAGTCCCTTGGAAGTGACTAGGGGCTTACATTGATTAAAGCAAAAGGAAAGAGGGGGGCAGGGCCGTACCTTCCTGCTCTGTTTTTAGCTGAGGTGCTGGTGTTGCTGACAGTGCTAGTGCACTAGAGTTGGTGCTGCACAGGTGCTGGGAGGAATTGGGACAAGTCTGGAGGGTTCCTGGGATTGCTGGGATCAAGACCTAAGTGCTGAAGAGGGCTGGTGTCTTGGTTTTTTTAACATGGATTCAAATAGGGGTCGTTTACCTTTCCTCTAGACTATGGGGGAGCTGTGGCTTTATAGAGGAGCTCCAAGGGACACTATGGGGATTAAAGGGAAGGATGGGAAGGTGGTTGGACCTTCCAGAGGTCCAGTAGAAGCTGTTGATGTGGATGGTGGAGTGTGCAATGGGAAGAGCAGACTGCAAACTGAAGTTCAAGGTAATGGCGGTAGATGATCTACCGTCATTGCCAAAACAGGCAAAAAACTAATTGGTGGTAGATGATCTACCACCAATATTGGATTTCACTAAACAGGGCTTGGCCCATGCACGCACAGGGTAGGGGGTTGGCTTATGCACTTTTGGGCCCCGTGGGCCCAAACCAAGGGTTCAAGCCCTAGGGGCCTTGGACTTAGGATTTAAGCCCTAAGGGCTCTAAGGCTAGGCTAGGGCTAAGGTTTAGGGCTACCTAGGGTTAGGGTTTGACTTCGGTTTTGTCTTAGGGTTACCTATGGTTTAACTATGGTTTGCCCTACGATTTAATTAGGGTTAGGTCTTAGGGTTTAGCTAGGGGTTTACTAGGTTGAGGGGGATTTGGCTGGGGTAACCATGGTTAAAAAAACCTTTAACCATGGTTAAATAGGGGTGTAAAAATTGGGTGCTTACAGCTACCTTCTGATGAACCAATAGCGGCTCCACCTGTCATAGTATTCCATATCATCTTGTATAGAGTTCTAGTCCTTACACCCTTCAGGTAACAAAGGCTCCCTTGACTACTTTCAGAACTCCACTTGAAGCTGTGTACCTACGCCCAACGGCTTCTATCATACCCAAAGAAATTAAATTATTTTTCTAGTCTGGTAACATCAGTTAGGGGATTCAAATAACTCCATCGAATATCTTTATCCTGACAGTCCATATCTCTACTGTCTCACAAACTGCATCATTCCTCATCAAAACTATATCTCCATCATAGGTTTTATATGCATCAAACCAATTTCTATTTGAACACATATGGTATGAACATGCGGAATCAAGAATCTAAGTATCAGAAAAGGTTTCCTTACTTGTGTAGGTGCAAAAGGCGTTGCCGTCATTACTTTATGATGAAGTTGCATTAGCTTAATCTGAGGCTTTACATTTTCCTATTTTTGATTCATTTTCTTGTTCCTCTTTTAGAATTCTGCAATATTTCTTAATGTGACCATATTTCTTACAATTGTGACATTGAGGCCGAGTCCTCCCAGACTTTAATTTCGGCCTTCCTGTTCTTTGCTCTTTCTCATTTCCCCTTTCTTTTCCTCGTCTTACAAATAGACCATCATCATGTGTATTTTCTTCTTTCAGGTTCTTCTTTCTCAAATCGTTTGAGAGTAGGGTTGGTACTATATCTTCTAACTCTATGGAATCATTCCCATTGAGTAGGGTTGTAACAAGGTGCTCATAAGAGGGTGGAAGTTAAAAAAGAAATTGTAGGTCATGATCTTCATCGCTGACTTTCTCATCAATGTTTGTTAGGTCATTGACCACTCTGTTAAGTACATTTTTGTGCTCGGTGAGATCCCCACTTTCCTTCATCTTGAGAGTATGAAATTTCTGTTTTAGGAACAGCCTCTTTGACAACGATTTTGTCATATATTGACTCTCAAGTTTCATCCAAAACTTCGGTGTTGAATCCTCATTGACCACATGATAGAGAACGTCGTCAGATAAGCTTAACCTAATGGTGCTCACCGCCTTCAATTCCAGATCTTCCCAATCTTCATTGGATATTGACTCCAATTTTTTTTCTTAACCTTTTAGAGTTTTGTGCAAATCTTGTTGTATCAATTGATCTTTCACCCGTCTCTGTCATAATCCGAAGTTATCCTTCCCATCGAATCTTGCAACATGAACTTGGCGCTGGAATTTTTCGATGTCATTGTTTCGAATCAAATCAATGCTCTAATACCAATTTGTGGTGAAAAGATACATAATGAATGAAATAGAAACACACAAGAACGCAGGATATACGTGGTTTACCCAACTGGGGCTACGTCCACAGAGAGATCACCTTCTTCACTAAATTCAAAGCAAAGAGAATAAAATGGTTCCTCAACCTCTCAAACTATCTCTCTCTCTCAAAAAAAAGTTTGGCTTCAGTTCTATGAACACTCTCACTCAAACCCTAATACAAAATAGCCTTTATATCAAGGAAAACTGGAGAAAAAGAAAAATCGGTAACTATCCTGCTTCCTGCGATCGATCTCCACTTGCAGAATTTCTCCAAAATTGAAACAATTCTAACAGGGTTCCGACCATATGATTTGTGCTACATGTATATGCATCACTACACATGGAAGACAAACTTCTTTCTGATTTCTCTTAGCACGGACATTAGGCTTCTTGCTCTGTAACCAGGCTCACTCCTTATTGAGAGGTCCTTAGCTTAAATGGGTGGGGTTTACCCCTAGAGCAAGACTAGTTTTCAGGATCTTCCTGGATGTATACAAAAGGAAAATGCTCAACTAGGTTTTATTAATGAATTGAATGTCGATTCTTAATTAATGCTAACAAGAGCTCGTTGCCATTGCAACACGCCCCTCAGCTCATCCATACGTGTAAAGGATTCTTGAGGGTTGGCAATTAGTCGGGTCAGTAATATATGCACCACCTAGGTTTGAATTTAGCTTCATCAACCCATTTTTAAAAAGATTCGAAATTCTCTCAAGTTGTAACCGGACTCTTGGAGTCCAATTATGTACCTGAGGTCGCCATGTGTCCCTAGCTATTAATACCACTTATCTTTGGTTTTTAGAAGAAAAAAATATTTAACCCTAAGAATTGGTGAATTTTAACTTAGAGTTTTAAAATATATATATATTTTTTTTTTCTGAAAGCCAACAATATATGGGTGAACCCTAGGGGTACTCTTAACCGATTGACTCGAAATTCTCTCAAGTTGTAATCGACTTCTTGGAGTCTAGTTATTCCCATGAGGTCACAATGTGTACCTATTGACACCCCTTAACTGTAGTTAAGATTCATTCACTCCTAGAGTTCATCCACCTATCATTGATTTTTAGAAAAAAAAAATATTGAATTTTTTTTAACCCTAGGAGTATGTTTATGTTTAGATTTATGGAATTAGAATTAAGCCAAAAATTGAATTTCATGGAATTAAAACTTACTTTATTAAATCCTATGAAATTCAGAAATTTACCATTTAGAAGCACTATTAAATTCATGGAAAAATGAAACCATTGGTTTCTCTTTCATTTTTAAATTCCACAGCAATGTGGATTTGTCAAAGGGAAATACTTAACTTACTGTTGTCGTAGTAAAGTACCTATTCTAATGTACAGTTCTCATTGGTCAATACCCCATTTTTACCATACATCAACTATAGTTAAAGATTCACTCACTCCTATAATTAAGCAATCTAAGCTTGGTTTTTAAAAACCAAAATATTTACTTTAATTTTCTTAAGCTTAACCATAGTTAAATAAGTGTTAAAAGGGACACGTGGCCATGGCATTAGACTACCTATTCTAATGCGGGGTGTGCTAATCACTGGCCGAATTAGAAAATTCTAATTCCTCCATATTTATAATGTGTCCCAAACGATGAAATTAGAATTGTGTGATAGAATTGACGATTTTGTTCCTTAATTTCGTAAATCCAAACGCACCCTACAAGTTAATGAATTTTAACTGAAGTTAAAAATAATTTGATTTTTTTTTTCCTGAAAATCAAGGATAAGTGGGTGAACCCTAAGGATGAATGAATCTTAACCATAGTTAAGGAGTATCAATAGGGATACGTGGCAACCGCGGGTGCATAACTGGACTCCAAAGAATCCGGTTACAACTTGAGAGAATTTGAAGTCATCTTAACTACATTTAAGAGGTGTCAATAGGGACACGTGGCAACCCCAAGGGCATAACCGAACTCCAAGATAATTTGAAGTCTTTTTAAAAAGAGTCCTGAGAAGAGGACTAAGCTATCGAAGTGTCCTATCCCTTTTAACACTTCTTTAATCATGGTTAAACTTAATTAAATTAAAAATAAATAATTTATTTTTTGTTTTTTTTAAACCATGGTTAGATTATTCAACCTTAGGGGGTGAATAAATCTTAACCACAGTAGTTGATAAGTGGTAAAAAAGTGGCATGGACCAATGAGAACATGGGGTCAGCTTGTCGTTTTTTATTTCTCTTCTAAAAATGATACCCAATCTATGCTTTCTTAACCCAACCGGAATATTTAAATCTCTAACAGAAACCAGTACAATTTTGTTTGCCATCTCCCAAAATCTAGGTGATTTAAAATCATGGGAACGCTCCTCACCTCACAAAGCCTCCCCTTCAACTATTATTATGAACTTCTTACCACCAAAAAAAAAATGGGAAATAGTTATCGAACCTGGGAAATGAATTTTAAAATTCAAGACCCCCTCTTAAATTCACACTAATTGAGGTGGGTAATTAAAAGGAGGGCATGGACCAATGAGGTCCAGCCTTGGATTTTAAAAACCATTTCCTAGATATGCTAATTACTGGTAAAAAAAAAAGAAAAATAGTTAACGGACCCATGGATCCCATTAGCTACCCTAAGGCATCCACCCATTGGTGGATGCCTCCCCTCTTAAATGCTCATTAATTGTAGTGAGCATTTAAGAGGGGAGGCATCCACCAATGGGTGGATGCCTTAGGTTAGCTATCCGCCTATCACTACTCAAAAAAAACCTATTATTATGAACTCGTGTTAAGTTTTTAAACCTGTGGTTAATTTTTATTTTTTATTATTCTCTTAAAAAGTAAGGGTAGACGGGTGACCTTTAGTGGTGGAGTGAATGTTAACCACAGTTAACAAGAGTTCAAAGGGGACACGTGGGAAGAAAAAGGGAGCCGAGACGCCTCCTGAGGAGGTGATTATTTTCCTTCAAAATTGTAAGGGATCAGACTCAAATTGGCGGGAAAAGACTAACGAGTTGCTCAAAATTCCAGCTGTGACGAGATACCGTAAAATCCGAGGAAGATACGTATCCCAGTCATTAGATCTTGACCGTCTGAATCAATATGATTTATAGGTTACGATGGTGCTCATTTGTCGCCCGTTGGTTGTATAAATAAGAGTACAGTATATATCTACAATATTGTTTTTTTTTTTCTCTCTATATTTCAGCCGCCGTTTCACATTCCATCTCTTCTTTCTTTTGCTGTTCTTCGCATAATCCTCGAAAATTAGGGCAACCCCACATTCAAATTTGCAGAAATGGTGAGACCCTTTTGTTTTAATTGAATTTTTTTTCACCTTTTTATATTCTGTTTTTGAATCGAGATATGGATTTTGATCAAATTTCTTGATTTCTAGAGCTTCATTTGGATTTCTACTTCTTCCTTTTTACTTGGATATATTCTTTGGTTTTATTAGGGTTTTAATGGTGGATTTATTTTGCCGAAAAAGAAGAAGAGTAACAATCAGGGTTGGATGGATACACTTTTGAAAAGCAAGTTCTTCGGTTCTTGCTTGGATCATATAGAGCATCGAAAGAACGAGGTGAATGTGTACTGTCTGGACTGTCAATGCAGCTTCTGTCACCATTGTCTCTCTTCCGCTGTTCATAATTCCGATCATAAGCTGCTCAAGATCTTCAGATATGTCTATCGTGACGTTGTCCGCCTTCAAGAAATTAAAGAGCATCTTGACTGTTCTAATGTTCAGGTATACAATTTTTTTTTTTTTTAGATTAGTTCTTAATTTAAATGGGTTTGATAATTCTCAATCCTAATGGGTATTCTTTAATTTCATCTTTATTTTATTTTATCATTAAATCACATTCGATTCAATATTTTTCTTCTTAAGTTTATTTCTAGTTTCATGGATTATTTAGTTTCATTAGTTAGGGCATTGATCAAAAAAAATTTCAATTTTTTCGATTTTTTCAATGATTTAATGTGGAATTTATAGTTTATTTCATGTATGATTTGTTTGATTATTTGCATTCTTAATTTCATCTGGAGTTTCTATGGTTATTTTCACCAGTTTTCTTCTAATTGGCTGCACTTTTTTTAAATCAAAATTTTGAAATTTTTTGCGTAAAACATATTTGGTAAACTTTTTTTTGTTTTCCAAATCTAATATCAAAAGTATCAAAAATTAAGGTAACAAACCTTGTTTCCTATCTCTCTCTTGATTTATTTTTTTCACGCCTTCCAAATTTTTGTTTTTAAAACCGAAAAACTGAAAATCAAGGGTTTTTCAGTGAATTAATTTTCTTTCCGTATTATCTTTTAAAAATGAGTTGCATTCAATTTTTAAAAACGGAAAAACGACAATCATCCAAATGGGGACTTAGTTAATGGGGCATTTTTTCTTTATTGGATCTGATTATTTTCTTTAATGAATTACTCATTTTCAGCTAGCTTCTCGATTACTATTCCAATTAATCAGAATTTCTGTCTTTAGTTCCATCTGTAATTGCTCCATTGTAATTTTTGTAACTAATTTGTTGTGATTTAATTTGATAGCCTTATATAAGCAATGGCACAAGAGTAGTGTTTCTGAATCCTCGTCCACAACCGAAGCCATCAAAGTCGAACAGTGGCCATTCTTGCGAGATCTGTGACAATAATTTAGCCGGGCCTTATGGTCGCTGCTCTATTGCTTGCAAGGTAAATAGCCAACACAATATTTCAATACTTGTTTTATTTACTTTCTATCAAAATGTAGAACTAATCAGTCCCAGTTACTGTAAACGAAATTTCAGGTAACAGTGATCTCACAGAAGTCTAGTGAGGATCAAAAATCTCCATCTATTTCGTTCCCGGCTCCGTTAATCAGTGATTCATCTGTTACGGAAAGTCAAAACCCGGAACATAATCTGAAAGAAGAGGAATCAGTGGCAGTAGAGTCAGGGAAGGAAAATCAACTTGGGTTGAATTCAAATTTGAAGCCAAGGAAGAGATTGCACAGGAGGAAAGGAATCCCTCACAGTGCTCCATTTTTCTAAAGCCTTTACAAGATGCAATTTTGAATTTTTTTTCATCTCTTTTTTGATTTGAAGGTATCACCATGGATTATGATAGGAGTATATCTCATTCTAATCTACAATATTTGAAATGAAAAGAAAATCACTTCTAAGTAGCCCCTGGGGTTAGTTGGTTGGAGAGTGAGGCCCGCCACCTTGTCGAATAAGATTCAGTTGTTGGCTGTACAGTACAGGAATAAGAAGCTGGTGGTGGTGGTCATGGTGGTTGTGGTAGTGGTCATCGTGGCGGTGGATATTCATTCTTTGTATCTATCCTGTGGTTACGATTGGTATTACTATTTTTTGGGGGTGGAAATTTTGTACAGGAATGGATCTTATTACTCTTCATTGTAAATAAAATTTGTTTTTATATGAATTTTGGTTTGGTGCTAATGAAAGTGACTAGTAGATCTGTAGATCTGGGGGGTTTTTTTTTGGATGGTATGTTTCTCACTTTTATGGCCGTGTTGATTGATAGCCTTTGTCGCAATATCTGTTGGTCTAGCGAGTTAGTTAGACTTGGCCATTACCTTTATTTTAATGGCCAAATCTATACTTTTTTCATTCAAGAAGTGATTTCTAGAATGGGTGAGACCGTGGGAGGAGGGGTGCATGCAAGCCAAGCCAGCTCAAAGGCTCAGCTCGGCTCAATCAAACCAAGTTCAAGCCAAGCTTTTTTGGCTTGATCAAGCCGAGCTTAGTTTTTTCCAAGCTCAAAATTACAATCAAGTCAAGCTCATGTCAGGCCAATTTGATTCAGCTCCATTGATGCTCACTTCGACTTTACATATCTATTTTTCTCTATCTACTACTATAATATAAAGAAATAAGACTTTTCTCTTTGCTCTCCAAACTTCAATCACTCGAATCTCATAAGTTCTATTTTAGAGATAACATGTGTCCTTCTCTTTAATCTCCACGGTTCAATTTTGGGACCCACTATTTCATCCTAAAGCCCACTCTATCTTCATTATTGTAGACTCCACTCTTATCTCCAACTCTTACAGGTTTGGGATCCACTATCTCATCCTAGAGCTCTATCTATCTCCACTATTGTACAATTATCTCTTATCTCCAACTCTTGGTGTGTTAATTTAAGTTTAATATTAAGAAACTTATGATTTTCCTATAAATATTATTATAATAATAATAAATTATTATTATTATAAAATTAATTAATTAATACAAATAATAATGTATATCAAATAATAAAAAACTAATACTATTAAAAATAAATTTATGAAATATTCTTAAAATATATTACTTATTATTTAAATTAAATAAATAATATTATTTAATTTTAGATATCTTAATTAATACCGTGCATCGCACGGGATCTCTGTTAATACTATAATATAAAGAAATAAGTGTCACCTAACCCCCTCTCTTTGCTCTCCAATCTTTAATCTCAGAAATCCTATGAGTTCTTTTTTAAAGATGCACCTGTCACCCTTTATTTAATCTCAACTGTTAACTCTTTCTCACACACACGTCTCCCTCTCAAATCAAAAATTATTGGAGGAATTTTAAGGGATACACACGTCTTCCTCACAATTCAAAAATTATTGGAGGGATTTTAGAAGATACACGGGTCTTTCTCACAATTCAAAAACCATTGAGGGATTTTAGAAGATTGTAATAAGATGGATACAGATAAGACATATAGATAGAGAATATAGAGAGATATTTTATGGGATTGTAATAAGGGGATAAAGAGAGATAAGAATGATAGATAGAGAATATAAAGAGATATTTTATGAGATTGTGATAAGGGGGATAAAGAGAGAGAAATGAATGATAGAGAGAGAAAAGGTAAAGAGAGATTTTAAGGAATTGTGATAAGATGGATAAAGAGAAAGTGTAGGGATTTATTTTTATATTTACACGCGTTCATCACGGGGTCTCTTCTAGTTTATAATCTAATAATATTACAGAGAGACAGTGTGAATAAAAAAAATATAAAAAATAAATCTCTACACTTTCTATATCTCTCTTATCATAATCCCCTAAAATTTCTCTCTACATTATCTCTATTATTTTTTATCTTTATCCCTCTTATCATAATCTCTCTTTTTCTCTCTTATCACAATCTCCTAAAATATCCGTTGTGTAACGAAATGACCTGTCCTTATTGGTCTATGCCTTTTTTACACTCACCATGGTTAAGATTCACTCACCCCTAGGATTAAGCAATCCAATCTTAGTTTTTAGAAAAGAAAATTCTAAACTTTAATTTAGTTAAGTTTATCTAAGGTTAAAAGGGTTTTTGAATTGTCATACGGTGAGTAAAAGTATTCGTCAAGTCAGCAATACCACATGTAAATTTGTTAATGCATATGCATACATGGTATAATTAATGTTGAACCATGAGTCCATTACCTTGTTTTGAAACTCACACACGCTTGCCAGAAACATATTTTGACTCAGCCACTTAAAAAAAACATTGGTATTTGCGGTGCGGTTAGGCCAACACCCCAAGGACCGAAGGTCTGTTTCCCTATATTTCTTAACGTTTTGGGCTTGGACATTACTATAAATGCTTATTTACAATTGGGCATTGGCAATCTCTATCTACATTCTATAAATGTCAAGGCCTTGGCTTGTCTCTGGCGAAGCCAGAAAGGGCTTATCTTGGGGTTCCATAGAATAGGTGACAAGTTGTGGAGAAGTCAAAATCATGGGGCCCATGTTTGACTTCTCCACCCTTAATAAGACATGTGGCGATAAGTGTAGGAGAATAAAGGGGAGAGATATCATACGGAGAGAAGTCAAAAAAATGGGGAGAAAATGAAATGACTTCTCCCATTTTTTGCCCAACTATCGCACAATGTATGGAACCCCGAGAGGGGTTTCTGGCTTCGCCAGAGACAAGCCAAAGCCAAATGTCAAACTATCTCTGGCTTGCTCGGATTCGGCGGCGGCTTGCTCTCGCTTCCATCTCAGGTCAAGACTTCCTCCTTCTTGGCTTCTCCTACTGTCTCGTCGACCGCGACTCCAACTCGGCTTCAACTCCCCAGTTTGGCTCAGCCGAACCCCGTAGCGCCGTTACAGCTCTATTACTCCGTAGCCATCAAGTGGACACATTTTACTACGTGGGCTTAACGGGGATCAGCGTTGGCAGGAAGTTGCTGTCAATTCCTCCGTCATCGTCTTAGATGGACGAGAGCGGTAGCGGAGGAATCATCATCGACTCGGGAACGGCCGTGACTCGGTTACAGACCGAGGCGTATAACTCGCTCCGCGACGCGTTCGGTGAGGGTACTCGAGAGTTAAGAGTCTACGAGCGGTGTTTCGTTGTTTGACACTTGTTACGATCTATCGTTGAAGACGAGCGTTTATAAAATATTAATTATAAGAGGGGCTATTGTATAAAATATTAATTATAAGAGGGCCTACTGTATATTAATACATAAATCTATTAAAGACCCTTTTTGATTTAAATTTGATTTGGAGCAGCAAGAGGACACCTTGCTGTCATAGTGGGGCCTATTAGAGACCCTATTTATTTAATTTTAATTTGGGACAGTAAGGGGACACCTTGCTGCCAAGCTGGGGTCTATTAATGACCCCTTGATCTAAATTTGATTTGGGACAGCAAGGGGACCATGGTGGGGTCTATTAGAGACCCCATTTATTTAATTTTAATTTGGAGCAGCAAGGGTGCTTCCTTGCTGCCAAACCGGGGTCTATTAATGACCCCCTTTGCTTTAAGTTTGATTTGGGGCAGTAAGGAGACACCTTACTACCATGATGGGGTTTATTAAAGGCTCCATTTATTTAATTTCAATTTGGGACAGCAAGAGTGTTTCCTTGCTGCCCTTCGGTTGAACTCGATTTGTGACGGTAAAAAGAGCACAACCCCTCTCTTGTGGGGTGTTAAGTAAGCGGTGAGATTTCACCACTTACAGCTGGAGCTGGCTTCTTTCTTCACACTAAAGTTGAATACTAACCCAACACTTCTTAGTTGGATTTTGCAAGGGAAATATTTATTTGCTCATAGAAATCCAATATGGAGGAAAAATCAAATAAATAGAGGATATTAACCAAACACATATATATTGGCTATTAGCCTATTACACATTCCTACAAGATCAAAGAAAATTAATGGAGGAAAAAATATGGCAGCAGACCCAAAATCATCATTCCATACATAGCCAATTTCAGAGAATAAGAAGTGCTAGACAATCAAATAAATCAGCCACCCATTCATAAGCAGCATCACCAGTAATCCAAAATGTCCCCAAGTTAGTAGTGTTCATAAGTTTAAATAAAGTTTATGACTGTCAAAACTACCTAAAATCTGTAGACATGGCATAAACTGATAATGTAGCCCGCCTGCACTTGCAATTCCTGCTACAAGTACTTGTAGGGGAAAATTCGCAGGAGACGAGTTGATCAGGGATTGCATGTTCTCTGTCAAAGATTGGCAAGTACATGAGACTGATCCCCAAAATGATAAATCGCTAATATGGAAACAAGGAAACTGACCAAAAAGGGGGCAATCACAGCTTGGAGGCTGGAGCAGGGGTCTGTACAGATAATGATAGACAAGTGGTGGCATTAGTTTCTAGGTATCATCCAAGGTCAGGTGCACTCTGATGGCGGAAACTTATTATCCACTTTAATGCCTATTATTCTTTAAGAAACACCACTTTCGATCAACTGGATATATACTTCTATTAAGAGCTCATAAATGAATACTTAATTTGCTAGCAACTGAGGAACCTAAACAATCTTAGCCATGGTTTGAGCTAAAACGCAATATCTAGGCACGACTCTAGACTGATGTCATATCTTGCTTCATAAATAAGATTCCTCCAGACTCCGAGGAAGGGATACACCTAACTATTAGGCAAGTGTCAATGGGGGAATCACTAGCGTGGTTAGTATGAAATAGGGTTGATACAGTCGAATGGCCAACACTAACATTTAGCTCAGAGGCTGTCTCAACTATCTATCCATTGTAAAGCTCTAGCTTGAAAATCAAACGGATAGTTAAATGCCTAGATATGCCTGAAAACCAAAAAATTTAACGCCAGGATCTTTTATAGATCACAACCTGTGAGGATTCTTCCTACGTACCTAGTGTGTAAGTGAAAATTAGTATTCGGATTGTTGGCCTTGAAATGTGAAATGTAAGTCACATCTAGCTTATGGCTTTCAAATAATCTGTGTGGCAAGGGATGGTGTAAGCTTTAGAAATCAAGTGTATAGGCTTTTTTGCATTGTGCAAACAAAAACTAGGAAGCTTACGAAATACAGCAACAATCTCAACAACTAATAAATGCAATGTAACATTTCTACATCAAAGACAGCTATAGAACCATATCTCAAAAATGAGGGATGCTAAATCATTTTAATTACAATCATTGATCTAACGTTCAAAGTATTTAAGAATTATTGATTCAAAATACTAATGTGAAAAATCTGACTGCATATAGAAGGTCACATATTCCTAATCAAATGATTAGTGTCTTTTGGCACATAGGTTAGTGGAAAATAAAAATAAAAAAGAACATAATCGAAACCCATTAAGGAGTTTACAGTAGCAAAACGAAACCCATTAAGGGGTTTACAATAACAAAATTAAGGCCTTGGATTGTCTCTGGTGAAGCCAAAAAGGGCTTGTCTCGGGGTTCCATAGAATAGGTGACAAGTGGTGGAGAAGTCAAAATCATGGGGCCCATGATTTTGTCTTCTCTACCCATAGTAAGACATGTGGCGATAAGTGTGTGAGAATAAGGGTGAGAGATATCAAATGGAGAGGAGTCAAAATTATGGGGAGAAAATGGAATGACTTCTCCCCATATTTACGCCAACTGTCACACAATGTATGGAACCCCGAGAGCCCTTTCTGGCTTCACCAGAGACAATCCGAGGCCCAAAATTAAACCTCATAGGTCATCCTACCATGTCTTAAGGCCAGAAAAGGAGAACGGCAACAATCGTTCTATATCTAAAAAATTCCGCCGTCCTCTGTATCTTACGAAACCTATAAAAAAGGAAGAGAGAGAGAGAGAGGGCATACCTTTGAGAGAAGAAATAGAAGGAGATGTCCTTCTCTGTTCCTTGGAGGAGAAGGTTTTGTGGCTGGGTTCTCTCTCAAAAGCAAGAAGAAGCCAACTCTCTCCCAAACGCTCCTCTTGTTCAATAAGGCGGGAAGAAAGAAGAGGAATGAGGAAGAAGGTGATTTAATTTAATTTCGAAATTACCAATCTACCCTTTACATTGGTTAAGCAAGTGGCTGGTATTTGTAGACTTGGACGCCCCAACAAGAGGCGAGGTCTCGGTTAGGTTTGAGACCGTACGGTCTCAGAAGCATTACCCATTTGAGGTCTGTGCTGTCTTTTAATGTCAAAAACTGCATATTACTCAATAAGATTAATGCTCATTCAAATAGAATTTAAAAGAAGAGATTAACTATGAATAGGAGCTTCCATTGATTAGATAATCTTAGTAATCCAAAGAAAACCGTTCAAAGGAGCATTTAAAACCTTTTTTTCCCCTCACTTGGTCACTTTCACGTTACCATACCTAGCTAAGGAGTGAGAGCCTTGTTAGAGAGAAGAAGCCTAATGTCCATGCTAAGAAAACTAAGGAGTGAGAGCCTTGTTAGAGAGAAGAAGCCTAATGTCCATGCTAAGAAAAATCAGAAAGATGTTTTGTCTTCCATGTGAAGTGATGCATATAATGGTTGCACAAATCATCTAGCCGGACCATAGTTAGCAATTCGGCGTAAGGTAAAAATTCGGTACGGAAATTATTCGAGTATAATTCAGAATTTGCATTCAATAGTACGGTACAAAATTACGGTACAAAATTTATTCGAGTATAATTTGGGCCAATACTCAATAATTTGTTGAAAAATTCGTCTAAATATATACGATTACATATATAAAATTTCTAAAAGAATGCATCCAATCTTTACCTCATATTATAGAAAATGAAAATAAGAAGTGCAATTGGAGAATTAGAGTGAGAGAGTCGAACTTGGAAGGGAGATGGGAGATTAAGAGAGAAAGAGAGAGAGTCGCTCTTGGAAGGGAGAGTGGTAGTTGTTGGTGTTGACAATATTATAAAGTTGGATACTCGGTCCTCAAACTGCTGGCGGTTGGCTGTGTCATTATGACAAATGACGATTGTGAAATAGTTAGGGTTTAAGATTTAAGGAGGAAAATAGATCGAGAAAAAATGAGAGGACTAAGTAATGACTAATGAGTGCTTCATGACTGGTGGCTGACGACTATTAGTGACGTTGTGGCCAATGAGATAGGGACTAACGTTAGAGATTGAGAAAAAGAAAGAAATAAAAAGAAAGAGAGTTACATGTGCATGCAAGAAGGAAGAAAGAGGATTTGGGATTTATCTTACGGGTTTATATATATATATATATATATATATATATATTCGCGAATAAGTCGTGAACGATTCGTGAATAATTCGCGTATAATTCGTCTTACTTAAAAAATTCGCAAATGTTTACTTTGCTTTGATTAATACGGATGAATTATACGTATGATTCGTTATAAGTATTATTTGTGTATAATGCGCGTATAGTACGCGAATTTACTAACTATGGGCAGGACTCCACATTACTTGACAGGGCCGGATAGAAAATGAATTTATTGAATATATTTTGATGACTTAGGGTGTATATAGATATAACATGATAGACTTTATGAAAAGTAAATCCACTTAATCTAATCATACATAATCCAAATCAAATCTATCATTGATTAATGTGAATCTAATATTATGACGAGATACACTTGAATGAAATAGTGTATCTTACTCATCTGGTTACAATACTCCTCTGTATTCTCTAATACTTACGGTGGACTCGCATCCGCCAGATGTGTTTGACAGAGTAGGCCTGGCCAGTAGGTGTTTTTCTATGCAAGTCTGCCTCGATAATGAGCCCCATTGTTGCTACCATAGGCCATAGCTCTTCCATTCTCATTCCTTCTAGCTCTCTATGTCTCCCAATTAGGGGTTTATTCGAGCCAAGTTGGGCTTGAGCAGTTCCAGCTAGGCTCGAGCTCGATTCAAGCTTGAATTTCTTGGCTCGAAGCTCAGCTTGAAATTTTTGGCTTAGCTCAAGCTCAAATTGATTCAAGCTCGAACTGGCTTGAAATATATAAAAAAAATATTTATTTATAATATTTTAAATATTATAATATGTAAATATTATTAATTGATACTAATCTATACTATAATATAAAGAAATAAGTATCACTTAACCTCCTCTATTTGCTCTCCAATCTTCAACTCTAAGAATCCTATGAGTTCTATTTTAAGGATTTCACGTGACACCCTTCTTTATCTCAACTGTTAAGTACTCTCTCTCACACGTCTCCCTCTCAATTTAAAAACCATTGGAGAGATTTTAGAGGATTGTTCCCTCCACAGCTCTATCTATAATTTCAATCGTTAACTCTCTCTCAAATGTCTCCCTCACAATTCAAAAACCATTAAAAGGATTTTAAGAGATTATGATAAGAAGGATAGAGATAAAAAAAAAGATAGATAGAGAATGTAGAGAGAGGTTTTAAGGGATTATGATAGGAGGGATAAAGAGAGAGATAAGAAGAATAGAGAGAGAGAATGTAGAGAGAAATTTTAGGGGATTGTGATAAGTGAGCCGTGACATGTCCGGACGATCAAGATTGTATGAGGGGATGCCTGCTCGAGAATGTTGGTTCGGTGGAGATCTCGAGTAAGGCATATATAGTCTATAAAACAGACAAAGTATTATCATCAGTTTGAGCACGATTATGCTCGACTGTTATCATTCTTTGTTGGAGTGTCTGGTGGTCGAAGATCAGATGATTCATGGTGGCCTGCTGTCTTTGCATATCTTCCCTTTGCTGCTGCTGCATGAAAATGATTTGGCTAACTTGGGACAGGTCTTCCTCAGGTGTGACATGTCCTGCCATTACGAAGAGTGTGAAGTATCAAAAAGAGGGTTTGTGCTTGAGGATCAAGGTGTTTCCCACAGACAGCGCCGATTTATAAGGGAAAAATCTCGAAGACTCTAGTTGTCCCTAGTTTACTGGTTGAAGGGTTAAAGGATGAAGGAAGAAGAATGAAAGCTTGTATGGGAATTGTTGAGGAGAGGCCTTCCGCCCTGTCAAAGACACTCTGAAGCTTAAGTTAGTACTAAATACGAATCAAAGATGGGAATAAATGAAGGGTTCTGTGGGAGTTCTTAGGTAGGGTCTGTGCACTTAGAGAATAGTGAAACTGAGGAAGTGGAGAGTTATCTTTGGGAGAATTGTCAACCCTTGTCTGTAGATGGATGGTCATACATCTGGTTCAATAATGATGCTTACATCAAGTAAGGACCCTCACATAAATGTAGGTCTCTTCCTAGAATGTCGACGCAGATCCCCGAAGTGATTTAAGGTGATCAACATTTAATATTTGGTTAGAGATAATTTCTAAATCATGAGTGCATCCTTCTGCCGATCTGCCCATTCTTCGCTCTTATTAATATGGTGTATGTGGAACGTATCTGAAGGTTCATTACACGTCTTCGTCCAGGATTCTGTTCGTATTCGTCCAAGGCTCTGCATGGGTTGTCCATGACTCAGCATGATTCGTCCATTGCTCACGAGTTCGTCCAAGGCTCTGCTCAGGTTCGTCTAAGGATGTCACACCAATTTCCCCCCTTTTAGATTTTAATGGCATCGTTGTGTTTTCCATTCCTGCATGCATTCTCGTAGATCATCTTTTCTGGATTTGTCGTGCGTGTCAAGCTCAACTAATGAAAATCAACACCTTTTTAATATTAACAATATATTAAAATTTTAATATTTAAAAAAAAAAAAAAACCAAGGATGGGTGGGTGAACCCTAAGTGGGTGAATCTTAAGATTCTTAACCACAGTTAAAGGGGACCAAAAGGGACACGTGGCAAACTCAGGGGCATAACTGGATTTATCAAATAACCTTAGAGGATTTGGTTCCCTTAGTATGCAATCTCCTAGGAAGCACGGATAATAGGGGTTCGTACCCGTATCTGATACATATCAAATATGGATACACCTCCGATACGGCGGGATACGTACGGGATACAGCTGAAACATATCCTGTTAATTAAAAATAAATTTTTAATTTCGGATACGGCATGGATACGCTAGGATACGTCCGGGATACGCCCGGATACGGCCGTTTATTTTATTTTTTTAAAAAAAAAAAAATTTATTTTTATTTAATTTTTTTGGGATACCCGTAGGTGTGACCCTATCGCTTTTTTTTTTGCATGGACATGGTCTTCTTATATTTTGTTTAGTGGATGATTGGATGACTTTTTTTTTTGCTTAGTGGATGATGAGATGACTCTATTTCTTTTGCTTTTGCATAAACATGGTCTTTTTTATACATAAACAGAACTGAACCAATGGTTATTTATAATACAAAATATAGTATTATTATTATTTATAAAAAAAATTACAGACGTATCCTGGCCGTACCCGTATCCTATTTTCTTAGGTTTTTCCGTATCGTCGTATCGTATCTATATCCCGTATCCGTATCCGTGCTTCCTAGGCAATCTCCCAAAATCTAGGTAATTTAAAATTTGAAGTATCTACATTTTTATTTTGAGGAGTGCTATTCCCAGTCGCACTCAATGCAAAAGTTTCCACAGATGCAATATTAACCCTATCACGTGGAGTCGTTGGATTTTTTAAAACATTTAAAAAATAAAAAACAAAATATGTATGACATTTGTAGCCCTAGAGTTGCGTCTAAGGAAGTTTTGCGACTGGGCTAGCAAAATCCTTTTATTTTTTCTCTCTAATTTCAGCCGCCGTTTCACATTCCCTCTCTTCTTTCCTATTGCGAATTCAAGTTTCTGCTCTGTTCTTCGTATAATCCTCAAAATTAGGGCAACCCCACATTCGAATTTGCAGAAATGGTGAGACCCTTTTTTTTTTTAATTGATATTTGTTGATTGAATTTTGAATTTTGTTTCACTTTTTTTATATTCAGATTTTCGAGTCATGGATTTTGATCAAATTTCTTGGGTTCTAGAGTTTAATTGTATCCACACTTTTGGGTTTCTACTTGGAGTCTTGGGTTGTAGGGTTTTAATGGTGGATTTATTTTGCCGAAAAAGAAGAAGAGTAACAATCTGGATTGGATGGATACACTTTTGAAAAGCAAGTTCTTCGGTTCTTGCTTGGATCACTTAGAGCTTCGAAAGAACGAGATGAATGTGTACTGTGTGGACTGTCAATGCAGCTTCTGTCACCATTGTCTCTCTTCGGCTGTTCATAATTCCGATCATAAGCTGCTCAAGATCTTCAAATATGTCTATCGTGACGTTGTCCATCTTAAAGAAATGCAGCAGTATCTTGACTGTTCTAATGTCCAGGTTTGTCCGTTTCTTCTCTCTTCTCAATTTATTCAAATTTTATATAGATTAGTGTAAGGGATAAAATTCGTAAAAAGAGTAAAAAGAAGGGGTAAAATAGGAATTTCTCACTCTAGCAAATTCTAACAATTTAGCCGACATAAGCCCACTTGGGCTATGTGCTGGCTCTCTTGAGTGTTGTCTGACAGGTGACCTCATCATGACTACACAAGTCATGATGACTCCAAATGCCTATAAATAAGCAAGAATCACCAGAAAGAAGAGAAGGATGGTGCGGAAGGCAAGAGAGGAAATAAAGGGCAGAAGAAGAAGAGGAAGAAGGAGATCTGAGAAGCTTGAGTCATTCACACCCCTACCCCGAAGGGCTATGCAGGCGGCCACTCACCTGATTCTCTCATCTTCCTTTGGTGTTATCCGGCTACTTGATGCTCTTTATGGCCTCACAATCTATTATGGTCACCGGATTCTCTCAAATAGGCCATGAATATTGCTGAATCCGTTGTCGCGTTGTCTGCTGTGAATAGTGCTAAATCCGTTGTAGCGTTGTCTGCTGTGAATAGTGCCGAATACGTTGTCACGTTGTGTTGTGAATAGTGCCGAGCTCGTTGCCCGTTGTCTGATGTACAACGTACCCGTTGTCTGATGTACAACGTGCCCGTTGTTTGATGCACAACGTACCCGTTGTTTGATGCACAACGTATACGTTGTCTGTGCCTTATCTGAGCTACGTTATCAGAGCTACGTTGTCTGTGCCTTATCCGAGCTACGTTGTCTGTGCCTTATCCAAGCTACGTTGTCTGTGCCTTATCAGAGCTACGTTGTCTGTGCCTTATCCGAGCTACGTTGTCTGTGCCTTATCTGAGCTACGTTGTCTGTGCCTTATCTGAGCTACGTTATCAGAGCTACGTTGTCTGTGCCTTATCCGAGCTACGTTGTCTGTGCCTTATCTGAGCTACGTTGTCTGTGCCTTATCTGAGCTACGTTGTCAGAGCTACGTTGTCTGTGCCTTATCCGAGCTACGTTGTCTGTGCCTTATCCGAGCTACGTTGTCAGAGCTACGTTGTCTGTGCCTTGTCAGAGCTACGCTGTCTGTGCCTTATGCGAGCTACGTTGTCCGAGCTACGTTGTCTGAGTCATATTCTTTGTGCCTCCTGAGCTACAATCTCAGAGCATAACACCAGAGCTAGTCCTCAAGTGCATATACCCAGTGACCTCACGATAAGTATCTTTATACTATTATGTTCATGTGCTTGTGCCTTATACTAACTTTATCATCGGAGCTTATTTCAGGGTGCACACCCGCCCCCTCAGACTCATTCACAGGTGGAGTTTTGCTAATGTTCCTCTACCAACTAAGCAACTATAGACGTGTGGCGTGTACGGGATTTTTTCCTTTCAATTAGTTCTTGATCCAAATGGGTTAGATTAATTCTCGATCCAAATGGGTATTCTTTAATTTCATCTTTATTTTTTTTAATTATTGAATCACATTCGATTCAGTATCTTTCTTCTTAGGTTTATTTGTTGTTTCATGGATTATTTAGTTTGATTAGTTAGGGCCTTAATCAGTCTTTTTTCTTTTTTGAAATTTCTCAATTTTTTCAATGATTTACTGTGGAATTTTATTGTTCATTTCATGTATGATTGTTTGATTATTATTCTAGTTTTGAGTTTGTTTCTCTATTGCTATTCTAATTAATCAGAAATTCTGTCTTTAGTTCCATCTGAAATTGCTCCATTGGATTTTCTTAAGTCTAATTTATTGTGATTTAATTTGATAGCCATATAAAAGCAATGGGACAAGAGTAGTGTTTCTGAATCCTCGTCCACAACCGAAGCCATCAAAATCGAACAGCGGCCCTTCTTGCGAGATCTGTGACAGAATATTAACAGGGCCTTACGGTCGCTGCTCTATTGCTTGCAAGGTAAATAGCCAACAAAAATATATCTTCAGCTGCATTTCAATACTTATGTTATTTACTTTAATCAAAATCTAGAACTAATCAGTCCCTGTTACTGTAAACGAAATTCAGGTCTCAGTGGTCTCACAGAAGTCTGGTGAGGATCAAAATTCTCCATCTATTTCATTCCCAGCTCTGGTAATCAGTGATTCATCTGTCACGGAAAATCAAAACCCAGAACAGAATCTGAAAGAAGAGGAATCAGGGAAGGAATATCAATTTGGGTTGAATTCAATTTTGAAGCCAAGGAAGAGATTGAACAAGAGGAAAGGAATCCCTCACAGAGCTCCATTTTTCTAAAGCCTAAACAACATACAATTTTGATTTTTGTTTTTGAATCTCTTTTCTTATTTTAAGGTATTACCATTATCATCTACAATAACAAAAAGGAAAAGAAAATCATTTCTGAGTAACCCCTTGGAGTTGGTTGGAGAGTGAGCTCCACCGCTTGTCGGATAAGATTCAGTTGTTGGCTGTACATTTCAAGAAGAGATTAATTTCATGCGGAGCTCTGCATCATGATTATTATACATTTGCCCCCATGCAGTGTAAAAATGGAGTTCCGCCCTGTGGTACACATTTGCCCCCATGTAATGTAAAAAGAAAGCTCCGCATGATGTATATATTTAAACTGTTTCAAGAATAAGAAGCTGTTAGTTGCGTTGTGGTCGTGGATATTCATTCTTTGTATCTATCCTGTGGTCAGGGGCGGACCCCCCCCCCCCAAATTTTTTGGAAATCCTTATTGAAGTAGTATAAACAGTGGGTCCCTCAATCCCTTTTTTTTTTTTTTTTTATACTTCCCCCTTCCCCCCACCCAAATTCCATACCTTCAAATCAAATTTTTTTTTTTTTTTTATACATGTATTTTGGCCCCGCAATGACAATGAAAAATTCCTGGCTCCGCCCCTGCCTGTGGTCATGATTAGTATTATTATTTTTTGGGTGGAAATTTTGTACAGGAATTGATCTTACTATTCATTGTAAATACAATTAATTTGTTTTCTTGTGAATTTTGTAATTTGGTGCTAATGAAAGTCATTAATAGATGTAGGGGTACTGTTGGATGACAGGTTTCTCACTTTTTTTGGCCGTGTTGATTGAGAGCTTTTTGTCGCAATCTTTGTTGGTCCAGCGAGTTAGTTAAATTTGGCCCTTTCCTTTATTTTAATGGCCCCGGATCTTTTGTAGAGTCCTACAAGGATTCCTTGTAGAATCCTCGAGACTGACACGTAATTACATAGAAAGATTATCATTATCAGAACGGAAGAAATCAATCTTCTTAATTGTTGTTATTTCAAAAATGACATTCGTCACGTGTTGCACTCTCTCCGACCTCTACAAGGAATCCTTGTAGCGGTCTGTGCAAAAATATCATCTTTGAACTAATCTACATGTTTTATTTAAGAAGTGATATCCAGAATGAGTGGGAGACAAAAGGTTCAGAAAGAAAGAAGGAGATTGCGAGGACTATGGGTAGGGGTGGTACTAAGCCAAGCCAAACTGGCGAACTTCTATCCAACCAAAGAATTTTTGGAGAGTGTTCAAACTCGACTCGTTAGCAAAATATGAGTGATGTGTTCAAGCTTGGCTCGTTCGAGCAGTGTTCAAGCTTGGTTCACTCGAGCAGAGCTCAAGCTTTGAACGAGCTTAATGATTTAATTATTGAATCAAAATAAAACTTTTATTTTTTTATAAAAAAATCTTTTTTAAAGTGTTATCGAGCCAAGCTGAGTTGGGGAGTGGCCAACTCATTTGTTCCTTCTCATCGAGCCAAGTTAAGCAGAGTAGGGGAGTGGCCAACTCGTTTGATCTTTCTCTCTTTCTCAACACCTCTTTTATAGCCAATACACTTTCTTATTGTCCCACATCACACTTCACAACACACTTAGTTTTTTTGTGTGTGTATTCAAGCTCGGTTCAAAAACACACAGTAGGGGTGATACTCGAGCCGAACGAGCCGAGTAGTGGGGTACTCGAGCTCGGCTCGCTAAATTTTACTACTGTTCGAACTCGGCTCGTGAAAACATAAACAAGCTCGAGCTTTTAACGAGCCTACACAATGCCATATGATTTTCTTGGGTCTTCATCAAAACCTGCTCAACCATGTCTTCGTCGATGCTCGCCCCGCTCGGCCAACATTCAAGAGTTGCTGCCATGGTGGAACACAAAACAAATCTGGCTTGGAACCATGAGAAAAAACATAAATATGCATAAGAGTTACAAAGAGATTCGCAGGAGAGACGGATTTGCAGAAGAGTTAGAAAGAGAAAGAGGGTTTTATGAGTACTCGAATATACCTGTTTACAATCGCATGAAAACTGAACCATGTCTTCCTTTTTTTTTGTCGGAATCGCAGCTTGAATCATTGACGGGAGTAACACACGAAGGTAGAAGAAACCTTGAAAAGAAACTGAGGAGATTTGATAGCCCTAGGTATGTTTTATCCGGATAAAAGATTTATCCATGGTTCGGTCAAAGACTCAAAGGCCTAAAGTAAGTTCTCATGTACCTTTTACTTTTACCCATTCCATTAACTTACATTTATGTTTGATGCCATTGACCATTTGACGTTTTGATTAACATTTTCATCTATATTTACGTCTCATGCCATTCTGCATAATACATCTATACAATATTAACGAACCGAGCTTTTGTCGAGCCGAGTAGGGGTGTGTTCAAGCTCGGCTCGTTTACTAAACAAATGAACGATGCTCGAGCTTTTAGCGAGCCGAGCCCAAGTAGTTCACGAACATCTTGTTCAATAATCACCCCTACATACCGCACACTCAAATTGGCACACATAGCATACTCATCTTAACAAATCGAGCTTTTGTCAAACTGAGTAGGGGTATGTTCAAGTTTGACTCGTTTATTAAACGAGCTCGAAAATAGTGTTCAAACTCGACTCATTTACTGAATAAACGAACGATTTTAACAAGCCGAGCTAGAGTAGTCCACGAACATCTTGTTCAATAACTACTCCGAACTATGGGTTCTGGGCCATGACGTATGGCCCCCCCCCGGTCAGGTAGGGTCAAGTAATGTGATTGCCGGATGTGGGGCCCGGCCAGATGATTTGTGCACCATTATATGCTGCACATGGAAGACACTTCCTTTTTTTATTTCTCTGAGCACGGACATTAGACTTCTTCTATGTAATAAGGCCAACTCCTTAGCTATGGTATCAAGTCTTGAGGGGCTGCCATCCTCTTGTGCTTGGCATGCCCATATAATAAAGTTCTTAATTAAAAAAAAAAGGTTTGAGTGTTTACGTGATTTTTTCATCAAATAATTAATTCGTAAAGAATTTGTAATTTTTTGAAGAAAAAAATCAAAAATCACAAATTTCGAGAATTAAACACAAATTATTTATGATATTTTGAAAGAAAAAATCATAAATAAATATTTAATATATGAAATATATTTGTTTATATTTTGCCTTCACTAATCTTATTTTAATTTTTTATATATATTGCCAGACTTTTTCCTTATTTGCTTCTGAATTTATTGATTTTAAAGAAAATTAGACGATTAATTTCCGAACTCCGACTTACTAACTATGGGCCTGCTTACCAATTGATCATGTCTGCTTAATTTGTGAACCATATGGGCAGGTTAACCCCCGAAAGAACAAGACTAGTTTACGGGATCTTTGGGCATGCATACAAAAGCAAATAATGATATATAAAAACCATTTGTTCAAACAATTGAAGGTGATTATGAGGAAAGATTTGCACATTGAACTACTCTCCAACGAGCCAATAATCTTTACTATTATAATGGGAAAGGCCGGCGTAGATGATGTGTCCAAAATTCCCATAGTACCCTTATATAAAAACAAAATTTTAATTTAATGTTTTATTTTGAAACCCAAACTATCCCTTGCCTTTGATTTAATTTCCAAACTACCCCTTGCTCATCTATCTATTTTGAATCACAACCAATCGCGATTGAACTCGGGAGATTTCAATCGCACCTGTGAGTTAACACATGTCCTTTTTAATTCCTATTAATTGTAGTTAACTCCTTCCCCTCGCTCTCACGTGCATCGTACGTGCCACTAACGAGTTCAATCGCACCTGCGGGTTAACACGTGTCTCTTTTAACTCTTATTCACTGTAGTTAACTCCTTCCCCTCTCTCTCACGTGCATCGCATGTGCCACCTGCTAGTGATAATAAAAAATAATGTTACAAGTTTCCACAACTCAAAATACAAACTTGGCCAGGGCACAGGAATTTTCATGGGGGGCTGAAATACATGTTTGAGTAATTTTTTATTTTGAGAATTTTTTTCATGTCCCTATTGATTGATACCTCTTAACTGTGATTAAGATTCACCCACCTATCCTTGGTTTTTTTTTTTAAATATCAATTTTCTTTTCGAACCCTAGTTAAAATTCACTAACTCCTACGGTTAAAATTTTTTAATATTTATTTAAAAAACCAAGGATAAGTAGGTCAACCCTAAGAGTGGGTGAATTTTAACCATAGTTTAGATGTGTCAATAGAGACATGTGGCGACCTAAAGGGCATAATCGGACTCCATTGGAGGGCCCATTATATATATGACAAAAAAATTGAAAGGGCCACTATATATTTATAAGACAAAATTTGGGGGGCCAAGTATACTTAAAAAAAAAAAAAAAAATTTAATTGAAGAGCCCACTATATCATACCAAAACAAAACATAAGGGAATTACAAATATATTTTTTTTGGGTCGGGTGGGGTGGCTCCACCCTTGAACTTGGCGGGTGCGAACTTCTCTTTGAGAGGAGATGGTAGTGTGGTTGGGTGTGTGCCAAACAAAACTCATCTTTGAGAGACTTCATTTACAACATGGCATTAATAAAAGGAGATGGTAGTGTGGTTGCTGTAGTTTCGTTTAACTCTAACAAAAAACAAAGGTCCTCTTGAGAGACTTCACCTACAACATGGCTGCGGCCACTCGAGCTTAGCTCAAGTAATCCTTCAGCATTTTGTGAGTGTGGCTCTCGGGTCCATTCCACTCGAGCAGAGTCATAGCTCCTGCCCGAGCGGTGTTACGGCGAATTAATTAGAGTGGATTCCTTGGTATATAAAAAGATTATTTGGACTTAGGGCTTGTAAACTAATTGAGAACACAAAAGCGAGGTTCTTTTGGGGTGAGAGATCTCTTGGAAGTTTGTATTCATCCTCATTCATACTGAAGAACTTCATTCATCATCATCCGTGGATGTAGACTTTCGCCGAACCACGTATCTCGTGTCTATTGTGTGATTGCATCTTGTGTGGAATTGTTCTCATGCTTTGGTTTGCTTTCTCCTTATTCTCGTTAGATTCTAGGGCATTTCCCGCAACACCATTTCCATTCCTTTAATCTCAGTTCTTTATTTTATTTTATTTTTCAAAGGGTGCAAATCCTCTCCAGTACTAACGGATGTGGCACATCGGTTATAACCCCCTAGAGGTCGCCACGTGTCTCCTTTGACACCCCTTAACCGTGGGTAAGGTTCACCACCCTAGGGTTCACCCACCTATTTTTTGGTTTTTTTTTAAAATATTATTCTATTTGTGAAATTAAAAAATTGTTTTTAATATTAAAAAACCTTTTAAAAACATATTTTTCATTTTAAATAGAATTAATATTTAAAAAAAACCAAAACTAGATGGGTGAACCCTAACCCTAGGGTTTGGGGTTTAAAATAAGTATAGGCGAGGGTAGGGTTAAATGTTTTAACCCTTGTAGTTAGCATGGGTAGTTAAATATTGAGCAAGGGGACTATTCCTCCTCGCTCACATAGCCGAACCCTTCAACTCCCATTAACCTGGGTTAGTTTTTTTTAACTTTTTAATTAATTACTTTATTTTATTTTCTAAAATCAAAGATAAATGAGTGAACTCTATGAATGAATAAATTTTAATCATAGTTAAAGGGTTTAGAAGGGGTATATTAAACAAAAAAAAAAAAAGATACATGTCAAGAAAATGGAGCCGAGACACTCCTCCTAGCGCACGGACTGAGGAAGTGATTATTATTATTATTATTTTTAAAGTCCAATGTGGGTATAAGTATAACATATTATATTGTTACTGGTAGAGGGGGCTGACACTTATTACCACCATTTATGTCTCAAAAAGCCTGTTACTGGTGGTACTGGTACTAAAACTTAAAAAGAGAAATGCTTTACTGTCACGAAGCAGAGCTACCCTTTGTATTTAAATTTAAAATTGTAATTTTAATTTCCCCTTCTTTCTTGATTTTCTTGAAACCCAAACGGGTACTGCGTCCCCAGTTAGCATAAGATATTCACACAGTGACGAGAGCAGAGCCACGATAGATAGTAAATACCAGAAGACCTGAAACTGAACCAACCCAACAAACAAAGCATCATTTCCAACGTACTGTTCTGTCACGGACACGGACACGGGCACGTCTCAGATTCCAACGTGTGCAGTTCTCCACTCTCAAACGAACTCTACTGATCAACCGCTTCGCCTAAACCAGGAGAACGTAAGAACTCTACTATTTTCCTAATTTCATTTCTTTCTTAGTTTCTGTATCTTGATTTAAGCCTTACAATTCATCCTCATGGCTGCTGTCTGTAAATCAAATACCATAAAAGGATATGATCAAATCCATATGTTCTTTTCCCCGCTAATTTACGCCGTTGGGGAAGGGGAAGATGTTCTGCTTTAACTGCTTCGGGTTAAGAAGGCCTCCTCCTGTATTGATCAAATGTTATCTAGCTAGTCCCTTGATTTTCTGCCATCTCCTTGTATTTGTAATTGCAGTTCTGAAAGCCGGCGATATGATAACTGTAACGTGGGGATTAAACCAAAGTCTCCCGGCAGGGATCGACGATGAGTATAAGAATTTGAAGGTGAAGCTATGTTATGCACCCATCAAAATGAGTTAGGATTGGAGGCACGTGGCACGTGATTCTCTAAGTGTCATCTTGCAGCTGTCGGTGACTACTGCCCGTTTTCCTTCACCATTTTTCTATCGACTGTTACATTGATCAGTCCATCTTTTTTCTAGTTTCACTCGCCCCATGCACGTTCATGTTTTATTTACGTCTTAGTTGAGGATGCACGTGCAAGGCACCTGCATATTATTTAAATCTTATCAAATATTTTATTATAAACCAAACAGAAAAAGCACGTGCACCTTGCTCACACAATGACATCCCAAAAAATTCTTCAGACTTAAACTTTCGAAGCTGCAATTTTGAAATTGGATTTGAATATTGTATGCGCTCGATAGCACATCCAGCCCACCGCGGTCCTATCTAGAATCGGAGGCACCCAACTTGACATGTATTAAAACAGTGGGTCCCATTGTGTGTCTTCATGTCGTTGGATTCTCCATCGGGAATATCTCATGCCATCCTGCGCATACAATTACAATCCTTTGAATAATATGACAACTAGGAATAGTCCAGTGTGGTAGGTGTATCCCTTCCTTATAATTGGATTTCTAATATAAGCTGATAATATCATATTGATGTCTTCAACCGGTTATGTCTTCAACCTAAGCTCCTTCATAGTTAATGCTTGTTTTATTATCAAAAAGGGGTGAAAGTATGCTTAGCATTTGTCGTTTTAAGTATCATCCGATGTATAGATCTGGATGGGAAAGAGGAATGCTAACCCCAGTAGTAAAGTTTCAAACTCTCACCAATAAAGCGGTACTAGTACTCATTGCTTGTACATGTTACTTTTGCCTCAATTAAAGCAACAACCTTAAAAGAGAGTTGTTTTAATCGATTATAAAGTAACTAGTTATGGTAATAATACATGTCACTTTAACAGTGAGATAGTGAGAGTTGAAATTTTTTTGAATTATGTGTGTGGGGTTAGCATTCATCATCATATTGAGATGTCCACAATCCCATCACCCATTAATCAACTATTAAATAAGAAAATGTCAAAAATAATTTGGCGAGGTCCACATTTAAAATGTTTTTGACTTTTTTTTCTTATGGATCGATTAGTAGTTGATGCAATTATGGCTAGCACTTCCCTAGATTGTAATTCAACTAACCGAGGATGTTAAAGAATGAGAACAAAAGGATTACCAGTTGAGGGACTGATTTGTAGAATATGTAACAACCAAAACTCTAAGCACTTCAATTACCAAAGCACAAAGTATACATACCAAGCAACAAGGTTTCACTATAGAGAAGAGAGAAGAAATAAAGGCTTTATTGATAAAGTGAATAAAAAAACAACCACCACATAGCATGTGTATCTCACGTTTTTCTCCTCTCCCTATATATATAGAAAGCAAAACTCTTACTTTTAATAAGATAAAGACTCCTAAAAGATAACTATAAAAGATATCTATAAAGATAAACACTATTTTAACCATATCTAACTAGACTCTACTTATCTTGTGGATAAGTTAGAGTTTGGTGATGACTCTTAACACTCCCCCTCAACACCAAATCTCTACTAATGACACCAAGTGCATCTCTGAACTTTGTAAATTTTGACGAACAAAACCCTTTCGTGAATATGTCCGCCAATTGCTCATTTGTATTAACTGGCATAAGATCAATTTCTCCTCGAAGTACTTTTTCTCGAATAAAATGATGATGAACTTCAACATGCTTCGTTCTAGCGTGAAATACTGGATTTTCTGCCAGTCGAATTGCGCTTTCATTGTCGCAATATAGTTTGATCTCATAATTTGTGGTTTGATGCAAATCAAACATTAACTACATTAACCACGCACTTTCTTGCGCTGCCATAGCTGCAGCCCGATATTCTGCTTCCGTTGTTGACAAAGACACAGTTGATTGTCTTTTGCTGCACCAAGAAATAGCACCCGAACCAAGACTAAACATATAGCCTGTAGTTGATCTTCAAGTCGAGAGATCACCTGCGTAGTCTGCATCACAGCATCCTACAATTTTGCATTCAACAACTCTTCCATACCAAACACCATGATCTATTGTTCCTTTTATATATCTTAGAACTCTTCGAACAATCTCAAGATGTGGCTTTCTTGGACTATGCATAAATCTGCTCACGACCCCTACTGCTTGAGAGATATCAGGACGAGTTAGAGTTAAGTAGATCAAACTTCCCACTAACTGTCTGTACATGCAAGAATCTTCAAGTTCTTCAACTTCATCTATACGAACTTTAGTGTTGACATCCATCGGCGTAGCCATCGGTTTGCAATCAAACATTCCAAACCGCTTCAACAGGTCACTGGAATATTTTTGTTGACATAAAAATATTCCATATTTATTTCGATGTATCTCAAGTTCGAGAAACTGCTTCAGCTCTCCAAGTTCCTTCATCTGAAATCGAATTCCAAGATTCATGCGGATTCTTTTAATTTCTTCTACATCATCTCCAGTAATAATCAAATCATCAACATAGACTAGCACAACTGCAACTTTGTCTGTTACAAATTTTACAAACAAACTTGAATCAGTTCACTACAAAAATATAGGCATTTAGCGGCAATATTTTAACGGCGTTTGATTAAAAATGCCTCGAAAGACATTAAAACGCGGCGTTTCCATAGAAACGCCGTCGATTAGATGGCGGGAACACTCTATTACGGCGTTTATGAAAAAATGCCATAGTTGGGGGACTCTATCACGGCATTTTTTCAAAAAGTGCCGTAGTTGAGGGATTCTATAATGGCGTTTTTCTAAAAAGTGACGCGGAAGACATGAGCCTTTGATGGCGTTTTTAAAAAAATGCCGCGAAAGGCCCCATATTTGGGGATTTAGGGCCCGAGCCTTTCCCTCTTCTTTTTCCCTCCACTTTTTCCCTTCCTCTCTTCCTCTCCTCCTCCTGCTCTCTACTTCGGCTCCCCTGGTTCGTGCTTCCAGCTCCGGCCACCTTCTCCTGCTCCCCTGCTCCACCTCCGGCTCGTGCTCCACCTGCTCCGGCCACCTTCTCCTCCTGCGCTTGTAGAAGGATTTTTTTAAATTAAATCTTCATATCGCATTCCATTTAACTCATGGTCAAGAGTATATCATTTTTGTTTTTTTTTTTGATAGCCGAACCTGAGGTACTATTACAAGGCTGCCCCTCCGTACCCTCATGAGGATCAGGTCTTTACGTAGTTCGATATAGGCTCTAAGTTTTGCCTAACTACCTTTTTCAGGTTTATCTAGCGATCGATTTTCATTCAATTGCGGACAGTTTATACTCGTACAAGGATTTAGAATATAAATTTATTTGCTGTCTCAAGGACAGTGTAGACCTTTAGCTCTATCAAGAGCGGTGTAGACATTTAGGCTCTATCAAGGAGCGGTGTAGTACATCTTTAGGCTCTTATCAAGAGCGGTGTAGACACTTTTTAAGGCATAATACCGTCTCTTAAAACTTCCAGTGATAGGGGCAGCCTCGACCATCTTGATACGAGCTTGTATGCGCCATTGGGAGTAGACCTTCTTGAACACCGTATGACCATGCCATTTTGAGACGCATTTCCCCGTACGTGAGAGATGATAATGGTTCTCTTCGCACGGCCACGTAACCAGGATCTCCTTGTTGGAAAGAACGTGGAACGCGAAATTTCTTATTGAAGGCTCTACAAAGGCGAGCATGATAACACTCTAAGCGTTGCAGTGATTCAAGTCTTTTCTCATCTAGTGACTCCAATCAGTGAGCCGCAACTGAGCATTTTGACCTTCAGTCAAGCCTTCTTGTATTGCAATCCGCAGTGATGGAATTGACTTTCTAGCGGAGGATGGCCTCTACACCATAAACCAAGGAATATGGAGTAGCCTGAGTCGGCGTCCGGTAAGTTGTTCGGTATGCCCAAAGAGCTTCTCCCATCCTTTCATGCCAATCTTTCTTTGATTTGAGACAACTTTCTTCAACAATTTACACAGAGTCTTGTTGAATGCTTCAGCTAAACCATTGGCTGGGGCATTGTACATAGTAGAACGCCGTTGTTTGATATTGAACTTTTCACAGAACTTATCCATAAGACTGTTACAGAAGGGTGTTCCATTGTCAGTCACAATGCAACGAGGTATGCCATACCTGTATACAATGTGGGTACGTATGAAGTCAACAACAGTTTCTTTCTTCACTTCCTTAAGCGGGATAGCTTCAGCCCACTTGGAGAAGTAGTCGGTAGCCGCCAAAATGTAGAGATGATTTCCTGAAGACTTAGGGGTGAGGGGTCCAACAACATCAAGTCCCCATGCGTCGAATGGCCAAGATGCCACTGTGGGATGTAGTGGCTCAGGCGGTTGGTGTATGAAATCAGCATGGAATTGACATTCTTGACATCTTTTAGCATATTCCATGGAGTCTCGAACCATTGTGGGCCAGTAATACCCCATTCTCTTCACTTGGTAATGGAGTTTGGGTCCTGATTGGTGAGCACCACAGATACCAGAGTGAGCTTTCTCAAGAGCTTCTATGCCTTCTTGTTCTCCCAAGCATCGGAGGAATAGACCATCGTAAGAACGACGATATAAAACATTTTTATAATAAATGAACCGAGGCGCTCGGCGCCGTATTTCCGTTCTATGCTTTAGATCATCAGGTAACTTTCCATGTTGCAAGAATGCAATCAATGGATCTCGCCAATCTTCCTTTTCCACTTCAAAGACTGATATGGAGTTGGCACCTTCGACTTTTTCTGGGAGAATGGATGTTATTACTCGTCTTTGGCAAACAGGTACTGTGATAGACCCTTGTTTTGGTAGAGCCAAAGTGGATGCAAGATTAGCGAGTGCATCTGCCTGTTTATTATCCTTCCTAGGAACATACTCTAGAGTAATATCATCAAATTGTTTCATAAGACTAGTGGCATATTGAGAGTAAGGGATCAAATCCGGCTTTTTGACATCGTAATGTGTCAAGAGTTGGTTGATAATTAACTTGGAATCCCCAAACACACTCAACTGTAAGACACTTATGTCAAGGGCAATCTCAAGCCCAATGATTAGAGCTTGGTACTCAGCTACATTATTTGAGCAGAGTTGGGTGAACACAAAGGAGTAGGGAAGCACTTCATTTTCTGGTGTGATGAACACAACTCCAGCACCCGCTCCATCATGACGAGCTGCTCCGTCAAAAAAACATTCTCCATGGTGGAACAACTTCAATGAAAAAAAATTCTTCATCGGGAAAGTCTTCAGATAATTCCCAGTTTCCTGGTATAGGGTGATCAGCTAAGAAATCAGCTAGTGCCTGCCCCTTAATGGCCTTTTGAGGAACATAGACAATTTCAAATTCTGAAAGTAAGAGAGCCCACTTGGCTAAACGTCCGGAAAGTACCGGTCTAGACATGATATATTTGATCGGATCCGCCCGTGAGATAAGTCGAACTGTATGGGCCAGCAAGTAGTGCCTAAGCTTCTGGATAGCAAAGATCATAGCTAAACATGTCTTCTCTATGGGTGTGTAGTTCAATTCTGCTCCGACCAACGTTCGACTCAAGTAGTATAATGCATTTTCCTTTCCATTTTCATTAATCTGGGCAAGTAATACCCCCAAGGACCGTTCTTGTGCCGCAATGTAGAGAATTAGCGGTTGTCCCGAAATGGGTGCCATCAGGACTGGTGGTTTCAAAAGATAGGTCTTGATGCTTTTGAACGCATTACTACAAGCTTCATCCCACTCGAAAGGAACATTCTTCTTCATAAGCCGACTAAAGGGCTGACATCGTCCTGCTAAGTTGGAGATGAATCTTCGGATATAGGCCAAACGACCTTGTAAACTTTTGAGTTCATGCAAATTCCGAGGTTCTGGCATTTTTTGAATGGCATCAATTTTGGACTGATCGATTTCAATACCGCGGTGTCGGACAATAAATCCAAGAAACTTGCCTGAAGTAACCCCAAACGTACACTTCAAGGGGTTCATCTTCAACTGGTATCTTCGAAGTCTGTCAAACACCTTCCTTAAGTCTTGAAGATGGTCTTCTCTTTTCTTAGTCTTCACCACCAAATCATCAACATAGCATTCTATTAGCTTGTGAAGCATGTCATCAAATATTTTCTGCATAGCACGTTGATACGTTGCCCCTGCATTTTTCAAACCAAAAGGCATGACTTTATAACAGTAGATACCTTTGGGGGTGCGAAAAGCAGTAAGTTCTTCATCTCTTGGAGCCATTCGAATTTGGTTATAGCCAGACGATCCATCCATAAAGGACAAGACTTCGTATCCTGTGGTGGCATCAACCATGAGTTCAGTGATAGGAAGTGGAAAGTCATCCTTCGGGCATGCCTCATTGAGGTCACGAAAATCTACACAAACTCGAATTTGTCCATTTTTCTTTCTCACGGGGACAATATTGGCGAGCCATGTTGGGTATTTGACTTCTCGAATGAATCCTGCTTCAATGAGTTTGTTGACTTCAATTTCAATTTGCGGAACTAATTCGGGCCTGAAACGACGCTGAGCTTGCTTTATTGAACGTACACCATGCTTGACAGCCAGATGATGAACTGCTACTTTTGGGTCAAGACCCGGCATTTCTTTGTAGGACCAGGCAAAAATATCTTTATACTCAAGTAACAAGTCAAAGTATTTTTTCTCTTCTTCTGGCGTCAAAAGTGCACTTACAAAGATGGGGCGAGGGTCTTCTGGCGTACCGAGGTTAAGTTCTTTTAATTCATCCACCGTGGCTTGTCCACCTTCCTCAAATATAGGTGGAGCATCTTGTATCTCATCCTCAGTAAGATCTTCATCTAATAATCCCCTCACTGTTATATGGTTAGTAGAAGCTACACTTTCCTTATCAATAGCGTCATGAAGCTCTTGGCTTTGTAAGCTATGCTGATTTGTAAACACAATGGTGTGTTGCTTAGCTTTGAGAGAGTTCTCAATTGTTACGACCAAGTTCACTTGTCGTTTCATACGTGACAAAATTATGTTTTTTGGCTCTTCAGGGGCTTTTGAGGCACTATGCTTGTTTCTCCTTTGAGCATACTTTATCTTCTTGGAACTACGAATTCTTTGAGAATGTCTCAAATCGTTTGACTTAGTGATAATTCCATTTGTATTAGTGTCCACTTGAGTTCCTAATCTTTTGAAAACAGAAACTCGTGAAGTTGGTCGACTAATTCGATCAAATACAGAAGTTTTTGCAACAGGGACACAATCTTCATTCACTGACTGTGCAGTGATGTATTGGGCATTGGCCTTTCTTGAAGATATGCGAACTGGTGGGGGCGGGCTATAGCCGACTCCATCTTTGAAACTTTTCACTGCATAACTTTTTTCCTTCAACTTTTGTTGAGTTCTATTTAGCCCATGAACATTTTCTCCCGTAGTCTCACATGAGAGTTTTCCTAAAAGAGGTGGATCTTTATAGTCATATCCTGCCTTAGCAAGGAGCTTATAAGCATTAGGATCAAAACCCTCTTCTGTTCTCTCTGTTGGTAGAGAGCCATGCTCAATCTCAGGACCCTGTGATGGTCTTACAAACCCTTTGAGAGGTGGTTTGGAGATTGTTGATGAAATAAGCTTAGTGACAGGAAAAGTCAAACCATTTAATGCTTTCAGATCTGTATTAGTACATCCAATAAAAGGAGATTGCCCTCCTTTTCTTTTTGAACATGGCACATACCGAAGAACTGGCATTGTCTTTGAGACTTCAAGGGTATTTTAAGGCTTCTCATCTTTATTTGAGGTGACCTGTTTATTCTCGCTATTGTTTTCTTTCTTCTCAGGCTCGATCTTATCACTTAAATCTTGTACTACTTTTTCATTTTGAGAACTTGATTTCCCAGTTGATGGAATTAATGCAGGTTTAACTTCTTTTACTGAATCACATTCCACGTAAAACTTAGCATCAGCAAAATGAGACTCAACTTCAGAGAATGGCTTTTCATCAGCTATCACTTTTTTCTGTGAACCATCTCGAAAATACTTGAACCACTGATGGAGTGTAGATGGAACTACACCATGTTCATGGAGCCATGGTCTTCCAAGTAACATGTTATAGGAGGTTTTTGCATCAATGACATGGAAAAGAGCACTCGAACATAAATCTCCAATCACGAGATCGAGGCGGATTATGCCAATAGCTCTTTGCCCCCCTTGATTGAAGCCTTGAATCATTAGACGACTATGAGATAGCTCGTCAGTTGTAATCCCAAGTTCCTTCATAATTCGAATAGGCATGATATTTACAGCAGACCCACAATCAAGAAGAATACGGTTGACCTTGTGCTCACGAGCATACCCAGCTACGAAGAGTGGACGATTATGTGGTTTAGAGCCTAACAATAGATCTTCATCTGAGAAGGTGATTGTCGTTATGCATGCAGCACAAGTATTTGTGTAATTTTCTGACGCATTAACCTGCTCAACTTTAGATGTGTAATCTTCCGGTTTTGTAAGCGCAAGGGCCATGGCTTGCCGAACTTCTGGTGAAAGTCGTAGCGCATCATATACACTCAGCCGATTTGAGACTTTCTGTAAATGTGCAAGGACATTAGGATGGGCAGGATCTTTATGACTTTCTTGAAATGTTGTCGACGTAGCGTGTACTTTACCTGTAACATCTGAACAACCTTCTTCATCATGTGTCTCTAGACATGATATTACATGAACATTGACACAATACTTGTTAAGCCATTTTTTGGGCATGAACTCTTTCAGGGTAACAGGAACACGAGGTTCTTGTTCAAGCAGGTCATCAAGTATTAGTGGTCTTTCTTTGACAGTCTTGCTCTTCCTTCCAGACTTCTTCTTCTTCTTTGATGCAGCTTTTGGTTGAGCCTTTCTCCGAGTCCTTCTTGACCTAGTAATTTGAGGCTTTGGCAACCGTGGCTTGCGTTGCTTGCGACGAGTAACGAGGGTCCAACCATCATCCTCAGATTCTGCATTCTCGGTTAAATCGATGCCCCCATACATAATTGCTTGATTTGTCAATCTTGTAGAAGGCTCTGGAAGACTTGGACCTGGTTTCCTATTCTCTATTATGATTGGATTGAATGACCCAAACTTAAGAGTGTATGTTGGAGAATGCAACAAGGAATGAGGAGAAACAGTGCAAGTCTTTGACTTACTTATAGGAACCGTAGAGCCAAATGATCCAAAAGTAATGACAGTCTGATTTGAAGCCGCAATATCGTCGTCTCCATCAAGGACTATTTTCCCTTGTCGTGCCAGTGCCATAATCTTCTCTTTCAGAACAAAACATTTTTCAATTGGGTGGCTAACCACCCGATGGTATCTGCAGTATTTTGGATCATCTATCTGGTCAGCCTCTTCTGGGCGTTTCGACTCCGGTAGTTCAATCATCTTACTTGTGAGGAGTTGGTCAAACATTCCTGCGACATCAGAGTCAGGGAAAGGGTATTCCTTTTCCTGCATTTCTTTCAAGGTATACCTCTTTCTACCTCGGTTTTCAAAAGATCCATTTTTACTTTCCTCATTGTTGCTTGATTTTCCTTTAATTTTTAGAGGAGTAGTATTAACAGCCATAGACTCTTTAGTACCAGATTTAGAAAATGGTTTGCCCCCTTTTCGGTTGTCTGGTTTATCTTTATTTCTACGAGAATCATGGGTAGATGGATCTAAATTTCCATTAGCTGCTATGCTCAATTCCATATCATGAGCACGTGAGGCCAATTCTTCAAAAGTCTTCGGTTTTATCCCTTGTAGGATATATCGAAGTCCCCAATGCATACCTTGGATACACATTTCGATGGCAGAAGTCTCACAAAGTCTATCTTTGCAATTGAGACTTAAATTTCTCCACCTGTTGATGTAGTCAATAACAGGTTCTTCCTTCCATTGACGGGTATTCGTTAACTCGATCATACTAACTGTACGTCTCGTGCTGTAAAAACGATTAAGAAATTCTCGTTCCATTTGTTCCCAATTATCAATGGAACCGGGTTCGAGATCAGTGTACCAGTCGAATGCATTTGCTTTCAGAGAGCGAACAAATTGTTTGACCAAAAGGTCGTCATTAGTACCGGCATTGTTACACGTCTCTATGAAGTGTGCCACATGTTGTTTTGGGTTACCTTTTCCATCAAATTGCTGAAACTTTGGTGGATGATAACTGGCAGGCATCTTCATTAGGTCGATCCTCCGAGTGTAAGGTTTGGCATATGCGAGGGAGGATTGTGATTGATCTTCATGCTTACCCCGTATGGCATCTAAAATAAAACCTCTGAGTTGATCTGCGGGTATGGACCCATCAGAAGATATTCGAATATTTTCATTTGCACTTTGATCTTTAGTCGGCATTTTAGGGTTATCCTCCGGCTCTGCATGACCTTGGCTTGATTCCTCATCATTCTCGAACTTATTCATGAGCATGGCTATTTGTTTGTCTTTTTCATTAAGTGCATTGGTGAGCCCTTCAATGGCTTTAGACATATTCGCAATTTGTTCATCAATGGAGAGGCCTTGTGCCATCATAACTGGAGCAATAGAATGCTCGGTATTAATAGAGTTCGAGTGTCCTGAAGTTCCTGAGCTTCTTTGTGGAGATCCAGGTGTAGAGCTTCTGTTCGAACTATAAGCAGACGAAACTTTATGCCCGGAGCTTGATTCATGAGATAAAGAAGAATAAATCATGTTCTTCTTCTTAGAAAAAGAGGCCTCCCTTTTCTCCTTTAGCGAGGCTAAAGTGATGACGGGAAGTTTGGATGAGACTACTCTAGAAACCGACAATGGTCTTGGTGAGAGAGCAGTTGCTTGGGTCGACGAGCCTATACGAGCGGCTAGCGTCTTACTTCGGGTCGTACATCCCGTATTCTGAGTATTGAGACTTGATCCAACCTTGCTGGCAACCATAGGGTTAGAACCCGTGGGCTTCAGGTTTGGAATGTTGGACGATTTTTTCTTTGGTGCCATTGACTTTGAATTTCGAGGAGTTGCAGAAAAGAGATGAGAGGCAAAGATGGTCCCACCGGGCGTGCCAGAAATTTGTCGACACAAATTTCGTGTCCAAAAATCAAGGACAAGAAACGTATGACAAATAATATTTTTATTGATATTGGTGAGGATACAAATCTTTGAGGTTTAATCTCTGTAAAAATAGAGAAACCTCTGATTCTTCTCTTTACAAAACCTTTAATCTGAGGGCTGGAAAAACAGCGTATTCTCAGATCTGAACTTCGAGATTATAGTCGAAAATATTGTCGGATTACTTGGGTTTTAACGGAGATCTTCAGAGCTTTGACTTTAATGGAGATCTGCGGAGCTTCAAGCTTTAATGGAGATCTACGGAGCTTTCGGCTTTGATTGAGATCTTCGGAGCTTAGACTTTTGATGGAGATCTACGGAGCTTTCGGCTTTGATCTTCGGAGCTTAGACTTTTGATGGAGATCTACGGAGCTTCAGGCTTTAATCGAGATCTTCAGAACTTTAGACTTTGGTGGAGATTTTTGGAGCTTCAGGGCTTTTTTCTTCTTCTCCTCCTTTCTCCCCTTTTTTTTTTATCTCCTCCTTTCTTGTAGAGAATAAGCTACCTTTTATAAATTTATGAGTGGTAGAGTCCTCATTTAACACAACATCTTGGGAGACTTATCATATTTGAATTGATAAATCTTGTGGGGCTAGTGGATCACATTTGGAGTCTATCCAATTTGTGGGTCCCATTTGGTGGAAGCTAACCTTTATCTTTAAAGAGTTTTATATTATTTTAACTCTAAGTAGGGTCCATCTTCTAAGATCTTGCCATGTGGCAATTTTGATCTTATCAAAATTTGTGGCAATTTTGATCTTATCAAAATTTGCATGCCTACAGTTGTCTCCGTCTCCAATTCAGAGTCGACTGCGGAACAGCAACCAAAGTACTTGGAATACGATCTTGCTTCTTGGGAAGATCTCTCGTATGAAGACGATACAGATTACTCATCCAGCCACGAAATGACACTCTCCGAGCTCGAATCCGATCTTTTCCCTAAAAATTCAGACGTAGATTTCTCAGACTACACATCGTCGTTTCTCTTCGAATCTCCGAGCGATTTTTCAGAAAGATCAGCCGAAAATTCAACTCCGTCTGCTTATTTCTCTTTGTTCCTTCAATTCACGCAGCAATTCTCAAAATCAGCTTCTCGTCCGAATAGCGGAGTCTTTTCAAACACTGAAGATGAGTATCTCAATGAGTTTACAGTAGGTTCTCAAGTCCTCATATTAGAATCCTGTTTCTTTGTTATTTGGTTATACCTACATACATTTATTTTGTCATTGAATTTTGTTCAGAGGTTCGAAGACGAGGAGCACGAGGAGACCTACAAGAAGTTCAGAAGCAGAGAGAGAAGAGAAGCTTTTCTACACGACTACGCCGGGGAATACTGCTTAATGACGGATTATGGCGATCTCATCCTCCAACAACGGCTGCTCATGGTTAACAGGATAGTCTAGGTAGAGATTCTCCGATTTAGGAGAACGATCGTTTTAGCTTGTGACCCACAAGTGGATTGACATTATTTTCTTGGGAAATGCTATTGAGACCGCATAAGGGCCGAGACCTCGAGATCTTGCGTATGTACACGGGATTTCAGGTGAAGCCCACCATGTGATGATGGTCCCACCTGAAATCTCGCACACATACGCGAGGCCTCGGAGGAATACGGTCTCATTAGCAAAGTCCTATTTTTTTTTGGGAAATCCTAGTGAGACCACCGCAAAAGGCCCGAGACCAACCTAACTGTATTGAACGGATCTCAAAAAAATAAAATTAGATTTATGAAAATTTTGAGATCCATTCATCACGTGCGCGGTCTCAACTCGTTATCACCCCCTTGAGGTCGCCACTTGTCCCTTTTGACACCTCCTTAATTGTGGTTAAAATTTACCCACTCCTAGGGTTCACCTATCTATCCTTGTTTTTTAAAGTAAATATTAGCTTTTTAAAAAAAATTAAAAAACACTTCTTAAGGTTTTTATAATATTAAAATATTTTAAAAAAGAGTCAATGTTTTTTTTAAAAAACCAAAGATGGGTGGATGAATCTTAATCACAGTTAAGGGGTGTCAAAAGGGACACATGACGACCTCAAATGGTAATAACCCGATTTGCAAAATCCGGTTATCACCGTAGAGGATCTGGCTTCAGTCCGAACGGGAGGTGTCTTTGAAAGTCGCTGGCCATAGCCTAAAACAATCCTGAAAAAAGTATATTAACACCGATTCTTGGGAGTTTTTATCTAAAATCTTATTATTATTATTATTATTATTTTGATCGAAAGAGATATGGGTCCAATGGAATCAATAATTTGTTAATCAAGTTGGACAAGTTCCAAGCCTTTTCGTTTAGGAAGATACACGATTTGTATAGAACTACAGTTAAGATTTTCCACACGGCTTTGGATTGTCTCTGGCGAAAGAAAGGGCTTGTCTCCGGGTTCTATAGAATAGGGGACAAGTGGTGGAGAAGTCAAAATCATGGGGCCCATGATTTTGACTTCCCCACACATAATAAGACATGTGGCGATAAGTATGTGAGAACAAGAGAGAGAGATATCAAAGGGGGAGAAAATAAAATGACTTATCTCCTATTTTTTACGCCAACTGTTGCACAATGTATGGAACCCCGAGAGGGGTTTCTGGCTTGGCCAGAGACAATCCGAGGCCTTTCCCTACACATTGATCTACAGCATAATTTCAGACCTTACAAGTCCTTTGGAGTCTGAGAACATGGGCATATATTTTACTGTTTCCTGCCACTGTATACATGGAATTGGATGGCCCATATGTTCAAATCAAAGGGCTCCACTCAGAAGATCATCTCTTAGCTCTACAATAATAGGACCTTACCATACTGACGATTGGAAAGGTCACAGAGGAAGTCTTCTTATCAAAGATAGTCTCATTTGCAAAGAAACATCTGCGACTACAATGTAGTTAGGGATACCTTTGTTATTACCATAGAAGAAGGGTAAGCAGTCTGTGTTTGTAATTCTCCAACTGAATAGTTAGTTATGTATTTCAGATCCTCCAGGGTTACAACTATTAGGGAAATATTATGTTAAGTGAAATAATAATGTAATATCTATGAGATTCACACGATCTCATAGATAATCTTAGATTAGTATCTTTACTAACAACCTGTACAACCCGTTAAGTCCAATTGGTGCAACGACCCAGCATGTCAAGCTTATAGCATGTCGGGACAAAGACGTGACACAAATCGCCCCAATAGCAGTAAGTCGGTTACTTGCACAAAAGAAACATGCTGGGTGGGTGCTCTGGGAAATGAACGTTGTTTAAAGGGGTTGCACAAGCAACCAGCTAAAGCAAATACATGTATCATGTTTTTGAGATGATTTGAATAGTACCCGATGACTGCTGGCATTGGCCTCCAGCGCAATTATCCATCATATTTAAACTCATTTGTAGGTATCATATGTTATTTTTCCCATCTCATTCATTACATAATGTTAATATTTTTTTTCCCTTTTATTAAGCAGCAATCAAACGCAAGGGAACTTCAGTGCGAGACGATGTTCTTAGGTGTTAGCCTCCTGGACAGATTTCTGAGTTGAGGATGCTTCAAAGACAGAAGGAGCCTTCAACTAGTTGGAATAGCTTGTCTCACACTGGCCACCAGGATTGAGGAAAATCATGTTAAGAGTCATCACCAAACTCTAACTTATCCACAAGATAAGTAGAGTCTAGTTAGATAGGGTTAAAATAGTGTTTATCTTTATAGATATCTTTTATAGTTATCTTTTAGGAGTCCTTATCTTATCTAAAGTAAGAGTTTTGCTTTTTATACATATAGGGAGAGGAGAAAAACATGAGATACACATGATATGTGGTGACTGTTTTTTTATTTACTTTGTCAATAAAGCCTTTATTTCTTCTCTCTTCTCTATAGTGAAACTTTGTTGCTTGGTATGTATGCTTTGTGCTTTGGTAATTGAAGTGCTTAGAGTTTTGGTTGTTACATATTCTACAAGTGGTATCAGAGCCAGGTTCAGGGAACGGGCGTGAAGACCTCAAAACGGTGAGTCTGAAGATCTCATCAAATACCTTGTATTCCTCAACTCAGATCAATAGAGCATGCAAATTCTGTAAGCGGTATAGAGAAGTTGAACAATACTAACTATGAGTATTGGAGATCCTGTTTGGAATCGTATTTACAAGGTTAAGATCTTTGGGAGGTAATGAATGACGAATATATCATCGCACCACCCAAAACTGAAGAGAATGCTGAGAAATTAAGGAAGTGGAAGATAAGGGTAGGCAAAGCTTTGTTCGTGTTGAAAGCTACAATTCAGAAAGAATTGCTCGAACATATTCGAGAGGCCAAGTCTCCGAATGAAGTGTGGGATGCGATATCCACACTTTTCACCAGATCTAATGATGCAAGGTTGCAATTGCTGGAAAACGAGATCAGTTCTGTATCTCAAGGAAGTATGTCGATTTCTCAATAATTTATGAAAGTAAAAGGAATCTGTCTTGAGATATCGCAACTTGATGATGAGTCGAAAATTACAGATGCTTGTATGAGAAGAATTATCATTCGAGGTCTAAAGCCTGAGTACCATGGGTTCATGACAGCAATTCATGGATGGCCGACTCAACCAACACTCTTGGAGCTTGAAAGCCTTCTAGCAAACCAGGAGAGTCTAGCAAAGCAAATGGCTAGTCTTTCTACGAATGAGAAAGAAGAAGCCTTGTACACTGGTAAAAGTAAAAAGTCTTTTAATGACAGGAGAAAACAAAAGAATTCGAAGTATCAATCGAACTCGAATTCAAGGAAGAGCGATGATAGTTTTAAGGAACGTGATTCTCAGGATCCTAGAACCAGAACGTGTTATAATTGCGGCAAGCTAGGTCATTTTGACAGAAATTGTCGAGCACCCAAGAAGAAGAAAGATGAAGGTAATGCAGCAACTTCAGAAGACCTATTACAGAAAATTGATGGTGAGGAAGAGGAGTGGAGTGCTTATTTGTCAATCACTGAAGAACAATCCGATGCACTCGGATTGACTACTAAAGTTACCATGCCTACGAGTAATAATAATCGAATAGATTATTCTACTGATTGGATAGTTGATTCAGGTTGCTCAAATCACATGACTGGAGATGATCAAAAGTTTCTTCCAAAGAAACAATATAATGGCCAACGAGTAGTAGTGACAGCAAATAATGCGAAGCTGCCAATCACTCATGTAGGCAGTGCTGTATGTATACCAAAAGGAAGTGAGGATTCAACCATGCTTCAAGGCGTATTCCATGTCCCAATGATGAAGAAGAACCTGGTGTCTGTCTCTCAATTGGCGACATCTGGAAACACCGTAGTGTTCGGACCCGATGATGTGAAGATCTACAAAGAGATGCAGATCGAAGGTACTCCCATCATGCAAGACAAAAGAATTGAATTCGTCTATGTTATGTCAGCTGAGGCTGCTTATGTAGACAAGACTCGAAAGAGTGAAACAGCTGATTTGTGGCATGCTTAGCTTGCTCATGTTGGATTTGTCAAGTTAAAGGCTATGATGAAGAAGAATATGTTGAAAGAGCTTCCTGATCTGGAGATCTGAGATGATTCAGTATATGCAGGATGTCAGTATGGCAAGGCACATCAGCTTCCTTATACTGAGTCGAAGTTTCAAGCCAAGAAACCTCTTGAATTGGTGCATTCAGATGTGTTCGGTCCAGTGAAAGATGTTTCACTTGGAGGTATGAAATACATGCTCACATTCATCGACGATTACTCACGATACACTTGGATTTACTTCCTAAGGGAGAAAGGGGAAGTACTCAACAAATTCAAGGATCTTAAGAGTAAGGTGGAAAATGAGCTTGGACATAAGATAACATGTCTAAGATCGGATAACGGGGGAGAGTATACTTCAGAAGAGTTCAACAAGTATCTACAAGAGCATGGTATCCGAAGACAACTGACTTTTTCCTATACGCCACAATAGAATGAGGTCTTGGAGAGGAAGAACATGCATCTAGCCAAGACATGCAGGAGCCTGTTACATTCAAAAAATGTGCCAGCTCATTTTTAGGCTGAATGCATGATGACTGCAAATCATGCTATTAATTGCCTCCCATAACCAAAGCTCGAGTACCTTTCACCCTTCCAGAAGCTGTACGAGATGAAGACTACAGTAAGTCACTTTCGAGTATTTGGTTGTGTATGTTATGTATTTGTGTCTAACCATCTTCGCAGCAAGTTTGATAAGAAGGCGATCCGATGTATCTTTGTGGGATACGATTCGGAAAGGAAAGGCTAGAGGTGTATTGATCCAACCTCAGATCGAGTACATGTGTCGAGAAACGTTGTGTTCAATGAGTCATTATCATGGTGGTCTGTTGATCATGTCGATCTTCCAGTTGATCAAAAGTTTGAAGAGGAACTAGAAGAGGAGACGAGACTTAAGTGTCCTTCCAATCAGAAGACACTTGAACCAAGTGTACAGGTTGATAAGGATGTGTCACAGATGACATCTAGTGCAAGCCCTTGGAAAACTGGAACTTATCAACAGACTGTTATAGAAGAAAATCGGCCTTCACAACTTGAAGAGTTTGAACAAGAAGATGAGCATGTTTTAAGGAGGTCACAACGAGTACCAAAGCCAAATCCAAAGTATGTAACTGAAAAGGCGAAACTGAAGAATGTGAATGCAGATCTAGCGCAAGTAATGATTGGCAAAGATTTGGTGATTGAAGAACCAAAGTCATTTGAAGAAGCTCGAGGGGTTCTTGAATGGGAGGAAGCTATGACAGATGAGATTCAAGCCTTAAAGCAGAATGAGACTTGGAATCTAATGCCAAAACCAAATGATGTAAAACCTATTTCTTGCAAATGAGTATATAAGATCAAGACCCAAGCAGATGGTTCAGTGGAGCGATTCAAGGCTCGATTAGTTGCCCGGGGTTTTTCACAACAGTATGGAATAAACTATGATGAGACTTTCAGTCCTGTGGCTAAGATAACAACAGTACGAGTTCTGATTGCTATTGCTGCTAGCAAGGATTGGAGGTTGTGGCAAATAGATGTGAAGAATGCATTTCTTCATGGTGAAATAGACCGAAAAATCTATATGGAGCAACCCAAGGGATTTGAAAATCCTTATTATCCTCAATATGTTTGCAAATTGAGAAAGACTCTATATGGGTTGAAGCAGGCTCCAAGAGCATGGTATGTAAAGATTGCTGAGTTTCTCACAATCAGTGGTTATATTCTAGCCCCAACTGATTCAAGTTTGTTTGTAAAATTTGTAACGGACAAAGTTGCAGTTGTGCTAGTCTATGTTGATGATTTGATTATTACTGGAGATGATCTAGAAGAAATTAAAAGAATCCGCATGAATCTTAGAATTCGATTTCAGATGAAGGAACTTGGAGAGCTGAAGCACTTTCTCGAACTTGAGATAGATCGAAATAAATATGGAATATTTTTATGTCAACAAAAATATTCCAGTGACCTGTTGAAGCGGTTTGGAATGTTTGATTGCAAACCGATGGCTACGCCGATGGATGTCAACACTAAAGTTCGTATAGATGAAGTTGAAGAACTTGAAGATTCTTGCATGTACAGACAGTTAGTGGGAAGTTTGATCTGCTTAACTCTAACTCGTCCTGATATCTCTCAAGCAGTAGGGGTCGTGAGCAGATTTATGCATAGTCCAAGAAAGCCACATCTTGAGATTGTTCGAAGAGTTCTAAGATATATAAAAGGAACAATTAATCATGGTGTTTGGTATGGAAGAGTTGTTGAATGCAAAATTGTAGGATACTGTGATGCAGACTACGCAGGTGATCTCTCGACTTGAAGATCAACTACAGGCTATATGTTTAGTCTTGGTTCGGGTGCTATTTCTTGGTGCAGCAAAAGACAATCAACTGTGTCTTTGTCAACAACGGAAGCAGAATATCGGGCTGCAGCTATGGCAGCGCAAGAAAGTGCGTGGTTAATGCAGTTAATGTTTGATTTGCATCAAACCACAAATTATGAGTGTGAACACCCCATTTTTACACCCCTAAAATCTTATTTACTTTTTATTTTATTTATGTTATTTTATGTTATTAGTGATTTTAATTTTATTTTATTAGGGAGAGAGAGGAAGAGAAATTCCATGTAAGCCATTGGCCGAGAACCCAATTCACGTGACCCGTCACGTTTCCAAAACAAGATCCAAGTCAAAACCCCAAGCCCAAGTCCACCTAGCCCAAATCCTCAAAGGGTATAAACCCTAAGGCCCAAGGCCCATCACTATTACCTATATAAATCAAGAGATGGGTTAAAAACACTATTCACTTTCGTTGAAAAAAGAATAGCCGCCCCTTCCATCTCCTTCTTTCTCCTCCCGGCAGCGGCAACTTCAGTCCAGAAGCTTTAAACCGTGTGCGAGTTACACCATTTCGGCAACAGCACCCCATCGTCCCCTTTCTCTTGGTATCTCTCTCCCTCAAGCTTTCCTTTCTCATTTTCCTTTTGTTTTGTTTTGATTGTATGATTTTCTTTTGATTTTTTTTTTCTTTCTTTCTTCCTTTTGGTTTAGATTTGTAGTAGAGGAGGTGAAACGATCCCGATCAGTCCAGCAATATCGCCGGCGAGCTCACTATTTCCGATCATCTTCTCCGGTGAGCCAACCTCCTTTTCACCTCTGTTTTTTATTTATTTTTTATTTTTTTTAGATCTGGAAATTCCAGATCTATGTGATAATTTTTTCCCATCTGAAATTTATCCGATTCTTCCTCAGATCTAGATCTAAAAGTCTCAGCTAATTCCATTCTGCCATATACTTCAGCCTGCAGGTTCCCTTTCTCCCGTTCTTTTCATTCTCCCACCAGTATTGGATCCGATTTGCAGGTTGGTCATCACTTGAACCACACCGGCAGCCCCAGTTAACCTCGGTCAACTTTGATCATCTCACCTTCTCCACGATTTCTCTTGTAATCAATCCCTTGGTCGAGTTTCTTCCGATTTTTTTTTTAGATCTGAATTTCTAGATCTATATCTTTAGATCTAGAAATTCAGATTTAAAATTCTGGATCTATTTCGTTCAGATTCAGTTCTAGATCCGTTTTGTCCCGACCTTTTCCTTCTGAGGTCTTTTATCTTCCTTAATTTTCATTTGTACAGAAACAACTCCCTCTTCTCAATTCCTTCTATCTCCTGTGATCGATCCAAATCATCTAGATCCGAATCTTTGTGGTCTTACCCATTCTTAGCCATTCTATTTGCATCTAACCATTATGTTAATTATATATATGTTCCTTTTTTTTTTTTTCTGTGCAGAAAAATCAGCAACTCTATCCACATGTTCCAACTAGGTTTTAGGTTTTTTTTTCTTTAGTTTTGATTTATTTCAAGTTCTGTATATTTGAGTGACCGAGAGGGAGAGTTTATTTCCCTGTTCTTCTCTTGGATCAACGGGACAACCACCACCATCGCCAATCCACCATCAACCCTCGCAGGTATATCTCTTCTTTTTATTCTATTTTATTTATTACCCTCTATTTATTGTTGTAATTTTTGTTAGATGATTCAAAACTTGAAATAGGCTCCAATTCATTTTTATGCCCTGATTTTGTTCAAAATGAAGTTTAGACTTCCAATTTTGCTCAAAACCAAGACGTAGCAAATGAATACCTCCCTGTGCTGTGTTTTATTGTTTTTCAAATGAGAGGAGGGAGTGTTTAAGTTTAAGATTTGAATCTTTTGGGCCTTTTGGATTGGGCCGTAATTAGTAAATGGAAGCCCCCTTAGAATCATTTTAAAATTATTGGGCCTATTCCTCGAGGCCTTAGAAAGATAGCGGACCAAAGCCAATTGACCATTAGTGGTCAATGGGCCTTGGCCCATTAACTTTCCCTTGGGGCCCACCTATTTTGTTGTGTATGTATATATTATCCGTGTGCGTGCAATAGGGATAGGCCGCGATTTTCTTTTCCTATTTTGCCTACCCTGGGCATTTAGTTTAGTTCATGACTAGTTAAAACTTGCCAAAATCAAAAAATACAAAATAACAAAAACATCAAATCTAAAAGAAATCTACCTTAATAAGTGAACGCCCCTTAGAGCTCCACCACGAGCACCTAGCTACGCAACCATCTCCCGGAATGAGATTCATAAATCTCAATTCCATTTCCCCCAACTCAAGCACGAGTTGGAAGTGACCACACTCCGAAACGAGTATAAAAACAGTCATGGACCCCGAACTACTATGAGGGTCTGATTCCGACTAACCGGATAAGTAGGCAGCCCAATCAGGGTTCGACCCCAACCAAAAATAAACTTTTTACACCCCATATTGATTTGTATTCGATTAGCAAAATTAATAATTGTTTTAGGAAATGTTAAGTGATTTTTAAATGTTCGACTTGGACCTAATGAGTAGGTTACCATCATTGGATGGAGGTCCTGGGGTGCCTAACCCCTTCCCCAGGACCTAAAGGGATCTCTTACCTAGACTATTCTGGACCGTAGACCCCCTTATTTTGGATTATCTCAGGATCCTACTTCCCCTAAGTAGGTGGCGACTCTTAAAATAAATTTAGCGTTATTCCTCTACTCTCGGACCTTATCTCGACACTTAGAGTTGAGAGGGGAGGAAAGGCAGTAAATTTAGGCGTTTACAATGAGATCAAACTATATTGCGACAATGAAAGCGCAATTCGACTGGCAGAAAATCCAGTATTTCATGCTAGAACGAAGCATGTTGAAGTTCATCATCATTTTATTCGAAAAAAAGTACTTCGAGGAGAAATTGATCTTATTCCAGTTAATACAAATGAGCAATTGGCGGACATATTCACGAAAGGGCTTTGTTCGTCAAAATTTACAAAGTTTAGAGATGCACTTGGTGTCATTAGTAGAGATTTGGTGTTGAGGGGGAGTGTTAAGAGTCATCACCAAACTCTAATTTATCCACAAGATAAGTAGAGTCTAGTTAGATAGAGTTAAAATAGTGTTTATCTTTATAGATATCTTTTATAGTTATCTTTTAGGAGTCCTTATCTTATTAAAAGTAAGAGTTTTGCTTTCTATATATATAGGGAGAGGAGAAAAACGTGAGATACACATGATATGTGGTGGCTGTTTTTTTATTCACTTTATCAATAAAGCCTTTATTTCTTCTCTCTTCTCTATAGTGAAACCTTGTTGCTTGGTATGTATACTTTGTGCTTTGGTAATTGAAGTGCTTAGAGTTTTGGTTGTTACATGTTCTACAAATCAGCCCCTCAACTGGTAATCCTTTTGTTCTCATTCTTTAACATCCTCGGTTAGTTGAATTACACTCTAGGGAAGTGCTAGCCATAATTGCATCAACTACTAATCGATCCATAAGAAAAAAAAGTCAAAAACATTTTAAATGTGGACCTCGCCAAATTATTTTTGACATTTTCTCATTTAATAGTTGATTAATGGGTGATGAGATTGTGGACATCTCAATATGATGATGAATGCTAACCCCACACACATAATTCAAAAACAATTTCAACTCTCACTATCTCACTGTTAAAGTGACATGTATTATTACCATAACTAGTTACTTTATAATCGATTAAAACAACTCTCTTTTAAGGTTGTTGCTTTAATTGAGGCAAAAGTAACATGTACAAGCAATGACTAGTACCGCTTTATTGGTGAGAGTTTGAAACTTTACTACTGGGGGTAGCATTCCTCTTTCCCATCCAGATCTATACATCGGATGATACTTAAAACGACAAATGCTAAGCATACTTTCACCCCTTTTTGATTATAAAACAAGCATTAACTATGAAGGAGCTTAGGTTGAAGACATAACAGGAGCAACCAAAACTTGTCTTATGACATGGTTAGTTTGGAAATACCCTTCTTCTATATTGTAATATCCAATTTACCCTTGCCATAAGGCTTATTTGGGTTGCTCCGGTTATGTCTTCGACAAGAGTTCCTAGTTGATCTCATAAAACAAATGATTTTATTATCAAAAAGAGGGTTATTATCAAAAGAGGGGAGAGTATGTTAGTTTTTTGAATTGTGAGAGTATGCTAGCATTTCTAGGGCTATACTCAAGCCAGGCTAACTCGCTCGACTCAGTTCAACTTGTTTGAGACAAGCTCAAGTTGACATTTTAGGCTCGAATGAATCAAGCCAAGCTTTTCTTTGAGCTCGAATGTTTAAACAAGCCAAGCTTAAGTCAGATCCCAGCTCGGCTCGGCTCGGCTCGTTTAGGACTTGGTTTGACGCGAGAAATTATATATATATATATATATATATATATATATATAACATTTTTTGGTAATGTTAGTTATATGAATATAAAATTATATTTTTTAATTTCCATATCATAGATTATAATAATTTTAATATATAATAAATAAGTTTAAAATTTAATAATAATGATAAAAATTAAGAAGTTAAAAGTGAAAATTTTGATTTAACTCTCTACTCTATGGATAGAAGGAGTACTAACCCCCAAATCTTATTTTTGTACGTGAATATATTAATTTTCTATAGTTTCTAGTATTATAACTTATTAATAAATACTTTTATTCAAATCATGTAAAATTAAGTAAAATAATTACGTGAATCAAGCTTAAGCCAATTACTTGAACTTGGCTAAGCAAAAAAATATTGAACTTGAATTGAGCTCGAGCTCGAGCTCAATCAAGCTTATTTAAGCCAAGCTCAGACTTAAACATTAATTTGTGCGCAAATCAAGCTCAAGCCGAGCTCGAGCATGATAAAGCCAAGCTCAAACTTGGCTAAGCTCGGCTCAAACATACCCCTAAGCATTCCTCTACTTCCAATGTTTCTTGCGGGTGTTCCAGCGTACGCCAGAAGATGTTCTACGTGGAGAGCAATGTGTACAGCAGAAGTGAAGTGGTGGCCATGGAATGGCTGGTGCAGCAGGTTCTCAACTTCCAAATTTTCTTGCCCTCCACATTCAACTTTTTATGGTAGGCTCTTCTCTTACCTCAGACTTATGTATATAGGATGATCAATGCTGTGACTAGGAGTCTCACATGGAGCACATACAAACAAAAGACTCACCATTCTATCTTCTCAGGGTCATTAAATACATGTTTAATTATTTGTGAGCAATAGTGCATACGTTAAATCTGGAATGTTGTTGTAGGTTCTACCTCAAGGCAGCGAGAGCTAACGAGGAGGTGGAGAAGAGGGTCAAATACCTAGCTGAGCTGTCACTGTTAGACCACGAGCGATTGTGCTACTGGCCATCAACCGTCGCAGCTGGATTGGTTATCCTTGCTTCATTCGCAGCAGATCACAACTCCTGCCAATGGGTCATGCAGGTATATACATATGTACTTCAACTATATGGTTTAGCCTCTGTAACGTTCTCTGAGATGAATTCCTCAATTAAACTGAGATATAGCGTCTAGGCTTCTTAGGTTTGGTTGGTCATGATTCCATTCGAGATTGAATCACAGCCAATCGTGATTGAATTTGGGAAGGGTTCAATCGCATTCGTGTTCCTTAACCCCTATTAACTATGGTTAAGATTTATTAGCCCTTAGGATTCACTAATCTAACCTTGGTTTTTAGAAAAACAAAATATTTTAAAAAACATTTCACTCTAGTTAAGAACTTTTAACCTTTAGGGTTAACATTTTTTAAATATTTTTTACTCTAAAAATCAAAGTTAGACTGTTGAACCCTAAGGGTTAATGAATCTTAACCACAGTTAATAAGGACATGTGTTGACCTTTGGATGCCATTGAACTCTCCCCGAACTCAATCGCGATTAGGCCTGTCAAAAAAGCCCGGTTGGAAGGGTACCCGGCCCGGCCCAGCCCTTCAAAACCTGTCCCAACCCGGCCCTACTTCAGCCCTTGGGCCGGGTTGGGCCAAAAATTTGCCAGCCCCCCTCTAATAGGGCTGGGTCTGATCACGCCCCAGCCCGATCCTTCCAAGTTCGGCCCATCCCGAGCGCCACTATACCATAAGTGTGGCATATAAGCGGAGGTATTAGTTTTAATTTTAAGTTTATTATGTTATACAATTTACATATATACCATTCTTAACGTTTCTTTAACGAATTTAATCCGGGGTTAAAAACGTAATATCACAATTAATTTTATATATATACTCATTACAACCCTAACCCTAAATCTCAGTTCTTACGAATCGCCTCTCTCCGATCATCTCTCCCTGACTCCCTCTCTCTCTCTCTCTCTCTCTCATATCTCAGACTCTCAGTCTCTACAGGCTACACCTCTACTCTCTCAAACTCTCGATTCTCAGTTCTCACGCTCATCTGAGAGCCTGCTGTGAACTCGACTGTGCATCACTGAGTCCTCCATAGTTCGCCGGACCAAATCTCGCGAATGCCGGAACTGAAACTCCGTTTGGCTGATCAATAAACGGGAACTCGACTGTGCTACTGTCATGACCATGGCTCCTCTGAGATTTCTGCTACTGTCACGGCCAAGGCTCCACTGAGATCTCTGCTACTTTCACGGCCACCGGGACACGGCTCCTCTGAGATCTCTGCTGCTGTCACAGACTCACGGCCATGGCTCAAGCTCAAGTCTGGAGTCTGGACCCTGCAGCCACGCCCGTTAGGCCAGTTCATAGCTACATCGGGTTAGGCTATCACCACCACCACTTCTATTTTTGTTCAGGCTTCCAAGTCCCTAACCCCCTAACCCTTAGAAAATTCTAAAACCCTAATTTCGAAACCCTAACCCTAGAAAAATTTAGAAACCCTAACCTAAGTAGTCATACCCTAAACCTTTAACAAATTCTGAAATCCTAATTTCGAAACCCTAACCCTTAGAAAATTCTGAAACCCTAATTTTCCCTGAATATTATTTAGTTTGATAATTATTTATTATAAAACCCTAACCCCTGAATATTGTTTAGTTTGAATCGTCTAATAATCTGTTTCAATTTTTTCTGTTCTGAAATCTTAGTTTGATAATCTGATTTTAAAGTTTAGTTTGATTTGATAGTTTGATAATCTGCCAATACTCTGATTTGATAATCTGATTCCACTTTAATCTGATCTGAGTTTAGTTTCTATTCTGTTAATCTGATAATCTGATTTGAATAATCCATAATATTAGTTTTGTTTGATTTGATAATTTGATAATCTGTTTCAATTTTTTCTGTTATGAAATCTTAGTTTGATAATCTGATTTTAAAGTTTAGTTTGATTTGATAATTTGATAATCTGCCAATACTCTAGTTTGATAATCTGCCAATATTCTGTTAATCTTAGTTCATATCCTAAGTTTAATTTAATTTTTATTAGGCTAAAATGTCAACTCCCGGTACTAGTAGTAATGCCAGTTCTCCTTTAGTTGATTTAACTCATACCGAGGACCCTAGAATTGTGGAAGTTAGAGAGGGGAACATAACAAATCCCGACCCTCTTCATCCATCACCCTCTTCCTCACAGCCAGAGACTGAAGATCCTCAACCCATTAAAAAAAGATCTAAAAATGCCACAATAATTTGGGATCATTTCACCCAAAAGACAGTAAGTAGAAAAGGAAAAGATGGACAAAAAAAAAATGTACGTGTTGCTGTATGTCACCATTGTAAAATGGAATTGGACAATAGTGTTAAAAATGGAGTCGGTCATATTAAAAGACACCTAGAATCGACCTGTAAGAAAAGGCCAAACCTTGACCCTACACAACCACTCATGACGTCTTATAAAGATAGTGGTCCTATGGCCCATAAATTTGACCCAAAGTTGTGCCGAGAAGCACTTGCATTAATGATTATTCAACATGAGTATCCATTTAATATAGTTTCTCATGAAGGTTTTATTTATTACAGTAGTGTACTACAACCTCTATTTAAGATGATGTCACGTAACACCATCAAGTCTGATTGTATGGAAATTTATAAAAAAGAAAAATTAAAAATGTTAACATTTTTTGAAAGTAATTTATCGAGAATTAGTCTCACGTCTGATATGTGGACATCCAACCAAACATTAGGATATATGGCTATAACAGCCCATTATATTGACTCTGATTGGAACCTTAAAAAAGGAATAATTAACTTTATTAATGTTGATCCACTCCACACAGGGTTGGCTTTAGCTGAAACTATTAAATCAAATTTAATAAAATGGAAAATTTCTGAAAAAATATTTAGTTTAGTTTTAGACAATTGTAGTACCAATGATTATATTGTAAGAGTTATGAAAACTCATCTTACTAGAAAAGAAGCCCTTCCATTAGAAAGTAAGTTATTTCATATGCGTTGTTCTGTACATATCCTCAACCTTATTGTACAAGATGGGTTGAGAGAAATAAACCCGATTATTCAAAAAATTCGGGAATCAGTAAAATTTATTAAAAATTCAACAACACGTACACATAAATTTCGAGAACTTATTAGTGAATTAGAGTTAAATAATGTTAAGGGGTTACCCCTCGATGTTTCTACGAGATGGAACTCCACCTATCTTATGCTAGAGGCTGCATTAGAATTTAGAGAAGTTTTTACTCGATTAGAAATAATAGACTCAAACTATAAATGTAATCATTTAGATGATGAATGGTATCAAACAAAGATAATATGCGAGCTTTTACAAAATTTTTATGAAGCTACAAATATATTTTCTGGAACTAAATACCCAACTATACATTTATTTTTGGAAGAAGTGGTTAAGATACATATTGAATTAATGGAGAAAATACATGGTGAAAATCATTTCCTCCGCGATATAGCTAAAAAAATGAAAGTAAAATTTGATAAATATTGGGAAGATTATAATCCGATTTTTGAACTTGCTATAATTTTGGATCCTCAACATAAACAATTGTATTTAGAATATGTTTTGTAAAAATTATTTGGGGATAGTGATATAGCGAAGACACGAAAGGATAGAGCCCTTAAGAATCTTAAAGACTTGTATATGGAATATAGTGCTAAATTTAGTACCCCTAATGTCTCGAAGTCAAGTAGGGAGAATATTGTTCAAAAAGTTCAAAGAGAAAAAATGAAGATTTCTTGAAATTTGAAGAAGAAATGAGTCAAATTACTGATTTAGAAATAAGATCAGAATTAGATTCGTATTTGGAAGAGCCAAGAGATAAATCTGATGAGTTAGATATATTACTTTGGTGGAAATTAAATTCAAAAAAGTATCTAATTTTATCAATGGTGGCTCGTGATATTTTAGCAATTCCAGTGACAACAGTAGCTTCTGAGTCTGCATTTAGCACTGGAGGAAGGGTACTTGACCAGTTTAGAAGTTGTTTAAAACCAGACATTGTAGAAGCCTTAGTTTGTTGTCAAGATTGGATTCGTACAACTAAACAAAGTGAGTTAGACTCGATAGAAGTGTCAAAATTAGATATATTAATGGATGATATAAATATTTAAACATATTTTAAATTATGCTTTATATAGTTTTATTACTCTATTTGTTTATCTATATTATGTTTTGTTACGTATTATTATGCCTAACTGTCACTAACAAGGGAATTTTTTTTTTTTTAACTCTGCCATTGCTTTTTTTTTTTGCAATGCCGGTCCCAAGCCCGGATAAAAGAAGAGGGTATCCATTTCCTTGTTAGGTTGATAGTCGGTGTAAAAAAAAATATTGTCATCCCAAATGACAAAAAAATTCCCGCTCTTTCTTGGCCCTTTGGCTCGGCCCCGGCCCTTGAGGGCTGGGCTAGGGCCCAATCAATCCCGGCCCTTGAAGGGCTAGGGCCCTACTCTTATAGGGAAGGGTAGGGCTAGGGCTAACCCCGGCCCGGCCCCAACCCGGCCCTTTGACAGCCCTAATCGCGATTGGCTGTGATGCGGTCTCATTTCATTCACCTTGGACATGAAATTATGGCTCCCCAAATCAACTGCCTTTGTCAGGCAAACTATAAGAGGAAAATTTGTGTTAAGATTTTCATTAGTCGAACTCCTATGGTTAACCAGACACACGTCAGAACCAAAAAAGATGTTCTGACAGAATGCATACAGGTATGGAAAACACAACCATGTCATTGAAAATTTGAAATGCTCTCTCCCTTCAATTTAATTATCTCTTTCAATAAGTTTTCTATCTAAAGGTATCTAGATTAATTACCTCTACACAATGAATCGACTATAACCCCATTGTACATGAATCAATTATAGCACGTGGAACTAGTCTAAATCTTTAATTAAGAGTCAGGATATCCACGTTTATAAAAAGTACATTTTCATCAATCAAATCAAAAAGTACATTTTTTAGGGCGAGGAAATGAAAAGTTGAAGAAAATCTAATTTTTTTAGTGTTTAGTTATAATGTTAAGATTGGTTGCCAAGAAAATAGATGAAAACACGAAAAAGAAAAGAAAAATAACACAACTAAGAATTGTATTAGAAATCCAAAATTTTCTTTTCTTTCCCATGTTTTCACCTATTTTCTTAACAACCAAACATTGGATAAAGGAAATGAAATGTTGAAGAAAATCTAATTTTTTAGTGTTTGGTTTAAAATTTTTTTTTTTTTTGAAAAAAAGAGAAATTATCCATAATTTTCTTTTAAACTCTGATTACATTTTTTTTCTTCAAAAAAACCTTGAATTTTGGAAAGAAAATCATATCTTGTCTCAAATCCCGACAAACTACCACCATTGTAACTCCCGCCACATCTGCTACTTCCACCTCCACCTGCCACCACCACTACCACCGCCATCGCAGCTAGCAAACACTGCCACTGCCACCACCATTATCACCACCACCACCACCTCAACCTCCAACGTTGCTACTGTCGTCGCTTCCACACCGGCTGTCACAGTCTTTTCACATATTTTCTTGACAACCAAATATAGGGTTATTTTCTTTTCCATGTTTTTTTTAATTTTATTGGCAACCACACAGAGGGTAAGGGTTTTAGTTACTTGGGAATTGGGAGGAACCAATGTGGCAATTTAACTTTGACAGAGCCTCGAGTGGTTGGTGAAGTACGTCTGTTAGATGGAACAAGGCATCATCTCTTCTTATTCATCTCAAAAGCTTGAGGTAATAAAACAGGTATAGACGAAAGTAGTCTCTTTTAGTTTCCCACAAATTTGTACCATATTTCTTCAGTCCTTCCCAATGTAACAATAGCATGCTACTTCTACTTCTTGTAAGCGCTCGTCTGATGAGAAAAAGGTCCGCACTGTCCTTCAATGTCGAAAACTGCAAAATGCTCGAGCAAGCTCGATGAAATTGCTTAATAAAAATACTACAGAAACTAGGTAGTCTTCTCAATTGTAACCTGGTTTGTGTCTAAACCGTCAGAGGCATAAAACTGGAAAATCACTTCAAATTGATCAAGTTTAGAACTACCACCAGCACCAACAACAAGAACAACAACTAATGCCGATCTTGCAAGCTCAATTGACTATTTACCGACATTTGAAGGTTGTGGAATTGGAAATTCGCAGAAGCAACAATGATCTCTGAAGAAATCAAAATAGACTCAGAGAAAAAAAGAATGCAGAGTGGAGCTAGGGCAAGTAATATGAGATTTTCAGGAGAGAAGATTTAAAGTAGAAATGTGAAAAATAAAATAAAATAAAGAACTGAGATTAAAGGAATGGAATGGTGTTGCGGGAAATGCCCTAGGATCTAACGAGAATAAGGAGAAAGCAAACCAAAGCAATGAGAACAATTCCACACAAGATGCAATCACACAATAGACACGAGATACGTGGTTCGGCGAAAAGTCTACATCCACGGATGATGATGAATGAAGTTCTTCAGTATGAATGAATGAGGATGAATACAAACTTCCAAGAGATCTCTCACCCCAAAAGAACCTCGCTTTTGTGTTTCTCAATTAGTTACAAGCCCTAAGTCCAAATAATCTTTTTATATACCAAGGAATCCACTCTAATTAATTCGCCGTAACACCGCTCGGGCAGGAGCTATGACTCTGCTCGAGTGGAATGGACCCGAGACCAACTCACAAAATGCTGAAGGATTACGTGAGCTAAGCTCGAGTGGCCGCAGCCATGTTGTAGGTGAAGTCTCTCAAGAGGACCTTTGTTTTTTGTTAGAGTTAAACGAAACTACAGCAACCACACTACCATCTCCTTTTTTTAATGCCATGTTGTAAATGAAGTCTCTCAAAGATGAGTTTTGTTTGGCACACACCCAACCACACTACCATCTCCTCTCAAAGAGAAGTTCGCACCCGCCAAGTTCAAGGGTGGAGCCACCCCCCCCCCCCCCCCCCCCCCCCCCCCCCCCCCCCCCCCCGACCCAAAAAAAATATATTTGTAATTCCCTTATGTTTTGTTTTGGTATGATATAGTGGGCTCTTCAATTAAATTTTTTTTTTTTTTTTTTTAAGTAGACTTGGCCCCCCAAATTTTGTCTTATAAATATATAGTGGCCCTTTCAATTTTTTTGTCATATATATAATGGACCCTCCAATGGAGTCCGATTATGCCCTTTAGGTCGCCACATGTCTCTATTGACACATCTAAACTATGGTTAAAATTCACCCACTCTTAGGGTTGCCCTACTTATCCTTGGTTTTTTAAATAAATATTAAAAAATTTTAACCGTAGGAGTTAGTGAATTTTAACTAGGGTTCGAAAAGAAAATTGATATTTAAAAAAAAAAACCAAGGATAGGTGGGTGAATCTTAATCACAGTTAAGAGGTATCAATCAATAGGGACATGAAAAAAATTCTCAAAATAAAAAATTACTCAAACATGTATTTCAGCCCCCCATGAAAAATTCCTGCTCTGCCCTGCCCAAGTTTGTATTTTGAGTTGTGGAAACTTGTAACATTATTTTCTATTATCACTAGCAGGTGGCACGTGCGATGCACGTGAGAGAGAGGGGAAGGAGTTAACCACAGTGAATAAGAGTTAAAAGAGACACATGTTAACCCGCAGGTGCGATTGAACTCATTAGTGGCACGTACGATGCACGTGAGAGCGAGGGGAAGGAGTTAACAACAATTAATAGGAATTAAAAGGGACACATGTTAACTCACAGGTGCGATTGAAATCTCCCGAGTTCAATCGTGATTGGCTGTGATTCAAAATAGATAGATGAGCAAGGGGTAGTTTGGAAATTAAATCAAAGGCAAGGGATAGTTTGGGTTTCAAAACAAAACATTAAATTAAAATTTTGTTTTTATATAAGGGTACTATGGGAATTTTGGAAACATCATCTACGCCGGCCTTTCCCATTATAATAGTAAAGATTATTGGCTCGTTGGAGAGTAGTTGAATGTGCAAATCTTTCCTCATAATCACCTTCAATTGTTTGAACAAATGGTTTTTATATATCATTATTTGCTTTTTGTATGCATGCCCAAAGATCCCGAAAACTAGTCTTGTTCTTTCGGGGGTTAACCTGCCCATATGGTTCACAAATTAAGCAGACATGATCAATTGGTAAGCAGGCCCATAGTTAGTAAGTCGGAGTTCGGAAATTAATCGTCTAATTTTCTTTAAAATCAATAAAATTCAGAAGCAAATAAGGAAAAAGTCTGGCAATATATATAAAAAAATTAAAATAAGATTAGTGAATGCAAAATATAAATAAATATATTTCATATATTAAATATTTATTTATGATTTTTTCTTTCAAAAATATCATAAATAATTTGTGTTTAATTCTCGAAATTTGTGATTTTTGATTTTTTTCTTCAAAAAATTACAAATTCTTTACGAATTAATTATTTGATGAAAAAATCACGTAACATTCAAAACCTTTTTTTTTTTAATTAAGAACTTTATTATATGGGCATGCCAAGCACAAGAGGATGGCAGCCCCTCAAGACTTGTTACCATAGCTAAGGAGTTGGCCTTGTTACATAGAAGAAGTCTAATGTCCGTGCTCAGAGAAATAAAAAAAGGAAGTGTCTTCCATGTGCAGCATATAATGGTGCACAAATCATCTGGCCGGGCCCCACATCCGGCAATCACATTACTTGACCCTACCTGACGGGGCGCGGGGGGGGGGGGGGGGGGGGGGGGACTCGCGTCCAGATGTGATTGGTGGATTAGGCACTCCTGCGTAGGAGTTTTCCTTTGCAAGTCTGCCAAGATAATGAGCCCCATTCTCACCACCATAGGTCATGGCCAGAACCCATAGTTCGGAGTAGTTATTGAACAAGATGTTCGTGGACTACTCTAGCTCGGCTTGTTAAAATCGTTCGTTTATTCAGTAAATGAGTCGAGTTTGAACACTATTTTCGAGATCGTTTAATAAACGAGTCAAACTTGAACATACCCCTACTCAGTTTGACAAAAGCTCGATTTGTTAAGATGAGTATGCTATGTGTGCCAATTTGAGTGTGCTGTATGTAGGGGTGATTATTGAATAAGATGTTCGTGAACTACTTGGGCTCGGCTTGCTATAAACTCGAGCATCTTTCGTTTATTTAGTAAACAAGTCGAGCTTGAACACACCCCTACTCGGCTCGACAAAAGCTCGGTTCGTTAATATTGTATAGATGTATTATGCAGAATGACATGTGATGTAAATATAGATGAAAATGTTAATCAAAACGTCCAATGGTCAATGACATCAAATGTAAGTTTAAGTTAATGGAATGGGTAAAAGTAAAAGGTACATGAGAACTTACTTTAGGCCTTTGAGTCTTTGACCGAACCATGAATAAACCTTTGGATAAATCTTTTATCAGGATAAAACATACCTAGGGCTATCAAATCTCCTCGGTTTCTTTTCAAGGTTTCTTCTACCTTCGTGTGTTACTCCCGTTGATGATTCAAGCTGCGATTCCGGACAAAAAAACGGAAGACATGGTTCAGTTTTTATGCGATTGTAAACAGGTATATTCGAGTACTCATAAAACCCTCTTTCTCTTTCTAACTCTTCTGCAAATCTGTCTCTCCTGCGAATCTCTTCGTAACTCTTATGCAAATTTATGTTTTTTCTCATGGTTCCCAGTCGGATTTGTTTTGTGTTCCACCATAACAGCAACTCTTGAATATTGGCCGAGCGGGTCGAGCACCGACGAAGACATGGTTGAGCAGGTTTTGATGAAGACCCAAGATAATCATATGGTATTGTGTAGGCTCGTTAAAAGCTCGAGCTCATTTATGTTTTCATGAGCCGAGTTCGAATAGTAGTAAAATTTAGCGAGCCGAGCTCGAGCACCCCACTACTCGGCTCGTTCGGCTCGACTATCACCCCTACTGTGTGTGTTTGAACCGAGCTTGAATACACACAAAAAAAAACTAAGTGTGTTGTGGAGTGTGATGTGGGACTATAAGAAAGTGTATTGGCTATAAAAGAGGTGTTGAGAAAGAGAGAAAGATCAAACGAGTTGGCCACTCCCCTACTCTGCTTAACTTGGCTCGATGAGAAGGAACAAATGAGTTGGCCACTCCCCAACTCAGCTTGGCTCGATAACACTTTAAAAAAGATTTTTTTATAAAAAAATAAAAGTTTTATTTTGATTCAATAATTAAATCATTAAGCTCGTTCAAAGCTTGAGCTCTGCTCGAGTGAACCAAGCTTGAACACTGCTCGAACGAGCCAAGCTTGAACACATCACTCATATTTTGCTAACGAGTCGAGTTTGAACACTCTCCAAAAATTCTTTGGTTGGATAGAAGTTCGCCAGTTTGGCTTGGCTTAGTACCACCCCTACCCATAGTCCTCGCAATCTCCTTCTTTCTTTCTGAACCTTTTGTCTCCCACTCATTCTGGATATCACTTCTTAAATAAAACATGTAGATTAGTTCAAAGATGATATTTTTGCACAGACCGCTACAAGGATTCCTTGTAGAGGTCGGAGAGAGTGCAACACGTGACGAATGTCATTTTTGAAATAACAACAATTAAGAAGATTGATTTCTTCCGTTCTGATAATGATAATCTTTCTATGTAATTACGTGTCAGTCTCGAGGATTCTACAAGGAATCCTTGTAGGACTCTACAAAAGATCCGGGGCCATTAAAATAAAGGAAAGGGCCAAATTTAACTAACTCGCTGGACCAACAAAGATTGCGACAAAAAGCTCTCAATCAACACGGCCAAAAAAAGTGAGAAACCTGTCATCCAACAGTACCCCTACATCTATTAATGACTTTCATTAGCACCAAATTACAAAATTCACAAGAAAACAAATTAATTGTATTTACAATGAATAGTAAGATCAATTCCTGTACAAAATTTCCACCCAAAAAATAATAATACTAATCATGACCACAGGCAGGGGCGGAGCCAGGAATTTTTCATTGTCATTGCGGGGCCAAAATACATGTATAAAAAAAAAAAAAAAATTTGATTTGAAGGTATGGAATTTGGGTGGGGGGAAGGGGGAAGTATAAAAAAAAAAAAAAAAAAGGGATTGAGGGACCCACTGTTTATACTACTTCAATAAGGATTTCCAAAAAATTTGGGGGGGGGGGGTCCGCCCCTGACCACAGGATAGATACAAAGAATGAATATCCACGACCACAACGCAACTAACAGCTTCTTATTCTTGAAACAGTTTAAATATATACATCATGCGGAGCTTTCTTTTTACATTACATGGGGGCAAATGTGTACCACAGGGCGGAACTCCATTTTTACACTGCATGGGGGCAAATGTATAATAATCATGATGCAGAGCTCCGCATGAAATTAATCTCTTCTTGAAATGTACAGCCAACAACTGAATCTTATCCGACAAGCGGTGGAGCTCACTCTCCAACCAACTCCAAGGGGTTACTCAGAAATGATTTTCTTTTCCTTTTTGTTATTGTAGATGATAATGGTAATACCTTAAAATAAGAAAAGAGATTCAAAAACAAAAATCAAAATTGTATGTTGTTTAGGCTTTAGAAAAATGGAGCTCTGTGAGGGATTCCTTTCCTCTTGTTCAATCTCTTCCTTGGCTTCAAAATTGAATTCAACCCAAATTGATATTCCTTCCCTGATTCCTCTTCTTTCAGATTCTGTTCTGGGTTTTGATTTTCCGTGACAGATGAATCACTGATTACCAGAGCTGGGAATGAAATAGATGGAGAATTTTGATCCCCACCAGCCTTCTGTGAGACCACTGAGACCTGAAATTTCGTTTATACAGTAACAGGGACTGATTAGTTCTAGATTTTGATTAAAGTAAATAACATAAGTATTGAAATGCAGCTGAAGATATATTTTTGTTGGCTATTTACCTTGCAAGCAATAGAGCAGCGACCGTAAGGCCCTGTTAATATTCTGTCACAGATCTCGCAAGAAGGGCCGCTGTTCGATTTTGATGGCTTCGGTTGTGGACGAGGATTCAGAAACACTACTCTTGTCCCATTGCTTTTATATGGCTATCAAATTAAATCACAATAAATTAGACTTAAGAAAATCCAATGGAGCAATTTCAGATGGAACTAAAGACAGAATTTCTGATTAATTAGAATAGCAATAGAGAAACAAACTCAAAACTAGAATAATAATCAAACAATCATACATGAAATGAACAATAAAATTCCACAGTAAATCATTGAAAAAATTGAGAAATTTCAAAAAAGAAAAAAGACTGATTAAGGCCCTAACTAATCAAACTAAATAATCCATGAAACAACAAATAAACCTAAGAAGAAAGATACTGAATCGAATGTGATTCAATAATTAAAAAAAATAAAGATGAAATTAAAGAATACCCATTTGGATCGAGAATTAATCTAACCCATTTGGATCAAGAACTAATTGAAAGGGAAAAATCCCGTACATGCCACACGTCTATAGCTGCTTAGTTGGTAGAGGAATGTTAGCAAAACGCCACCTGTGAATGAGTCTGAGGGGGCGGGTGTGCACCCTGAAATAAGCTCCGATGATAAAGTCAGTATAAGGCACAAGCACATGAACATATGAACATATGAACATAATAGTATAAAGATACTTATCGTGAGGTCACTGGGTATATGCACTTGAGGACGAGCTCTGGTGTTATGCTCTGGAGATTGTAGCTCAGGAGGCACAAAGAATATGGCTCAGACAACGTAGCTCTGACAACGTAGCTCGCATAAGGCACAGACAGCGTAGCTCTGACAAGGCACAGACAACGTAGCTCTGACAACGTAGCTCGGATAAGGCACAGACAACGTAACTCTGACAAGGCACAGACAACGTAGCTCTGACAACGTAGCTCAGATAAGGCACAGACAACGTAGCTAAGATAAGGCACAGACAACGTAGCTCGGATAAGGCACAGACAACGTAACTCTGATAACGTAGCTCAGATAAGGCACAGACAACGTAGCTCAGATAAGGCACAGACAACGTAGCTCTGACAAGGCACAGACAACGTAGCTCTGATAAGGCACAGACAACGTAGCTCAGATAAGGCACAGACAACGTAGCTCTGACAAAGCACAGACAACGTAGCTCTGATAACGTAGCTCAGATAAGGCACAGACAACGTATACGTTGTGCATCAAATAACGGGTACGTTGTGCATCAAACAACGGGTACGTTGTACATCAGACAACGGGTACGTTGTACATCAAACAACGGGCAACGAGCTCAGCACTACTCACAACACAACGTGACAACGTATTCGGCACTATTCACAGCAGACAACGCTACAACGGATTTAGCACTAGTATCAGCAGACAATGCTACAACGGATTCAGCAATATTCATGGCCTATTTGAGAGAATCCGGTGACCATAATAGATTGTGAGGCCATAAAGAGCATCAAGTAGCCAGATAACACCAAAGGAAGATGAGAGAATCAGGTGAGTGGCCGCCTGCATAGCCCTTCGGGGTAGGGGTGTGAATGACTCAAGCTTCTCAGATCTCCTTCTTCCTCTTCTTATTCTACCCTTTATTTCCTCTCTTGCCTTCCGCACCATCCTTTTCTTCTTTCTGGTGATTCTTGCTTATTTATAGGCATTTGAAGTCATCATGACTTGTGTAGTCATGATGAGGTCACCTGTCAGACAACACTCAAGAGAGCCAGCACATAGCCCAAGTGGGCTTATGTCGGCTAAATTGTTAGAATTTGCTAGAGTGAGAAATTCCTATTTTACCCCTTCTTTTTACTCTTTTTTACGAATTTTATCCCTTACACTAATCTATATAAAATTTGAATAAATTGAGAAGAGAGAAGAAACGGACAAACCTGGACATTAGAACAGTCAAGATACTGCTGCATTTCTTTAAGATGGACAACGTCACGATAGACATATTTGAAGATCTTGAGCAGCTTATGATCGGAATTATGAACAGCCGAAGAGAGACAATGGTGACAGAAGCTGCATTGACAGTCCACACAGTACACATTCATCTCGTTCTTTCGAAGCTCTAAGTGATCCAAGCAAGAACCGAAGAACTTGCTTTTCAAAAGTGTATCCATCCAATCCAGATTGTTACTCTTCTTCTTTTTCGGCAAAATAAATCCACCATTAAAACCCTACAACCCAAGACTCCAAGTAGAAACCCAAAAGTGTGGATACAATTAAACTCTAGAACCCAAGAAATTTGATCAAAATCCATGACTCGAAAATCTGAATATAAAAAAAGTGAAACAAAATTCAAAATTCAATCAACAAATATCAATTAAAAAAAAAAGGGTCTCACCATTTCTGCAAATTCGAATGTGGGGTTGCCCTAATTTTGAGGATTATACGAAGAACAGAGCAGAAACTTGAATTCGCAATAGGAAAGAAGAGAGGGAATGTGAAACGGCGGCTGAAATTAGAGAGAAAAAATAAAAGGATTTTGCTAGCCCAGTCGCAAAACTTCCTTAGACGCAACTCTAGGGCTACAAATGTCATACATATTTTGTTTTTTATTTTTTAAATGTTTTAAAAAATCCAACGACTCCACGTGATAGGGTTAATATTGCATCTGTGGAAACTTTTGCATTGAGTGCGACTGGGAATAGCACTCCTCAAAATAAAAATGTAGATACTTCAAATTTTAAATTACCTAGATTTTGGGAGATTGCCTAGGAAGCACGGATACGGATACGGGATATAGATACGATACGACGATACGGAAAAACCTAAGAAAATAGGATACGGGTACGGCCAGGATACGTCTGTAATTTTTTTTATAAATAATAATAATACTATATTTTGTATTATAAATAACCATTGGTTCAGTTCTGTTTATGTATAAAAAAGACCATGTTTATGCAAAAGCAAAAGAAATAGAGTCATCTCATCATCCACTAAGCAAAAAAAAAAGTCATCCAATCATCCACTAAACAAAATATAAAGAAGACCATGTCCATGCAAAAAAAAAAGCGATAGGGTCACACCTACGGGTATCCCAAAAAAAATTAAATAAAAATAAAATTTTTTTTTTTTAAAAAAAATAAAATAAACGGCCGTATCCGGGCGTATCCCGGACGTATCCTAGCGTATCCATGCCGTATCCGAAATTAAAAATTTATTTTTAATTAACAGGATATGTTTCAGCTGTATCCCGTACGTATCCCGCCGTATCGGAGGTGTATCCATATTTGATATGTATCAGATACGGGTACGAACCCCTATTATCCGTGCTTCCTAGGAGATTGCATACTAAGGGAACCAAATCCTCTAAGGTTATTTGATAAATCCAGTTATGCCCCTGAGTTTGCCACGTGTCCCTTTTGGTCCCCTTTAACTGTGGTTAAGAATCTTAAGATTCACCCACTTAGGGTTCACCCACCCATCCTTGGTTTTTTTTTTTTTTTAAATATTAAAATTTTAATATATTGTTAATATTAAAAAGGTGTTGATTTTCATTAGTTGAGCTTGACACGCACGACAAATCCAGAAAAGATGATCTACGAGAATGCATGCAGGAATGGAAAACACAACGATGCCATTAAAATCTAAAAGGGGGGAAATTGGTGTGACATCCTTAGACGAACCTGAGCAGAGCCTTGGACGAACTCGTGAGCAATGGACGAATCATGCTGAGTCATGGACAACCCATGCAGAGCCTTGGACGAATACGAACAGAATCCTGGACGAAGACGTGTAATGAACCTTCAGATACGTTCCACATACACCATATTAATAAGAGCGAAGAATGGGCAGATCGGCAGAAGGATGCACTCATGATTTAGAAATTATCTCTAACCAAATATTAAATGTTGATCACCTTAAATCACTTCGGGGATCTGCGTCGACATTCTAGGAAGAGACCTACATTTATGTGAGGGTCCTTACTTGATGTAAGCATCATTATTGAACCAGATGTATGACCATCCATCTACAGACAAGGGTTGACAATTCTCCCAAAGATAACTCTCCACTTCCTCAGTTTCACTATTCTCTAAGTGCACAGACCCTACCTAAGAACTCCCACAGAACCCTTCATTTATTCCCATCTTTGATTCGTATTTAGTACTAACTTAAGCTTCAGAGTGTCTTTGACAGGGCGGAAGGCCTCTCCTCAACAATTCCCATACAAGCTTTCATTCTTCTTCCTTCATCCTTTAACCCTTCAACCAGTAAACTAGGGACAACTAGAGTCTTCGAGATTTTTCCCTTATAAATCGGCGCTGTCTGTGGGAAACACCTTGATCCTCAAGCACAAACCCTCTTTTTGATACTTCACACTCTTCGTAATGGCAGGACATGTCACACCTGAGGAAGACCTGTCCCAAGTTAGCCAAATCATTTTCATGCAGCAGCAGCAAAGGGAAGATATGCAAAGACAGCAGGCCACCATGAATCATCTGATCTTCGACCACCAGACACTCCAACAAAGAATGATAACAGTCGAGCATAATCGTGCTCAAACTGATGATAATACTTTGTCTGTTTTATAGACTATATATGCCTTACTCGAGATCTCCACCGAACCAACATTCTCGAGCAGGCATCCCCTCATACAATCTTGATCGTCCGGACATGTCACGGCTCACTTATCACAATCCCCTAAAATTTCTCTCTACATTCTCTCTCTCTATTCTTCTTATCTCTCTCTTTATCCCTCCTATCATAATCCCTTAAAACCTCTCTCTACATTCTCTATCTATCTTTTTTTTTATCTCTATCCTTCTTATCATAATCTCTTAAAATCCTTTTAATGGTTTTTGAATTGTGAGGGAGACATTTGAGAGAGAGTTAACGATTGAAATTATAGATAGAGCTGTGGAGGGAACAATCCTCTAAAATCTCTCCAATGGTTTTTAAATTGAGAGGGAGACGTGTGAGAGAGAGTACTTAACAGTTGAGATAAAGAAGGGTGTCACGTGAAATCCTTAAAATAGAACTCATAGGATTCTTAGAGTTGAAGATTGGAGAGCAAATAGAGGAGGTTAAGTGATACTTATTTCTTTATATTATAGTATAGATTAGTATCAATTAATAATATTTACATATTATAATATTTAAAATATTATAAATAAATATTTTTTTTATATATTTCAAGCCAGTTCGAGCTTGAATCAATTTGAGCTTGAGCTAAGCCAAAAATTTCAAGCTGAGCTTCGAGCCAAGAAATTCAAGCTTGAATCGAGCTCGAGCCTAGCTGGAACTGCTCAAGCCCAACTTGGCTCGAATAAACCCCTAATTGGGAGACATAGAGAGCTAGAAGGAATGAGAATGGAAGAGCTATGGCCTATGGTAGCAACAATGGGGCTCATTATCGAGGCAGACTTGCATAGAAAAACACCTACTGGCCAGGCCTACTCTGTCAAACACATCTGGCGGATGCGAGTCCACCGTAAGTATTAGAGAATACAGAGGAGTATTGTAACCAGATGAGTAAGATACACTATTTCATTCAAGTGTATCTCGTCATAATATTAGATTCACATTAATCAATGATAGATTTGATTTGGATTATGTATGATTAGATTAAGTGGATTTACTTTTCATAAAGTCTATCATGTTATATCTATATACACCCTAAGTCATCAAAATATATTCAATAAATTCATTTTCTATCCGGCCCTGTCAAGTAATGTGGAGTCCTGCCCATAGTTAGTAAATTCGCGTACTATACGCGCATTATACATGAATAATACTTATAACGAATCATACGTATAATTCATCCGTATTAATCAAAGCAAAGTAAACATTTGCAAATTTTTTAAGTAAGACGAATTATTCACGAATCGTTCACGACTTATTCGCGAATAATATATATATATATATAAACCCGTAAGATAAATCCCAAATCCTCTTTCTTCCTTCTTGCATGAGCATGCAACTCTCTTTCTTTTTATTTCTTTTTTTTTCTCAATCTCTAACATTAGTCCCTATCTCATTGGCCACAATGTAACTAATAGTCGTCAGCCACCAGTCATGAAGCACTCATTAGTCATTACTTAGTCCTCTCATTTTTTCTTGATTTCTTTTCCTCCCTAAATCTTAAACCCTAACTATTTCACAATCGTCATTTGTTACAATAGCACAACCAACCACCAGCAGTTTGAGGACCAAGTATCCGACTTTATAGTATTGTCAACACCAACAAACCACTCTCCCTTCCAAGAGCGACTCTCTCTCTTTCTCTCTTAATCTCCCATCTCCCTTCCAAGTTCGACTCTCTCTCTTTAATTCTCCAATTGCACTTTTATTTTCATTTTCTATAATATGAGGTAAAGATTGGATGCATTCTTTAGAAATTTTATATATGTAATCGTATATATTTAGACGAATTTTTCAACAAATTATTGAGTATTGGCCCGAATTATACTCGAATTAATTTTGTACCGTAATTGTACCGTACTATTGAATGCAAATTCCTGAATTATACTCGAATAATTTCCGTACCGAATTTTTACCGTACGCCGAATTGCTAACTATGGTCCGGCTAGATGATTTGTGCAACCATTATATGCATCACTTCACATGGAAGACAAAACATCTTTCTGATTTTTCTTAGCATGGACATTAGGCTTCTTCTCTCTAACAAGGCTCTCACTCCTTAGTTTTCTTAGCATGGACATTAGGCTTCTTCTCTCTAACAAGGCTCTCACTCCTTAGCTAGGTATGGTAACGTGAAAGTGACCAAGTGAGGGGAAAAAAAGGTTTTAAATGCTCCTTTGAACGGTTTTCTTTGGATTACTAAGATTATCTAATCAATGGAAGCTCCTATTCATAGTTAATCTCTTCTTTTAAATTCTATTTGAATGAGCATTAATCTTATTGAGTAATATGCAGTTTTTGACATTGAAAGACAGTACAGACCTCAAATGGGTAATGCTTCTGAGACCGTACGGTCTCAGACCTAACCGAGACCTCGCCTCTTGTTGGGGCGTCCAAGTCTACAAATACCAGCCACTTGCTTAACCAATGTAAAGGGTAGATTGGTAATTTCGAAATTAAATTAAATCACCTTCTTCCTCATTCCTCTTCTTTCTTCCCGCCTTATTGAACAAGAGGAGCGTTTGGGAGAGAGTTGGCTTCTTCTTGCTTTTGAGAGAGAACCCAGCCACAAAACCTTCTCCTCCAAGGAACAGAGAAGGACATCTCCTTCCATTTCTTCTCTCAAAGGTATGCCCTCTCTCTCTCTCTCTCTCTCTCTCTCTCTCTCTCTTTTCCTTTTTTATAGGTTTCGTAAGATACAGAGGACGGCGGAATTTTTTAGATGTAGAACGATTGTTGCCGTTCTCCTTTTCTGGCCTTAAGACATGGTAGGATGACCTATGAGGTTTAATTTTGGGCCTCGGATTGTCTCTGGCCAGAAAGGGCTCTCGGGGTTCCATACATTGTGTGACAGTTGGCGTAAATATGGGGAGAAGTCATTCCATTTTCTCCCCATAATTTTGACTCCTCTCCATTTGATATCTCTCACCCTTATTCTCACACACTTATCGCCACATGTCTTACTATGGGTAGAGAAGTCAAAATCATGGGCCCCATGATTTTGACTTCTCCACCACTTGTCACCTATTCTATGGAACCCCGAGACAAGCCCTTTTTGGCTTCACCAGAGACAATCCAAGGCCTTAATTTTGTTATTGTAAACCCCTTAATGGGGTTTTGTTTTGCTACCGTAAACTCCTTAATGGGTTTCGATTATGTTCTTTTTTATTTTTATTTTTCACTAACCTATGTGCCAAAAGACACTAATCATTTGATTAGGAATATGTGACCTTCTATATGCAGTCAGATTTTTCACATTAGTATTTTGAATCAATAATTCTTAAATACTTTGAACGTTAGATCAATGATTGTAATTAAAATGATTTAGCATCCCTCATTTTTGAGATATGGTTCTATAGCTGTCTTTGATGTAGAAATGTTACATTAATTGCATTTATTAGTTGTTGAGATTGTTGCTGTATTTCGTAAGCTTCCTAGTTTTTGTTTGCACAATGCAAAAAAGCCTATACACTTGATTTCTAAAGCTTACACCATCCCTTGCCACACAGATTATTTGAAAGCCATAAGCTAGATGTGACTTACATTTCACATTTCAAGGCCAACAATCCGAATACTAATTTTCACTTACACACTAGGTACGTAGGAAGAATCCTCACAGGTTGTGATCTATAAAAGATCCTGGCGTTAAATTTTTTGGTTTTCAGGCATATCTAGGCATTTAACTATCCGTTTGATTTTCAAGCTAGAGCTTTACAATGGATAGATAGTTGAGACAGCCTCTGAGCTAAATGTTAGTGTTGGCCATTCGACTGTATCAACCCTATTTCATACTAACCACGCTAGTGATTCCCCCGTTGACACTTGCCTAATAGTTACGTGTATCCCTTCCTCGGAGTCTGGAGGAATCTTATTTATGAAGCAAGATATGACATCAGTCTAGAGTCGTGCCTAGATATTGCGTTTTAGCTCAAACCATGGCTAAGATTGTTAAGATTGTTTAGGTTCCTCAGTTTGCTAGCAAATTAAGTATTCATTTATGAGCTCTTAATAGAAGTATATATCCAGTTGATCGAAAGTGGTGTTTCTTAAAGAATAATAGGCATTAAAGTGGATAATAAGTTTCCGCCATCAGAGTACACCTGACCTTGGATAATACCTAGAAACTAATGCCACCACTTGTCTATCATTATCTGTACAGATCCCTGCTCCAGCCTCCAAGCTGTGATTGCCCCCTTTTTGGTCAGTTTCCTTGTTTCCGCCATATTAGCGCATTATCATTTTGGGGATCAGTCTCATGTACTTGCCAATCTTTGACAGAGAACATGCAATCCCTGATCAACTCGTCTCCTGCGAATTTTCCCCTACAAGTACTTGTAGCAGGAATTGCAAGTGCAGGCGGGCTACATTATCAGTTTATGCCATGTCTACAGATTTTAGGTAGTTTTGACAGTCATAAACTTTATTTAAAGTTATGAACACTACTAACTTGGGGACATTTTGGATTACTGGTGATGCTGCTTATGAATGGGTGGCTGATTTATTTGATTGTCTAGCACTTCTTATTCTCTGAAATTGGCTATGTATGGAATGATGATTTTGGGTCTGCTGCCATATTTTTTCCTCCATTAATTTTCTTTGATCTTGTAGGAATGTGTAATAGGCTAATAGCCAATATATATGTGTTTGGTTAATATCCTCTATTTATTTGATTTTTCCTCCATATTGGATTTCTATGAGCAAATAAATATTTCCCTTGCAAAATCCAACTAAGAAGTGTTGGGTTAGTATTCAACTTTAGTGTGAAGAAAGAAGCCAGCTCCAGCTGTAAGTGGTGAAATCTCACCGCTTACTTAACACCCCACAAGAGAGGGGTTGTGCTCTTTTTACCGTCACAAATCGAGTTCAACCGAAGAGCAGCAAGGAAACACTCTTGCTGCCCCAAATTGAAATTAAATAAATGGAGCCTTTAATAAACCCCACCATGGCAGCAAGGTGTCCCCTTACTGCCCCAAATCAAACTTAAAACAAAGGGGGTCATTAATAGACCCTGGTTTGGCAGCAAGGAAGCACCCTTGCTGCTCCAAATTAAAATTAAATAAATGGGGTCTCTAATAGACCTCACCATGGTCCCCTTGCTGTCCCAAATCAAATTTAAATCAAGGGGTCATTAATAGACCCCAGCTTGGCAGCAAGGTGTCCCCTTGCTGCCCCAAATTAAAATTAAATAAATAGGGTCTCTAATAGGCCCCACTATGACAGCAAGGTGTCCTCTTGCTGCTCCAAATCAAATTTAAATCAAAAAGGGTCTTTAATAGATTTATGTATTAATATACAGTAGGCCCTCTTATAATTAATATTTTATACAATAGCCCCTCTCATAATTAATATTTTATAAGTTAATAATCTCTAATAATTAATAAATTTATAAGGAACCAACTTGGTTCTATAGTGTATAATTAATAATCTCTTATACTTGCTATTTAATAATTTTTTAAGAAAGTTCTAGTATATTATTAATTATAAGAGATGTTTTTTTATACTATATTAATACATAGTCATACGTCTCTTATAAATACTTTATGATGGTTTAGGTATCAGGAAGAGAAAGAGATAAAATTATTTTAAATATTTTGATTATGTATAATAAATTATCATATACATAATATAAACTATAAAGTTTTAGATATTTTAAAAAGAAAAAACTAAAAAAAATCATTGTATGGAAACTTCAAAATAATTAACAAAAGTTAAAGGGAGAATTCCACAAATAGTAGAGTTCAAAATTAATTTTGCCTCTTCCCAAAATAAATGATGTTTTTTCTTCTATTTGAAAAATGAGTTAACTATACCTAACTGAAATTACCATATATTAACCGTATACATTTGTATCTACATGAAACTTATAAAGAAAATAAAATACATTCAGAAGAAATTATGAAAAGAATATTTTGATGAACCATTATAATGATTCTTATATATAATATTCTCTTATAATTAATATAATTTCTTTCCACCAAGGTTATTGATTACAAGAGAGTCTACTGTAACTTAACAATCTCTAATAATTAATAAATTTGTAAGAAAACTGACACGTATTCCTTATTGCTGTACATTACCCATAATCGACAACAGCGACGATGTCGGCGCAAACGCAAAGCAAAACATTCCAGCGGAGTCCACCGGAATCAGGCAATTCTTTGGCGGCAAGGGTAACGATTTCCTGCCGGGAAAATGAAGCGGTCAGGACTTCAACGCTCGTCTTCAACGATAGATCGTAACAAGTGTCAAACAACGAAACACCGCTCGTAGACTCTAACTCTCGAGTACCCTCACCGAACGCGTCGCGGAGCGAGTTATACGCCTCGGTCTGTAACCGAGTCACGGCCGTTCCCGAGTCGATGATGATTCCTCCGCTACCACTCTCGTCCATCTAAGACGATGACGGAGGAATTGACAGCAACTTCCCTCCAACGCTGATCCCCGTTAAGCCCATGTAGTAAAATGTGTCCACTTGATGGCTACGGAGTAACAGAGCTGTAACGGCGCTACGGGGTTCGGCTTAGCCAAACCGGGGAGTTGAAGCTGAGTTGGAGTCGCGGTCGACGAGACAGTAGGAGAAGCCGAGAAGGAGGAAGTCTTGACCTGAGATGGAAGCGAGAGCAAGCCGCCGCCGAATCCGAGCAAGCCAGAGATAGTTTGACATTTGGCTTTGGCTTGTCTCTGGCGAAGCCAGAAACCCCTCTCGGGGTTCCATACATTGTGCGATAGTTGGCCAAAAAATGGGGAGAAGTCATTTCATTTTCTCCCCCTTTTTTTGACTTCTCTCCATATGATATCTCTCCCCTTTATTCTCCTACACTTATCGCCACATGTCTTATTAAGGGTGGAGAAGTCAAACGTGAGCCCCATGATTTTGACTTCTCCACAACTTGTCACCTATTCTATGGAACCCCAAGATAAGCCCTTTCTGGCTTCGCCAGAGACAAACCAAGGCCTTGACATTTATAGAATGTAGATAGAGATTGCTAATGCCCAATTGTAAATAAGCATTTATAGTAATGTCCAAGCCCAAAACGTTAAGAAATATAGGGAAACAGACCTTCGGTCCTTGGGGTGTTGGCCTAACCGCACCCCAAATACCAATGTTTTTTTTAAGTGGCTGAGTCAAAATATGTTTCTGGCAAGCGTGTGTGAGTTTCAAAACAAGGTAATGGACTCATGGTTCAACATTAATTATACCATGTATGCATATGCATTAACAAATTTACATGTGGTATTGCTAGACTTGATGAATACTTTTACTCACCGTATGACAATTCAGAAACCCTTTTAACCTTAGATAAGCTTAACTAAATTAAAGTTTAGAATTTTCTTTTCTAAAAACTAAGATTGGATTGCTTACGGGTGAGTGAATCTTAAGTGTAAAAAAGGCATGGACCAATAAGGACCGGTCATTTCGTTACAAACGGATATTTTAAGAGATTGTGATAAGAGAGAAAAAGAGAGATTATGATAAGAGGGATAAAGATAAAAAATAATAGAGAGAGAATATAGAGAGAAATTTTAGGGGATTGTGAAAAGAGGGATATAGAAAGTGTAGAGATTTATTTTTTTTATTCACACTGTCTCTCTGTAATATTATTAGATTATAAACTAGAAGAGACCCCGTGATGAACGCGTGTAAATATAAAAATAAATCCCTACACTCTCTCTTTATCCCTCTAATCACAATTCCCTAAAATCTCTCTTTACCTTTTCTCTCTCTATCATTCTTTTCTCTCTCTTTATCCCCCTTATCACAATCTCATAAAATATCTCTCTATATTCTCTATCTATCATTCTTATCTCTCTTTATCCCCTTATCACAATCCCATAAAATATCTCTCTATATTCTCTATCTATATGTCTTATCTGTATCCATCTTATTACAATCTTCTAAAATCCCTCAATGGTTTTTGAATTGTGAGAAAGACGCGTGTATCTTCTAAAATCCCTCCAATAATTTTTGAATTGTGAGGAAGACGTGTGTATCCCTTAAAATTCCTCCAATAATTTTTTATTTGAGAGGGAGACGTGTGTGTGAGAAAGAGTTAACAGTTGAGATTAAATAAAGGGTGACAGGTGCATCTTTAAAAAAGAACACATAGGATTTCTGAGATTAAAGATTGGAGAGCAAAGAGAGGGGGTTAGGTGACACTTATTTCTTTATATTATAGTATTAAGAGAGATCCCGTGCGATGCACGGTATTAATTAAGATATCTAAAATTAAATAATATTATTTATTTAATTTAAATAATAAGTAATATATTTTAAGAATATTTCATAAATTTATTTTTAATAGTATTAGTTTTTTATTATTTGATATACATTATTATTTGTATTAATTAATTAATTTTATAATAATAATAATTTATTATTATTATAATAATATTTATAGGAAAATCATAAGTTTCTTAGTATTAAACTTAAATTAACACACCAAGAGTTGGGAGATAAGAGATAACTGTACAATAGTGGAGATAGATAGGGCTCTAGGATGAGATAGTGGATCTCAAACCTGTAAGAGTTGGAGATAAGAGTGGAGTCTACAATAGTGAAGATAGAGTGGGCTTTAGGATGAAATAGTGGGTCCCAAAATTGAACCGTGGAGAGAAGGACACATGTCATCTCTAAAATAGAACTTATGAGATTCGAGTGATCGAAGTTTGGAGAGCAAAGAGAAAAATCTTATTTCTTTATATTATAGTAGTAGATAGAGAAAAATAGATATGTAAAGTCGAAGTGAGCATCAATGGAGCTGAATCAAATTGGCCTGGCATGAGCTTGACTTGGCATGAGCTTGACTTGATTGTAATTTTGAGCTTGGAAAAAACTAAGCTCGGCTTGATCAAGCCAAAAAAGCTTGGCTTGAACTTGGTTTGATTGAGCCGAGCTGAGCCTTTGAGCTGGCTTGGCTTGCATGCACCCCTCCTCCCACGGTCCCACCCATTCTTGAAATCACTTCTTGAATGAAAAAAGTTTAGATTTGGCCATTAAAATAAGGGTAATGGCCAAGTCTAACTAACTCGCTAGACCAACAGATATTGCGACCAACAGATATTGCGACAAAGGCTATCAATCAACACGGCCATAAAAGTGAGAAACATACCATCCAAAAAAAAACCCCCCAGATCTACAGATCTACTAGTCACTTTCATTAGCACCAAACCAAAATTCATATAAAAACAAATTTTATTTACAATGAAGAGTAATAAGATCCATTCCTGTACAAAATTTCCACCCCCAAAAAATAATAATACCAATCGTAACCACAGGATAGATACAAAGAATGAATATCCACCGCCACGATGACCACTACCACAACCACCATGACCACCACCACCAGCTTCTTATTCCTGTACTGTACAGCCAACAACTGAATCTTATTCGACAAGGCGGTGGGGCTCACTCTCCAACTAACCCCAGGGGCTACTTAGAGAAGTGATTTTCTTTTCATTTCTACCATTGTAGATGAGAATGAGATATACTCTTATCATAATCCATGGTGATACCTTCAAATCAAAAAAGAGATGAAAAAAAATTCAAGATTGCATCTTGTAAAGGCTTCAGAAAAATGGAGCTCTGTGAGGGATTTCTTTCCTCCTGTGCAATCTCTTCCTTGGCTTCAAATTTGAATTCAACCCAAGTTGATTTTCCTTCCCTGACTCTACTGCCACTGATTCCTCTTCTTTCAGATTATGTTCCGGGTTTTGATTTTCTGTAACAGATGAATCACTGATTAACGGAGCCGGGAACGAAATAGATGGAGATTTTTGATCCTCACTAGACTTCTGTGAGATCACTGTTACCTGAAATTTCGTTTACAGTAACTGGGACTGATTAGTTCTACATTTTGATAGAAAGTAAATAAAACAAGTATTGAAATATTGTGTTGGCTATTTACCTTGCAAGCAATAGAGCAGCGACCATAAGGCCCGGCTAAATTATTGTCACAGATCTCGCAAGAATGGCCACTGTTCGACTTTGATGGCTTCGGTTGTGGACGAGGATTCAGAAACACTACTCTTGTGCCATTGCTTATATAAGGCTATCAAATTAAATCACAACAAATTAGTTACAAAAATTACAATGGAGCAATTACAGATGGAACTAAAGACAGAAATTCTGATTAATTGGAATAGTAATCGAGAAGCTGAAAATGAGTAATTCATTAAAGAAAATAATCAGATCCAATAATGAAAAAATGCCCCATTAACTAAGTCCCCATTTGGATGATTGTCGTTTTTCCGTTTTAAAAAATTGAATGCAACTCATTTTTAAAAGATAATACGGAAAGAAAATTAATTCACTGAAAAACCCTTGATTTTCAGTTTTTCGGTTTTAAAAACAAAAATTTGGAAGGCGTGAAAAAAATAAATCAAGAGAGAGATAGGAAACAAGGTTTGTTACCTTAATTTTTGATACTTTTGATATTAGATTTGGAAAACAAAAAAAAGTTTACCAAATATGTTTTACGCAAAAAATTTCAAAATTTTGATTAAAAAAAAGTGCAGCCAATTAGAAGAAAACTGGTGAAAATAACCATAGAAACTACAGATGAAATTAAGAATGCAAATAATCAAACAAATCATACATGAAATAAACTATAAATTCCACATTAAATCTTTGAAAAAATCGAAAAAATTGAAATTTTTTTTGATCAATGCCCTAACTAATGAAACTAAATAATCCATGAAACTAGAAATAAACTTAAGAAGAAAAATATTGAATCGAATGTGATTTAATGATAAAATAAAATAAAGATGAAATTAAAGAATACCCATTAGGATTGAGAATTATCAAACCCATTTAAATTAAGAACTAATCTAAAAAAAAAAAAATTGTATACCTGAACATTAGAACAGTCAAGATGCTCTTTAATTTCTTGAAGGCGGACAACGTCACGATAGACATATCTGAAGATCTTGAGCAGCTTATGATCGGAATTATGAACAGCGGAAGAGAGACAATGGTGACAGAAGCTGCATTGACAGTCCAGACAGTACACATTCACCTCGTTCTTTCGATGCTCTATATGATCCAAGCAAGAACCGAAGAACTTGCTTTTCAAAAGTGTATCCATCCAACCCTTACTCTTCTTCTTTTTCGGAAAAATAAATCCACCATTAAAACCCTAATAAAACCAAAGAATATATCCAAGTAAAAAGGAAGAAGTAGAAATCCAAATGAAGCTCTAGAAATCAAGAAATTTGATCAAAATCCATATCTCGATTCAAAAACAGAATATAAAAAGGTGAAAAAAAATTCAATTAAAACAAAAGGGTCTCACCATTTCTGCAAATTTGAATGTGGGGTTGCCCTAATTTTCGAGGATTATGCGAAGAACAGCAAAAGAAAGAAGAGATGGAATGTGAAACGGCGGCTGAAATATAGAGAGAAAAAACAAAACAATATTGTAGATATATACTGTACTCTTATTTATACAACCAACGGGCGACAAATGAGCACCATCGTAACCTATAAATCATATTGATTCAGACGGTCAAGATCTAATGACTGGGATACGTATCTTCCTCGGATTTTACGGTATCTCGTCACAGCTGGAATTTTGAGCTACTCGTTAGTCTTTTCCCGCCAATTTGAGTCTGATCCCTAACAATTTTAAAGGAAAATAATCACCTCCTCAGGAGGCGTCTCGGCTCCCTTTTTCTTCCCACGTGTCGCCTTTGAACTCTTGTTAACTGTGGTTAACATTCACTCCACCACTAAAGGTCACCCATCTACCCTTACTTTTTAAGAGAATAATAAAAAATAAAAATTAACCACAGGTTTAAAAACTTAACACGAGTTCATAATAATAGTTTTTTTTTTTACCAGTAATTAGCATACTTAGGAAATGGTTTTTAAAATCCAAGGCTGGACCTCATTGGTCCATGCCCTCCACTTAAATACCCACCTCAGTTAGTGAGAATTTAAGAAAGGGGGAGGGGGGGGCATGGACCAATGAGGCCTGGTCTTGAATTTTAAAATTCATTTCCCCGGTACGATAACTATTTCCCTTTTTTTTTTTTTTTGGTGGTAAGAAGTTCATAATAATAGTTGAAGGGGAGGCTTTGTGAGGTGAGGAGCGTTCCCATGATTTTAAATCACCTAGATTTTGGGAGATGGCAAACAAAATTGTACTGGTTTCTGTTAGAGATTTAAATATTCCGGTCGGGTTAAGAAAGCATAGATTGGGTATCAATTTTAGAAGGGAAATAAAAAACGAGAAGCTGACCCATGTTCTCATTGGTCCATGTCACCTTTTTACCACTTATCAACTACTGTGGTTAAGATTTATTCACCCCTTAAGGTTGAATAATCTAACCATGGTTTAAAAAAAACAAAAAATAAATTATTTATTTTAATTTAATTAAGTTTAACCATGATTAAAAAAGTGTTAAAAGGGATAGGACACTTCGATAGCTTAGTCCTCTTCTCAGGACTCTTTTTAAAAAGACTTCAAATTATCTTGGAGTTCGATTATGCCCTTGGGGTTGTCATGTGTCCCTATTGACACCCCTTAAATGTAGTTAAGATGACTTCAAATTCTCTCAAGTTGTAACCGGATTCTTTGGAGTCCAGTTATGCACCCGCGGTCGCCACGTATCCCTATTGATACTCCTTAACTATGGTTAAGATTCACTCATCCTCAGGGTTCACCCACTTATCCTTGATTTTCAGGAAAAAAAATAAAATAAAATTATTTTTAACTTTGGTTAAAATTCATTAACTTGTAGGGTGCGTTTGGATTTACGAAATTAAGGAACAAAATCGTCAATTCTATCACACAATTCCAATTTCATCGTTTGGGACACATTATAAATATGGAGGAATTAGAATTTTCTAATTCGGGCCGTGATTAGCACACCCCGCATTAGAATAGGTAGTCTAATGCCATGGCCACGTGTCTCTTTTAACACTTATTTAACTATGGTTAAACTTAAGAAAATTAAAGTAAATATTTTGGTTTTTAAAAACCAAGCTTAGATTGCTTAATTATAGGAGTGAGTGAATCTTTAATTATAGTTGATGTGTGGTAAAAAGGGGGTATTGACCAATGAGAACTGTACATTAGAATAGGTACTCTACTACGACAGTAAGTTAAGTATTTCCCTTTGACAGATCCACGTTGCTGTGGAATTTAAAAATGAAAGAGAAACCAATGGTTTCATTTTTCCATGAATTTAATAGTGCATCTAAACGGTAAATTTCTGAATTTCATAGAATTTAATAAGGTAAGTTTTAATTCCATGAAATTCAATTTTTGGCTCAATTTTAATTCCATAAATCTAAACATAAACATACTCGTAGGGTTAAAAAAAATTCAATATTTTTTTTTCTAAAAATCAATGATAGGTGGGTGAACCCTAGGAGTGAATGAATCTTAACTACAGTTAAGGGGTGTCAATAGGTACACATTGTGACCTCATGGGAATAACTAGACTCCAAGAAGTCGATTACAACTTGAGAGAATTTCGAGTCAATCGGTTAAGAGTACCCCTAGGGTTCACCCATATATTGTTGGCTTTCAGAAAAAAAAAAAAAAAAAATTTATTTTAAAACTCTATGTTAAAATTCACCAATTCTTAGGATTAAATATTTTTTTCTTCTAAAAACCAAAGATAAGTGGTATTAATAGCTAGGGACACATGGCGACCTCAGGTACATAATTTGACTCCAAGAGTCCTGTTACAACCGAGAGAATTTCGAATCTTTTTAAAAATGGGTTGATGAAGCTAAATTCAAACCTAGGTGGTGCATATATTACTGACCCGACTAATTGCCAACCCTCAAGAATCCTTTACACGTATGGATGAGCTGAGGGGCGTGTTGCAATGGCAACGAGCTCTTGTTAGCATTAATTAAGAATCAACATTCAATTCATTAATAAAACCTAGTTGAGCATTTTCCTTTTGTATACATGCAGGAAGATCCTGAAAACTAGTCTTGCTCTAGGGGTAAACCCCACCCATTTAAGCTAAGGACCTCTCAATAAGGAGTGAGCCTGGTTACATAGCAAGAAGCCTAATGTCCGTGCTAAGAGAAATCAGAAAGAAGTTTGTCTTCCATGTGTAGTGATGCATATACATGTAGCACAAATCATCTGGTCGGAACCCTCTTAGAATTGTTTCAATTTTGGAGAAATTCTGCAAGTGGAGATCGATCGCAGGAAGCAGGATAGTTACCGATTTTTCCTTTTCTCCTGTTTTCCTTGATATAAAGGCTATTTTGTATTAGGGTTTGAGTGAGAGTGTTCATAGAACTGAAGCTAAACTTTTTTTTGAGAGAGAGAGATACTTTGAGAGGTTGAGGAACCATTTTATTCTTTTTGCTTTGAATTTAGTGAAGAAGGTGATCTCTCCATGGACGTAGCTCCAGTTGGGTGAACCACGTATATCCTGCGTTCTTGTGTGTTTCTATTTCATTCATTAGGTATCTTTTCACTACAAATTGGTATTAGAGCACTGATTTGATTCGAAACAATGACATTGAAAAATTCCAGCGCCAAGTTCATGTTGCAAGATTCGATGAGAAGGATAACTTCGGATTATGACAGAGACGGGTGAAAGATCTATTGATACAACAAGGTCTGTACAAAACCCTAAAAGGTAAAGAAAAAAAATTGGAGTCAATATCCAATGAAGATTGGGAAGATCTGGAATTGAAGGCGGTGAGCACCATTAGGTTAAGCTTATCTGACGACGTTCTCTATCATGTGGTCAATGAGGATTCAACACCGAAGTTTTGGATGAAACTTGAGAGTCAATATATGAAAAAATCGTTGTCAAAGAGGCTGTTCCTAAAACAGAAACTTCATACTCTCAAGATGAAGGAAAGTGGGGATCTCACCAAGCACATAAATGTACTTAACAGAGTGGTCAATGACCTAACAAACATTGATGAGAAAGTCAGCGATGAAGATCATGACCTACAATTTCTCTTTTAACTTCCACCCTCTTATGAGCACCTCGTTGCAACCCTACTCTATGAGAATGATTCCACAGAGTTAGAAGATATAGTAGCAACCCTACTCTCAAACGATTTGAGAAAGAAAAACCTGAAAGAAGAAAATACACATGATGATGGTCTATTTATAAGATAAGAGGAAAAGAAAGGGGAAATGAGAAAGAGCAAAGAACAGGAAGGCCGAAATCAAAGTCTGGGAGGACTCGGCCTCAATGTCACAATTGTAAGAAATATGGTCACATTAAGAAATATTACAGAATTCTAAAGGAGGAACAAGAAAATGAATCAAAAATAGGAAAATGGAAAGCCTCAGATCAAGCTAATGCAACTTCATTAGAAAGTAGTGAAGGCAACGCCTTTTGCACCTACATAAGTAAGGAAGCCTTTTCTGATACTTAGATTCTTGATTCTGCATGTTCATACCATATGTGTTCAAATAGAAATTGGTTTGATGCATATAAAACCTATGATGGAGATATAGTTTTGATGAGGAATGATGCAGTTTGTGAGACAGTAGAGATATGTACAGTCAGGATAAAGATATTCGATGGAGTTATTCGAACCCCCTAACTGATGTTACCAGACTAGAAAAATAATTTAATTTCTTTGGGTATGATAGAAGCCGTTGGGTGTAGGTACACAACTTCAAGTAGAGTTCTGAAAGTAGTCAAGGGAGCCCTTGTTAGCTGAAGGGTATAAGGACTGGAACTCTATACAAGATGATATGCAATACTATGACAGGTGGAGCTGCTATTGGTTCATCAGAAGGTAGCTGTAAGCACCCAATTTTTATACCCCTATCTAACCATGGTTAAAGGTTTTTTTAACCATGGTTATCCCCAGCCAAATCCCCCTCAACCTGGTAAACCCCTAGCTAAACCCTAGGACCTAATCCTAATTAAACCCTAGGGCAAACCATAGTTAAACCATAGGTAACCCTAGGACAAAACTGAAGTCAAACACTAACCCTAGGTAGCCTTAAACCTTAGCCCTAGCCTAGCCTTAGAGCCCTTAGGGCTTAAACCCTAAGTCCAAGGCCCCTAGGGCCTGAACCCTTGGTTTGGGCCCACGGGACCCAAAAGTGCATAAGCCAACCCCCCTACCCTGTGCATGCATGGGCCAAGCCCTGTTTAGTGAAATCCAATATTGGTGGTAGATCATCTACCGCCAATTAGTTTTTTGCCTGTTTTGGCAATGACGGTAGATCATCTACCGCCATTACCTTGAACTTAAGTTTGCAGTCTGCTCTTCCCATTGCACACTCCACCATCCACATCAACATCTTCTACTTGACCTCTGGAAGGTCCAACCACCTTCCCATCCTTCCCTTTAATCCCCATAGTGTCCCTTGGAGCTCCTCTATAAAGCCACAGCTCCCCCATAGTCTAGAGGAGCAGTAAACGACCCCTATTCGAATCCCTATTAAAAAACCAAGACACCAGCCCTCTTCAGCACTTAGGTCTGTTAAAGTATATGCTGAAGATAACTATGATGAACAACCCAAGTCCTTATCTCAACAACAGAACCTATCTCTTATCACTTAGCTGTTATTTGTATTTATCCCTTATATTTTGGTCTTATCAGGTTGTTAGTTGTATAATCTGATCTGTATACGATTTACTCTATTTAAATCAAAATACAATACAAGGGTTGGCATCAAGCTAACCATTATTTTCTACTCTTTCTATTATGGTATCAGAGCTGCAAAAGGCCTACGCCTACTTCTGATCCTTTTTCTTCTCATGGCTGCCTCAAATCCAGTTGTTCCCCATTCTTCCGCCCTCACCAATCTTTCTCTTCCTCATCTTCCACAACCCATCACCCTGAAACTCGATGATAACAATTATCTCATGTGGTTATCTCTCTTTTTACCTGTTCTGAGGAGTCATGATCTGTTGGGTATCGTTGATGGTACTGAACCGTGCCCACCCAAATTTCTGCATCCTCTCGAAGGAGAGCCATCACTTAATCCTGCTTATACCATCTGGATTAAGAAAGATCAGTTTTTATTAGGTTGGATTAATGCCACACTCTCTGAAAGTGTTTTATCCACTATCTATGGACTCAACACATCCAAGGATGTTTGGCATGCTTTGGAAACACGTTTTGCTTCCAACTCTCGATCTCGTGTCACTCATTTGCGCAGACAACTAAACACCATGCACCAAGGTTCCCAATCCTGTCTTGCATATCTTAATTAGGCCAAATCTTGGTCAGACCAATTAGCTGCTGTTGGAATGCCACTCACTGATGAAGATCTTATCTCCTTTCTTGTTAGTGGTCTTAACCCCTCCTTTAACTCTTTTGTCACCTCCTTTTCCTTTGCCACCCGTGAGATATCTCTCTCTTTTACTGCCTTTCGAGATGAATTGTTGAATCATGAACGTTTATTGCACCAGCAACAATCATTGAGTGCAGATCCCTCCACTTTTGCTCTTTACAGTAAAAAGCCTTTCCACACTTCCAAATCTAATCAGTCCTTCAACAAACATAAACCACCAAACTATCGTGGCTTATCCTATCCCAAGCCTACCCCCTCCCCTTTCACTCCCCCTGTCTCTACTTCCACTACCTCAACTGCAAATCCTTCCACCTTTCCTTCAAGAAATCGTGTATCCTGCCAAATCTGTGGCAAAACCAGTCACCAGGCCTTGGACTGCTACCATAGGATGGATTATTCGTATCAAGGCAGGCATCCACCTACTCAACTTGCAGCAATGGTAGCACACACCAATGAGGCCTTTGAAGGACAACAATGGATAGTGGATAGTGGTGTTAATGCTCATATTACTAATGAGCTTGCAAATCTACAGATTCAGCAACCCTTTGAGAACAACAACATGGTGGCTGTAGGGAATGGAGCAGGTCTTGCTATTGAGAACACTGGTTCAACATTTCTAACTCCTTCTCAATCTACTTCATCTAAACCCTTACTTCTTAATAATGTCTTACATTGTCCCCAAGTGTCTTCCAATTTATTATCTATTCATCAGTTTTGTGTCGATAATCATTGTTACTTTATCCTAACTTCTAATTACTTTTGTGTGAAGGACCTTCGGACCAAGGCAACCCTGCTGGAAGGCAAACCTGAGAATGGTCTTTATCCTGTCTGGCTACAAGGAAAGTCTCTCAAGAATAACAAGTCATTTAGTGCTTTGATTGGCATCAAGACTTCTTCTCTAGTTTGGCATTCTAGATTAGGACACCCTGCTTTGGATATTGTATCTCGGGTAGTTAAACACAACAATCTCCCTGTTTCTCAATTCAATCTCAATAAAAATAATGTTTGTGTTTCTTGTCAATTGGGTAAGAGCATTCGATTACCATTTTCTTCTTCTACCCGTATTTCTACCTCCCCTTTACAATTGATCCACACTGATGTATGGACTTCCCCCATCACTTCTATAAGTGGCTATAAGTATTATGTATTGTTTGTGGATGATTTCTCCCGCTATACATGGCTTTATCCACTTCACTCAAAATCTGAAGTGTATGATTGTTTCATCAAGTTTAAAATTCATGTTGAAAATCAACACAACTTCAAAATGAAACAGTTACAATCAGATGGTGGTGGAGAATATACTTCCAATCACTTTCAAACATTTCTCACCAACCATGGCATTGTGCATCGAAAATCTCGCCCGCATACCTCCCAGCAAAATGGCCTAGCTGAGAGGAAATTGAGACATATTCTAGAAACTGGTCTCACTCTATTAGCACATTCTCATCTTTCTAATAAATATTGGCCTGATGCATTTCTCACTGCAGTCCACCTTATCAATCTGTTGCCCACTCCTACTCTAGACTACACATGTCCATACTCTAAATTATACCAAACAGACCCTGATTATCAGAAACTTAGAGTCTTTGGATGCATGTGTTTTCCTTTACTTCGACCATATGGTCTTCATAAGCTAGAGTATCGTTCAAAACCTTGTATTTTTCTAGGTTACAATTATGCAGGATATAAATGCCTTGATCCTGTTACCAATAAAGTTTATCTATCTCGGCACGTTATTTTTGATGAGATTACCTTCCCAGCCAAGGAGAATGCCACATCAAAACTGCCTTCCAAGTTGCTAGCTGAAGGTGAGTCTCCTTTCCCTCTTCCTCAGAGTATTTCCCTTCCCTTTCCATCTTTATCTATACCAAATACTTCTGCAGAATCCTTTGCACCAGAACTCAACCATCAGTCATCTCCCATTAGACCACATGGTCCCACAATCTCCCTTTCTTCACCTGACTCTACCAATGCATGTGACCCCACAACCTCCTCTCCTTCACCTGACTCTACCATTGCTCCACCACCTGCTCCCTCTCATCCAATGCTCACCAGATCCAAAATAGGCACTCACAAACCTAAACAATTTCCTGGCTTTAAACTCTATTACACTCCTAGGCATCCATTTGTTCTTCATCACTCCATCTTAACTGAGTCTGAACCCACTTCTTATAGCAAGGCTGCTGTAGACCCGAGATGGCACAAAGCCATGTGTGCTGAATTTGAAGCCCTTGTTTCCAACAAAACCTGGACATTATGTCCTAGGCCGGTTTCTCACAATATCATTCGAAACAAATGGGTTTACAGGATTAAACAAAAACCAGATGGGAGTATAGAAAGGTTTAAGGCTCGATTAGTGGCAAAGGGCTATGAACAACAAAGTGGAGTTGATTATACTGATACATTTAGTCCTGTTATCATACCTTCTACAATCAGAGTTATCCTTACTCTTGCAGTCCATTTTCAGTGGGATATAAAGCAACTTGATGTCTCCAATGCATTTTTACATGGAGACTTGTTGGAAGAGGTGTTCATGGAACAACCTCAAGGCTTTGTTGACCCTCAACATCCCCATCATGTGTGCAGATTACACAAGGCACTCTATGGCCTTAAGCAAGCCCCTCGAGCTTGGTTTACAAGATTTTCCACCCTCTTACTTGACATTGGCTTTAAGGGTTCTCGGGTTGACCCTTCTCTCTTTATTTACACCTTTGAAGACATCACTTTGTACTTGCTTATTTATGTTGATGATCTTATTATCACGGGTTCCAATTCTACTGCTATTAGCTCACTGATTCTCAGATTGCAACAAGAATTTCCAGTCAAAGATCTCGGGCCACTTTCTTTCTTTCTTGGAATCCAAGTCTCTCGCACAGCACAAGGCTTGCATCTTTGTCAATCCAAGTATATTTCTGATATTCTACATCGAGCACACATGACAGAGACTAAACCAGTACCATCACCATGTCCATCTGGTACTAAATTATCAAAGTTTGATGGCTCTCTCCTATCTGATCCTACAGAATACAGACACATAGTTGGTGCCCTCCAATACTGCACATTAACAAGACCAGACTTTGCATTTGTTGTCAATCAGTTGTGCTAGCATCTTCACTCCCCCGCCACGACTCATTGGACAGCTGCTAAACGTGTTCTAAGATATCTTAAGGGCACTGCTGATCATGGCCTTCTATATACATCTACTTCACTTCAATTGAATGCATTTTGCGATGCTGATTGGGCTGGCAATCCTGATGATCGTCGTTCCACCTCAGGCTCTGCAATATTTCTTGGGAATTGTTTGATCTCCTGGAGTGCTAAGAAGCAGCATGTGGTTTCTCGATCAAGTACAGAGGCAGAATATCGCTCTCTTGCTCTCACAACAGCTGAACTTTATTGGCTCAGGATGCTACTCTCTGAACTTAAAATTGTTCTTCCAGTAGCTCCTGTGTTATGGTGTGACAATATTAGTGCCTTAGCTCTAGCCTCCAACCCTGTGTTTCATGCTAGGACTAAGCATATTGAAGTGGACTATCACTTTGTGAGGGAAAAAGTCTTAAACCGTGATATTTTGGTGAAATTTATCTCTACTGACGATCAACCATCAGACATTTTCACCAAGGGTCTTCCTTCCCTGCGCTTTCTCAACCTCAAATCCAAGTTAATGGTGGTTCCTCCTCCCATTAACTTGCGGGGACATGTTAAAGTATATGCTGAAGATAACTATGATGAACAACCCAAGTCCTTATCTCAACAACAGAACCTATCTCTTATCACTTAGCTGTTATTTGCATTTATCCCTTATATTTTGGTCTTATCAGGTTGTTAGTTGTATAATCTGATCTGTATACGATGTACTCTATTTAAATCAAAATACAATACAAGGGTTGGCATCAAGCTAACCATTATTTTCTGCTCTTTCTATTAAGGTCTTGATCCCAACAATCCCAGGAACCCTCCAGACCTGCCCCAATTCCTCCCAGTACCTATGCAGCACCACCTCTGGTGCACTAGCACTGTCAGCAGCAGCACCACCTCAGCTAAAAACAGAGCAACAAGGTACGGCCTTGTCCCCCTCTTTCCTTTTGCTTTAATCAATGTAAGCCCCTAGTCATTTCCAAGGGACTTTATTATGCTTTTTGTTGTTAGTTTGCTGCTCAAACCCAATATAGGGGCTTTCCCTACCTTGTTCATAGGTGTAGGGAACCCCTTATGGGTATAAAGCCACTCCCCGTGCTCCCCATGTCACCTCTGACATTTTTGAGGGTCCCTCAATCCATGAGGAATCCCCTGGAACTCGTATGGTGCAGCCCCTAATGGCACAAACCTGTTTCTGAGTAGATCCAGGAATAACGGTAAATTCAGTACCGCCATTCCTAGTATTCCTTTTTACAGCTTGTTTAAACCCATGTAGGTAGACCCTGGTCCAGTTCCAGGGCCTGGAATAGACTCCCCAAAGCTCCCTGAGTCTAACTTGGTCCTTCCAAGTTTGAGCCATTTCCTTAACCATGGTTAAAAATGCAAAAAATCAAAATTGTCAAGAATGGCGGTAGATCATCTACCGCCATTCTATTATTTCATGTACAAGGACTTTGGGCTTAACTCAGGCCTATTTCAGGCACTCCCCTGGGCCCACCAAAGGCCCAGAACCATCTTGAAACTTCACTCTTCAAAACCTGTGGGTCCTTGACCCTTGGGTTAATACCTAACCCCAGTTACAGACCAGCAAACTAAGGTTAATTGAAGCTAAAATGGCAGTAGAACCTCTACCGCGCGCCATTAATGTTTTTCTGATTTTTCAAGGCTTGCACATGGCCCAAGCTTGGTAGGAGGCCACTGTAGGCCCTGCCTAACCCCCTGGGCCCATCTCAGACCTTCCCCAGCCTTAACCAGGGGTTAACCCAACCCAGTTAGATTTTAACCATGGTTAGCTAACCCAACCATAAATGAAAAATCTTAGAAATTCCCTAAAATTCTCAAATAATCTAAAACTGCAGAAAATAAGCAAACCAGACTCAGCAACATTCCTAACCACAGTTAAATCAGTTTAACCATGGTTAACACCTTCCTTAACCATGGATAAGCCCATTTAACCTTGGTAAATTTTGGAAAAATTCTTGAAAATAGTAATTGGACCATAAAACTGATCTTGGACCTTTTCAACCCTGGTTAGCAACCCTAACCATGGTTAGAGCACCCTTAACCCCAGTTAGCAACCCTAAATGCGGTTATTTTCGATTTTTGGCCTACCGAGCCTAAAATCCAGTCTACCGGACTTATCCGTTGGCTTACCGGGCCCAATCTTAGCCTACCGGGCTTGAGCTTACCCTCCTTTGACTGTGGTTAGTAATCCTAACCATAGTTAGTTTGACCTAACCCGGTTAGTAACCCTAACCTTGGTCAAACTCCGCCTTAGCCTATTGGGCTTCCATTTCTGTAATGACCCCAAAATTCTACAAGGCTAAAATAGGACTTTGGAATCGCCACATTTCCTTAACCTGCTTAAAATCCATACATATAAGACATACAACATGAGTCTCCAAAAATGAGATGATGAAAATTTTCGATATATAAACTCAAACCATCCTGCTCAAGTCTATAGCCAACATATACAACCCACTATAAACAAAATAGTCTGATACAAACTGCAAAGTAGTCTACTAAGCAACATCATCTTAAGGTCTATTACAAATCCTTTAAAACTGAACAACTAACTAGGAATAAGGATGACTATCTAAATCTCTAGCAGCTCCCTCAAGAAGCTCACCTTCTTCCCCTTCTTCGACGTAAGTCTCCTTAATCCACGGCTCCGCCGTGTGCTCTTGCTCTAAACCTGCCAAGACAAAAGTCTGGTTGAGTACAAAAGTACTCTGTGTATGTAAAATCCAACCAAGAACATAGTATACCTGCATTTAGTTAGAACCATATCCAATAGCATAATAATATAATCAGAGTGCGGAAGAACATGTGCTCATATACATCATATCATCACCTTGACTCATGTACTTATGAGGATCTTAGACTTAGATGACAACAAACTTATGAGATGTTTATGCTTATGAGACCACATGCTTGTGAGATGCTTATGCTTATGAGATCACATGTTTATGAGATGCTTATGCTTATGCACTTATTCAGAACATATACTTATTTAGATCCCTCATTGGGCTTATTCAGAACATCAAGCGTATGTAATGCTTATGTTTGTGGTCCACATGTGTGACTTGTTAGACTCTTATCTTAACATACACGTGCGTTTGTGCATAAGTGTCGTAATTAACATTCGAGTTGGTAATCGTTTAGATTCCGATCTCCCACCATAGAAACTCCACTATGTACCATATAGTTAGAGAATTCCCGGTTTGAAAGATTTTCCTCTAAATTCTTACATTCCTGAATATCAATTACCATGAAAATAATTAAGCATAACTTAACAAACATTCACATATAAATACCTTATCATGATTCTTAGTATAATTCATCATCAATTTCTACATAATTCCATAGTACCATATTAGTATTTAACCTCTTAAGCATTTCAACAAGCACATTGGGTGCGTAATTTATGAATACATTGACATTTACCATTTCCAATATTTTACCACACCATAATCCATCCATGCAACCCAAATACAATCCACATCCATACATTTATCCCATCCTCTATAGTATTTCCCCTCCTCCATACATTTCATCCATATTATTAAACCCCATTTCCATCCATAACTTAATTCATACAAAATTAGTGGAAAACATATCTAATTTATATTTTTATCATTTCTATTATACTAACATTCACAAAACATCATAATAGGGTTGATTTGGATAGTATATCGACCTTAGGGATCCTTCCCTTGGATCCAAATTGCTCTCAAGAAGGTTTGAGGAAGATTTCTAAGCTCTTCTTACAATCTCCTTATTCTCCAAGCAATTTCTCTCTCAAAACCCTAAGTTTCCTCTTCTCTCTTGCCAAATTAGGTTAGAAATGGTTTAGAACCCTAAAAATTTCAAAATAGAACCCCTATTTATAGCCCCAAGGGTTAAAAACCCCAAAAAATGCCTTTGTTTAAAAAATCTAGGTCGCGTGCGATCAATCGCACCTTTGGTACGATAGATCGCACTTGGACCTGAAAGAAACCTCAAAAACACGCCTATATGTGATAGATCACACTTTCTGTGCGATCGATCGCACTAATTTGCGATAGATCACACTGGATGTGCGATAGATCGTAGCCCTCCTCTGATTTTAGCTGATTTTTACCTCGCTTTGGTATGTTGATCATAAATTTTGACTTACTTATCGGATTTTGACGATTCAAGTTGTGTTGGACTCATATTTAAAAGGGGAACAACTTTGTCTCTAATAGATAAATCCTCATTTTGAGTTTGCAAAGGTCTAAATGGGCTCTAAATCTGATTGGTTTGTAATTTCATCATACAAAACATCAAAAAACCCACTTTTGACTTAGTTTAGACTCAAAATCTGTAAAAACCTTAAACAAGAACCTCAAAGAGGATTCCAATACCTTTCTAATGGTTCAAGAATCACTCAATTTCGATAAACGGTGACAAAATTAGAGCTTCCTAAAGTTGAGGGTATGTTATGACATCCCTCTTTTTTACAACTTGGATTAAGCCTAAATCACACCACACCAATTAGATATAATTACACAAGTATTAAAACATCACAAGGACTATAATACCCCTAATACTTGTATAAAAAACATGAAAATATTTAGGTCTCTACATCCTACCCCTTAAAAGAATTTCATCTCCGAAATTTACGTACCTTAGGTGAACAAGTGCGGGTACTTTTCGCGGATCTCGGCTTCTCTCTCCCAAGTAGCCTCTTCTCTGGAGTGATGCTCCCATTGTAAGAGTACAAGAGGAATGACATTAGAATGCAAAACTTGCTCCTTCCGGTCCAAAATTTGAGCCGGTTGCTCCACTAGAGTCAAATTTTCCCGAATTTCCAACGGTTCCAAATCAATGATGTGTGAATAATCCGAAATACATTTCCTCAACATAGAGATGTGAAAGACATTATGCACACTGTAAGCACCCAATTTTTACACCCCTATCCTAACCAGGGTTAAAGATTCTTAACCATGGTCACCCCAGCCGAGTCCCCTTAGCCCTAGCAAATCCTAGGCAAAATCTCATTCAAACCCTAGGTCTTAACTCTAGTTAAGCCCTAACCTTAGACTAGCCCTAGCCTAACCCTAAAACCTAACCCTAAGTAGACCTCTAGTTAACCCTTGGTAAACCCTAGCCTAATCCTAGGACCAAACCCAAGTCAAAACCTAGGTAAACCCTAGTAAAAAAACCTAGGAAAACCTAAGCCCTAGCTAAGCCCTAGGCCCTCAGGGCTTAACCCTCAAGTCCAAAAACCCCTAAGACTCGGTTTGGGCCCAAGAATGGGCCCAAAAATTCAAACAATGGAGCCAAGTACCTCGTGCGTAGCCTGGACCAGGCCTATTGGGTAAAACCAAGGTTTGGTAGTAATCTCTTCACCGACACTCTCCATTTGCAAAGGCTGGGGAATGTCGGTAAAAACATTACCGACATTCCCTATTTCTTCTTCCTACAGCACACCCACCCCCTGCGCAGTCAGTGCATGCCTGCAGTCCCCCTCTTCGACCTCAGAAGACCTCCACAGCCTACTGTAGCACCCATCCACCCTGGTACTAATACCAGGGGTGTTCCCATGGCCTTCCCTATAAAGGGGATGAAAGTATGCCTCTTTTTATTTTAGAAACACAGTTCTTGGGGGGCATACATCGAATCCCAAGATCTGACTAAGATTCTAATTGATTTTATTCAATGAAGGTTAGAATAACATTCACCTTTGCGACTTTGAAATTGTTAAGTCAAATCCACGTTAGAATAGTACTCGCAAAACTTCACAAGTGTCAAGTCTCCTGTCGATTCACACGAACCTTCTTTTTCCTTTAAAGCTTTCTCTAATGGAAGCTAATGGCCCTTCCAAATTTCCAGCTCTAGGAATCTTGAATAAAGATCCAATCTTTATTGATCAAGAACCTTTCTTGATGAACAAGATGAATTCTTGCTTTTCCTCAAGATCCAATCAAGAAGACAAAAGAAGAGAGAGATGGGTGTGACCGTACACCTCAAGGAGAGAGAGGGGAGGGCGTGAGGTTTTTTAGGAGAGGGAGAGAAGAAAAATTCTGGAGAATTATATATCATAAAGGGCTGGGCATCCAATCCTTTATATATGTTCCCTCTTGGTTGCTTGATTTATTCTTTTATAATTCCCAATGGGTCCTACCCATTTGGTTTTTTTTTTTTAGAGCTTCACTATACCATATAGTGATTACTTAGAGAAATTAATTAATTTAATTATAAATTAAATTAAATACTTTAAGAAGGTCCTTGTGTGTAGGATCTAAAGGGATCTCCTATTTCCGGTTGTGGGACCAAGTACTTCACCTTTTTGGTTGAAGCATTGTTACTAGGAAACACCTTTCCTAAAACTCCATTAGGATCATAGAATGTTATCTAAGTCCCTGGACTTCCACCAATCACAATTAATGTCCATTAACACAATGTGATTAACCTCCAGAAATTAGAGAATTGCTTGTAAGTACCATCTCACAATATATTTACAAATAAATCCTTCCACATTCTAATATCACTTGTAAGCTTCCGGGATTGGAACTATTCCACTGTCTCAGTCCCTAGCTTATGAATAGAACTCTTTCTTATGATTACTTTTCATTGAACTGAACCTCCAAAACATTTTTGAAGAAAACATTAGAAAAGAACTGACATATATATTTATATATACTTTTCCATATTAAAAATATCAACTTCGATAAAGACCATTTTACCGAAAAGCACCAATACTGGATTTAACAGTTCAGTTCAACAAGTATCACCTTGATATCATTATCTCCAATTAAGGAGTTGTGGATTCCTTATTGAGTGTTTACACACTTCTCCAAACATAGTGTACATGACCCAACGTATCCGGAGTTAGTCCTGAGTATTGGACATTGCCGATTGGCACATCAAAGCCATATAGACAAATGTCTGAGAAAATGTTAACCTCTCAGGTCTAAGGACAATTTGTCAAATGGATAACCCTAATACAATCTGACAGTGTATTCTATAGGGTATCCACTAGTGACCCCGTTCAGTATTATGTACTTGCTACATATACTCACATGTTAGTCAAGAGTCACCACTCTCTGTGAATGAGATTCATCACACTATCTCATAGAACTACACATGTGCAAGCCATGATGAAGTACGGCGCCCAACCAGTACTCTAGAGGCTTCGAACAATATTAGGTTTACAAGGAACCGGAAAATCATATCTCCACGCAACCTTTGCATGATTTTCCTACAATGTTACCTATGGAACTTTATGTCTTCATCATATGAGACAGTAATTAATATAAATACCCTTTATAGTTGGTTGTATGAATATGATGCTTGTCTAATCAACATAGAAAAGTCTCTTATTGGCTTTCGAGGGCATATATGTCCAACAATCTCCCACTTGCACTCTAAGCCAATTAGATGTAATGCCCATCTTCTCAGTGATGTTTCTCAAACACCAATTGAGACATAACTTAATATGTATGGGTCTGTCATGTCTGCTTTACCACAACTATTGTAGTGATGCAATAACACTTGCAACTCTTGCAAATTTATTATCAATAACCATAGTCTTAAAAGACTAAACAAAAATGATACTGTGCAACAGTCATTTTCAGAAGTTAACTTGCTTGTGCTTTATCATTGTGCAATGCTCCGGACTAATCTGATCAATATCTTATCACATCAACATGTGATGAATATCCGGTCTAGTACAATTATATTTTCTCATGATATCATATATCTAAGAAAAATAGATTTCATCCCATAAAGGTAGAAACTCTTTTCTTGGAATCTTACTTGCACAAAAACATAATTGTTATTGGGAGAATAACAATATCATTTTCCATTTGTCTCTAAACCATTTAGGACTAAGAAAACATGATGTCAAAGTTTTTGTCCTACATTGCATAATTGCTAGATCAAATCTAAGAGAAGAATAATATTCATACTTCATTCACAATGAAAAGAATATTATCTCTGCATAGAGCCAGGAAAGTAATTATGCTCCCACTAACTAATTTGCACACAAATGATACTTTGATTCTTAGATGAAAATCAAACAGTTTGATTACTTCATCAAAATAAAAGTTAGTTCATCTACAGATTCTGGGACCTGTGGGTTCTAGTGTACTATTTAGGTATAGTGAGAGTAGAGAGTTGATCTCTATCAATTCTCATAGTTATTGGTCTATTGGGCTTCCGCTTCTAGAACAATTCTAGATTCAGTTTCTCTACTAGGAAACTTGTATTCCTGTTTACAAATATCTTTTGTTATCCAGGAATAAAGACTAAATGTCTTCAACGCGAATCCCAAGCTCATCTTCTATCAAATCATATCCAATATAATTCGATTTAACAACACCATCATGCTATGGTTTGTTATGAGAATTATCTGAGACAGATGTAATGAGAGTAAATTATGAAATTTCTATTAAGAGGTACTCTTCTCAATCATGGAAGACTTACCTAGTTGTTTATTTATTTCAATGCGGAATTCCTTGAACTTTTCAAAGAATGTGAAATAAAGTTAGCTATCTCTTAATGGAAGATTCATATAATTATGATCATCCAACTTTTGTCTCATTCCCAAGTAGAAGTTTTATCTACTCAGATTTCTCATTCTCCTTAACAAACATGCAACTATTGCACTTATGCAAGATCATACCAAGCATTAGGAGCTAGATGTTCCAACAATTAAGTTGGACTTGATGAGTATACAATCTGGACAATCCTTCCAAAGGTTTGTCTTGTATCCAATGACCAATTGCTTCATTATGAAGCACAATCCTTATACTTTCCTTTCTTCTCAGAAGAGCCTTTGTCCATACTACTAGAATACCTTTCCAATGGAAAATCTTGGATTTCTTTCCTTTGCATAAATGCTCGGGATTTTGAAAATCCAATTCTTTTGAACATCTTTGCAAGTAGCATTGAACTCTTCAAAGGTTCTTAGCCATATGCAACATGTAGGATTTCAGACAATCTGATTTCCTACTTGTTCAACATAACCATATTAAAGGACTGCGGGAGTTTGTCGAAGATCATATCCTCTAATCCCATAAATTTATCTCAATTTATCTCAGCACCAAGAATTGGGATTTATGAATCCAATGATCTCTATCATATTCTTTGTGACTGGGTTTCCCTAGTCAACTTGGTGTCTACTTGTCCTTTTATATAGTAAGCTGCCTAGCAGCCCTATTGTATTCTGTAAACATCTCATATGAGATTTAACATCAGTAGTGAGAACTTGGGCAATTCTTTAGATAGTAAGCACAAACTTGAGATTCCTTTTCCATTCCAAACACTTTGAATTGGTCAAGAGATTCTCATTAAAGTCTTGGTAAGGTGGTTATAGAATGACATGAAAATAAAACATACATCATAATATTTCACACATTATAATATCATTAGATCAGGGCTTTCGATCTTTGATGATATTTCTCATCATTCAGTCAAATTTCATAGACCCCTCAATCTATAAAATTAGGAAATATGCTACTTCATATTTCTAATGAGCATTGGGTGCCTTATAATACACATGCAATCTTCCATGCTAGGATAGTACCACACATGTACTACAAGGTGGATAGTAACTATCCATCACTGAACATCTCATGCATAACTCCTTATGTTAATCAGTGATTCCCAATTTTCTTGTGACCTCCAAGGACAACATGACTGTCACTGTGTCAGTCGTCATGTTCCTTGGTTAAGTGAAACCCATTATTCTCGGTTGTCATATGATCAAGTAGGAATATGCCCCCATGCTAGTTGACACTCCCTATCAGGCCATACACATTCCTATCTACTATAGAAATAAAACACTAGGAGTTTAATTTAGACTGAATTATGTCCGATTCCTGTCAGAGAGACAAGACTCAGGCTAATTAATTCCTAGTCTCATTGATAATGGAAGGTCATAGGGCAACATTATCCCGTAGGATAGATTAGCCCATTTAATTCACTTAATATTTTTCTTGAGGGAAAACATAATATCATGAATAAATTATACATCTAATGCAGATATCAAAAGCATTCATAATATTTATCATTGTATCACATGCATTAAATAATATACAAATATCATCACATGATAATAAATCAAATTTCATTTAATTAAATCAAACTAATTCCAATGAACTCCCACTAGCCCCAGAAATCTTAATGGATCTAATCCAAGGGTACAAAGGTTATCTTTTTTTTTTTAACATCGGTGGGCTTTAGATGGTTCATTCATCCATATGATGGACCATTGGTCATACCAAGCACCATGGGCCCAGAATAACAATTATAAAGTGTCCATGTGCATCACTAAAGCCCATAAGTCAAAATGGACTATATTACCCTTTAATTCTCTACGAATTATTTTTAGTACATTAAGGTTCAACAACCTTAAGTCTAAAAGAAATTATGGAAGTCTTTAAACAACTCTCTAAGACCTCTACTAGGGTCTATAAGTGTCACTCAAGCACTTCCCATAATCGTGAATATTGTTAGCTCATATCTATGCCAATTAAGACATAATTATCTCATAATCATGCAAGTAACATATTCCACGTAAAAATTTCAACATGGACTACATGAATCATGTCCAAAAGGGCTATAATAATGTGTTTTATTTAAACACAAACTTTTTATGTTTGAACAAAACACATATTGTGGGGTTTGATCCAATTATCCAAAATTTACATAAAAACGATAATCACATTATCACAAGGGTTCTGGACTTTTCTAAGCAACTAAAAGCTATAATAAATCATCACATGAAATACATAATATAGCCGCACAATGGGTCCACATGATCATGCTATCTTAGAAATCCTACAACTACTCTTGTAGAACGCCTTCTAAGATTTATTCTCCATGCAATTACCATCATCTTCGATCTTCAATTTGATTTCTCCATAGAAAAATCAGCAACTCCTAATACTAAGATTACATCATATTCAAAATAAGAAACCTTGAGAAACCACCCAAAATAGGGTGCTCAAGGGGAGTATAACTCATAAGAAGAAAGAGAAGAGAATAGAGAGAGAAGAAGAAGGCATGATCATGGAACCCATCCACCATTCAACAAGAATATTTATTAACAATTCATCAACTATGAATAATAACATGGCATGACAAATTACTTAGAAAGTCCATCACCTCAACAAAGGTTTTGCAAACCTTAGGGAAACTCTTTCCCATATGGTTAAGGTCTCTATTAACATTTAATAGAAAAAACCTTAGAGCAAAGAAAGCAAGCATGACAAGAATGAATTCTTAGGGTTTTTAGATCATCATTAAAAGAAAACAATTTTCCTTTAATGCTTGGAAAATCATTAAGAGAAACAATTTCTCTAAAATTTAATCTAACCTTAAAATTCATCCTCACATTCCTCAATTGATAAACAAATAGAAAACACCATATTAAATTCGGCTAGGCTAGGGATCTAATCCCTTCTATATTATTTTGATCTAATAACTATTAAAAGATCAAAATAAAAATCAGCAAATTGCTAATTTTTAATATCACTTTATATTGATTCAAAATCAATAATAGGTGAATTCAAAATTTTCCATAATGGCCAACTGTTTTAGGGATTATTTGATTTAATAATTAAATAAAATAATACCCTAAACACTAGTATTAAATGTCCATAAAATAATTGATCTCTATCAATTAAAATTTACTTGAGATAAAACCCTGTATCTCAACCAATGACATTTATGTAATTACTTGATTAACTATTAATCAAATAAAAACTTATAAATACTATGCAGGCAGTCATTCTGAGCACATGTAATTGATCTAAATCAACTACAATAATTATGGTATTATTCCCATAAACTTTTTAGGGAACCATAAAAGATATCATAATTAACATTTAATTAAATGATAGCCTGTGGACTCGAAGAAGAAAATTAAACAATTTAATTAAATCTCAGCCCGTGCTCTCGAATCAAATAATTAAACTATTTAATTAATTGATAGCCCATTAAACGATTTAATAGCATCCCATGCTCTCAAATCAAATAATGAAATTTAGGAAAAATTTGAAAGCCTCTTGGAAAATTAATTTAGAAAACTCCTTTTCCCGCTTTAGATTTTCGACTTAAGTTTTGACCCTCAAAACGATTGATTCTGGAAAAACTTTCTTCATGAAAGTTGTAGATCTTTTCGACGGCTTTGAAACGATGTACTGACGGACCTAAATCAGACTTACGGTCATAAAGTTATGGCCGAAATACCGAAACTGTATCAATTCTTCTAATCAAATACAAATCCGAAAATCCATGAATCAATTTTAATCGAAATAAGCTTTAATCTCCAAGAAAACTTAAGCAAGGGTGTCTAACATCATGAGATTTATTAATTAACATTTAATAAATAAAATCTCATCTATTTATGCTAGCCAAAATATCAATGGGTATCTAAGTGGTATATATCAAAGGGAAAACTTGCCCGAGGCTCACAAAATAAATTAAACAATTTAATTTAATATAAAAAGGATCTCTGAATCCTTAAAGGGCTTTAACCAAATTTATATCTCTATATACCTATCCCTAATAGAATCAAGAGAGATTTTAAAATCATCCAAAAAATGAAATTAGTATCACACTAATTTCTAGGGGCTTGATTACTCCCTCAATAACTAGAGGGGGATCCCTTAAGCCTAATAATGATTATCCAATAATCAAGAATCTAGAAGATTGATTCATTAGGGCTACCAAAATTCATAGGGAAAGTAATCTTGATATAAATCTTGATTAAACTCAAAATCAAGAGAAGCATAGCCCTGGCTCGGATACCAATGAAAGTATGCCTCTTTTTATTTAGAAACACAGTTCTTGGGGGGCATACATCGAATCCCAAGATCTGACTAAGATTCTAATTGATTTTATTCAATGAAGGTTAGAATAACATTCACCTTTGCGACTTTGAAATTGTTAAGTCAAATCCACGTTAGAATAGTACTCGCAAAACTTCACAAGTGTCAAGTCTCCTGTCGATTCACACGAACCTTCTTTTTCCTTTAAAGCTTTCTCTAATGGAAGCTAATGGCCCTTCCAAATTTCCAGCTCTAGGAATCTTGAATAAAGATCCAATCTTTATTGATCAAGAACCTTTCTTGTTGAACAAGATGAATTCTTGCTTTTCCTCAAGATCCAATCAAGAAGACAAAAGAAGAGAGAGATGGGTGTGACCGTACACCTCAAGGAGAGAGAGGGGAGGGTGTGAGTTTTTTTTTTTAGGAGAGGGAGAGAAGAAAAAATTCTGGAGAATTATGTATATTAAAGGGCTGGGCATCCAATCCTTTATATATGTTCTCTCTTGGTTGCTTGAATTATTCTTTTATAATAATTCCCAATGGGTCCTACCCATTTGGTTTTTCACATCTAATGTGATTCCACCTTTTAGAGCTTCACTATACCATATAGTGATTACTTAGAGAAATTAATTAATTTAATTATAAATTAAATTAAATACTTTAAGAAGGTCCTTGTGTGTGGGATCTAAAGGGATCTCCTATTTCCGGTTGTGGGACCAAGTACTTCACCTTTTTGGTTGAAGCATTGTTACTAGGAAACACCTTTCCTAAAACTCCATTAGGATCATAGAATGTTATCTAAGTCCCTGAACTTCCACCAATCACAATTAATGTCCATTAACACAATGTGATTAACCTCCAGAAATTAGAGAATTGCTTGTAAGTACCATCTCACAATATATTTACAAATAAATCCTTCCACATTCTGATATCACTGTAAGCTTCCGGGATTGGAACTATTCCACTGTCTTAGTCCCTAGCTTATGAATAGAACTCTTTCTCATGAGTACTTTTCATTGAACTGAACCTCCAAACATTTTTGAAGAAAACATTAGAAAAGAACTGACATATATATTTTATATACTTTTCCATATTAAAAATATCAACTTCGATAAAGACCATTTTATCGAAAAGCACCATTACTGTAGTTTTTTTTTTTTTTACATTCAGTTCAACAAGTATCACCTTGATATCATTATCTCCAATTAAGGAGT